>CM060921.1:425461691-425774191 GCA_030737875.1 Allium sativum | reverse complement strand
TATTGCTCATCATGTTCATATTAAAGAAATCTATAAGTTAAAATAAAGTTTATATACAAATTGGATAATATAAATATTATTTGTTAAATTAGTTTATTTTGAACAAAATATGTTAGTCTTAGGGAAATTGACAAGATGTTTGAGCAATATCTTATCATGCATTTTAATATTAGTAACAGTACATTTGAAAGCATGCAGGTAGTTTTTGAATCTACGTATCTCGCTTTCTTCTCTATCCTGGGGAGTATTGAATATTTTTTCTCTTACATTTGACTTTTAGAACCATACATTGCTAAACAATGATGACTTGCAGGGCCATAGTGAGGTCATTGCACATCAATATTGGAAACCTTTGGACAGCGAGCTGTAGGGTTCAAAAGATTTTGCAAAGTTATAGTCTGGTCTTTCAATTCATGGATTTTCTACTTCATTAACTAAGCCCATAGGTTCTCTGGCACACTCTCAGACTTTGTTTTTCCTTGCCCATCTGTATCCAAAAGGTCAGGAGCGTTATTTTATTTCTCTTTAACCTTTTACATGATTTCAACTTTGTTACTTTCTTGCATGTATCTAGCAAAGTTCAAAGATCTGCCTTCCCGTTTTTGTTCAAGTTCATTTGGAATTTCTAAAATGAGGTCAATTTTTAAAATACTAAAGATTTCAGTTATGTTTTTATTTTTGGGTTTCGATAGAAATACATTAACACACAACCATTAGTTGACAAGCATTATTATTAAACCATTTATTTTGTTTCCATAAAAATAACCATACAATAAAAGTGTGAACTAATTGTTAACAGTGCTTTAAATATAGTTCTAATTAACCATTGATGAATAACGACATAAATAATAATACATTGGTTAATGATGCTTTAAATATGATTAGTTATATATATAACATATATAACTTTATTACTAAAACAAACAATCAAATTGTATATTCATCAGTGAACAAATTAACCATTGACAAATTAGAATTCTTAAAATGGGAAGACAACAATGATGCAAACTGCAATCCTTTGAAAAATGAGCAACTCATAAGTTGTTTTTATGTTTACCTAAATTTATTTGACAAAATTTATAAATTAATTTGTTGCAGGTAAATCTTTTGCCTTTCAATATTCATGCTTATATTTTCCTTATTCAATATATATACATATTGTAACTCTAATTTTATTGTTTACGCTTTCTACGTGATTGCATATAATACTTCTTAATATAAAGCAATGTAGTCCTATGACTAATATCAAACCATTTTTTTTTTGGCATGTAATATTATAGTATAGATAATTGCCTGAAATCTATGATAGATAGTGCTTCTAAATTAGTAAGAGGATTCTGTTTTTCTTCTTCTGGAAATTAGGATATGTGTCTTATTTTCAAATTAGTGCCCACTCTTGAAAAGCAGGTTTCAAAAAACACTTTTGTAATTATGTAGTAAAAAAATTCTGTGCTACGCACATTTTTTTCAAAATAATTATTTGTCATTGAAACTTTAGATATTTATGATTGATACAACAAATAATTACACGTTTTCATTGGAAATAACCACATGAGTAAGAAGTGCATTTGGAATACATGAATGGTGTTTCACAAAATGTTTTGTATTTTGGGTATTAATATACAAACATTTATCTTAATAGGTGTACGATTCTGGGATTGACATGAATGGTTTTACTGCTAGGTCAATGCATTATTTTGGATTTTGAATTAGAAATTTGCACAAGATTTTGAATTTTTGAAACTATGGCCAGTGCATTATTTTGGATTTAAGCGCCCTTCAAAATGTGTAGTCGCTTTTTTTTTGTGTTTTACTCATTCTTTTCTTATATTCAGTACATTGTGTAGCGGTATATTTTTAGCTACCGCGTGCAAATAAATGCATATAAAGAGAAGATGGCTAAGATTTTACTGCTTTTTCTATTCAGGTATAACATATGAAGTATGAAACATCACCAAATTTGCATAGAGTACCTATTAATTATCTTCCAACTATAAACACTTAATATTACAAATGGAATATTAGGGATAATAGGGTGGAGCATCATATGACACTTTTGTTGCCTTAAGTTGTCTATTATCAGCAATTATACATTATTTTGTGTCAAAATTATAATATGTATAATAGTACAGAATATTACCATTAACATTATCTATGCCACAACTCAAAAGTACTCGATTTTTTTATTAATACTTGGAGCGAATGTTTGGTATAGAGTGACACAGCCAAATGAAGTTATAAACCAAGAAAGTCATATGTTTGAATATATATAAATCAAACAATGCATCGCTAATCAGATTCCAAGAGCAATTTATATATTAACATGATTTTGCCTTAGTTTATGGTTATTAATTAGTTTAATTAGCCAAAAAGAGTACTAATTCAAGAACTCATTCATGATTAGTAGCATTATTAAAAAAAACTGAAATCAAGCTTGAAATATAATAATAATAATTCATTAATTGTCGTTGATTGTATTCTACTCTTCATTTATTATCGGTTTGAAATTTGAAACTAGATCTATTTTTCATGATTTACTCACACTGCACATACCAATAGCATATATTCAGTCTTGCATTCTAAATTATAGTGAATTTGTACTGAAACTTTCATATTTATATATCTCAATAATTATCTGAAAATTAAAGTGAATTTAATGATATTTATTTCACATTCTAAATTATAGTGACCATGTTCACCGTTTACATTTATGCGATACTATAGCACAAAATTAAATGTAACCTTGATTACATATTCCATATTCCATATTCATCGTTTACATTTATTACATATTCCATGTTTGCTTCTCTTGCCACATAGTTTGCTTCTCTTGCCTCATAGTTTGCATAATAGGAAGAAGAAGAAAAACTCTTGACATTTTAAGTGCCGTTCTCTCATCATTACTAGCTGCTTTCCTTTTCCATTCAACTGGAACCCATAAAGTTTGGTTGGAAAGGAAATTATTAGGCGGAGATAATTTGGTGATGGTGACTGGCCTATGACCAATGTTACATGCATGTCCAAAACTAAAGTCATAATTTTGCTTATGTGCACTATGGCGTGAATTTTAGATGAATGTCTGTAGTTTCGTTGCCACTCTTCATCTATTGTCATTAAAAAGTAATTGTATGTAAGAGTAAAAGTTATGCTATTTATTTATTTTTTCATTTTTTTTTACTGTGCGGTATTTCTTGCTAAAAATACTTTATTCTTATTTAGTCATTTAGTCAAACTCCGTATTGCTTTTCCATTAATGGAAAGTAATCTTGTGGTTGGCAGGCTTCCACTCTGAGTTGAAATCGAAATCTTAACTGAAAATTAAAAATGAAATTTTGATGTGATTACATATAAAAAAAGGAGTTTCATGCTAAGCATTTCGTTTAAATTAAAGGGAAAGAACCTACAGCTAGCCTATGATTCATCACTGAAAATTTTCCTTTTGTTCTCATTGCTTTTGTTCTAGCAGCTTTATATTCCAGTTTAAATCATTGCTTTTAACATATACTTATTATGAAGTTTGGACATTTAAATATATTATGATTTAGAACGTGGGTTATCATTTTTTTGGGATGTGATTCTGAGTTCCAAAATTTTACTTTGGGATATGTTCATCAATCTCTAAAAGCAGAACTAAAGGCAAAAGAAGACAATTTAGATTAAGATATATTTTTTCTCATACTTATTGTTTAATTTGTGTCATGGTTATGATTCCTTTTGTATTTGTAGTTGATGCTGGATGGTTATCAATTAAGCGTGAGTTGTTATATATAATATAAGATTTTATTAGTGATTACCAATACAGAATAAATAACCTGCTCGGCCTATAATCGCGACCTTTTCTACACCAGTTCTCCAATAATATTCTATTGTACATTTATGATGTATCACTCTATCTTATTGTATTTACATTAGACAAGCATTGTATTGTCATACCATAGTTGTTTATGACATTATTCATTCATTAATGGTTATGCTAGCCTCTAACTTACTGATTTATGATTAAACTTTTAGTGTTTCAGATGGTTGACTGCTAAGGTGATTTTCTAGAAGTCATAACATATCCTACTTATTGAGTAACAAACATGAAAATAAAATGATTTTTACTAGTGCTAAATCATTAAATAATAATTTTTGAAGTAGTAGAAATAGTTTAATGCCATCTAATAAAAATAAACAAATAGTATTTCACAAATACTAATATAATCGTTTGTTATGATCACATATCCAGATGCATTTTTCTTTTCTTTTTCAGGTTTGCTATTTATTATTTTATTTTGTTGCTGTTTTATCCAGTGTTCTTAGATTCGATTTTTTTTACATGGTATTGGCATTACCAGAACTAAATAGGTATAATTATGAACCATTCAGGTTTGATTGGTAATTTTATTTGGCTTACTTAGGTTTTTCTTTGTAGAAATTCATTTAAATATGTTGAGAGCTAGAACAATAAATCTGCTACAGATGCAAAATTATAATGCATGCACAAAAATTATATGGTTCATTACTTCCTTTTAGGTGTTCTTTTGAGTAGGGATAATTACTGTCTTTGCTACTTATTATTGCTAAAATTTAATTCTACTTACTGCAAATTCTTTTGTACAGTAACTCTTTAAGTGCATTATTACCATTATTTTTATTGACTTTGAGTATGAAAATATATGGTAATTTCCTTCAAACTTTTTTCTTACCATAAGCTATACATGCTCTTGATGTAACTAACAATTGATATCTTAAATTACCAAAAGAATTAAAGATGTTAAAATTATAGCTTCAATATTGTGATTAAAGATTACCATAACTGTATCAAAAATATTATTATTAGATATCATAAATATTAACTTTCCATATAACTGTTGCTGAATTTGAAGAACAGAACTCTCATCCGTGATACCGATTGAAAATTTACTAGGAGGTTTGCCGCTAAGGCTTTAAAGAATATAAAAGAGACATGAAATCAAATCAGCAGGTAAAATTTTTTCTATAAATTTTACTTCACGTCTTTAAAGCATAATAAGTTGCTTTAATTAATTAGTAGTCTTTTGATTCAATCGTCCTGAATTTTTGGGCCAATTTTAGGGAATCTCATTTTCTCATATGGTTAGCAACAGTTTACATGTATACCATAGGCTTAATAATGCACAATTTTAACATATTACAAGAGATCAAACTCCATGGTACTACAAGTAACAGCATATTTTGTCTCTATGCATAAATTCTCTTTTCCTTGAACGATAATAACTTCTTGGCAGGTTACATAGAGATGTACAAATTACCCTGAATAGCAAGACTTCCAGTATTCAAGTACATAAAATTGAGATGCTATTATACATTTTATAATCACTGATCATTGTATGTCTCATCCATGCTACAGATCGAAAACTAACCAAGAGGTGACCATTGTGCCTGTAAAGAATATAAAAGAGGCGTGGAACAAAATCAAAAGGTAATTTCTTTTCTATAAATTTACTTTGTATCTTTGAAGTATGTTAAGTTGCCATAACTTATTAGTTCTTTGTTGATTCAGCCTTTCAGATTATTTTTTGGGGTTAATTATAGGCAATTTTATTTTTTGATATGGTTACCAATAGTTTATATACATACCACAGGCTTCAACCCTTTTTTTTTTAAATATTTATTGAAGATGGATAAATTATGATATTAAATGAGGATTTCAACTTATTCATTATTTTGGTTTCTCTGTCCAGTTTATCCTTTTTGATTTTGATAACTCGAGCTCTCTATTTGATTTCTGTAAAGTTACGTTTTATCCTTCAAATATCCATTGAATTTGGACATTTAGGTCATGTACTGATGGTTAACAGTCCGTTGACCTCGGGAATGGTCAGTTTGGAATCCGTATATCATAGGACATGAAAATTTTGGAAGACAAATAATTCTTATTTTCCGTTTTCTTTATCATCTAGGTCTGTACCAAATAATATTTTTCCTTTTTCATTATAGGAGCAGTACATTGAGGGAACCGTTCATTAAACAAACCTTATCTTGCTTTACTAAAAGTTCAGAGTCGAGTAAATAATTTACCAACTCTACAGTGTGAACCTCCATCATTTTTTTTTCTTACATGCAATAGACATCCAATTTTGTGAACTCTCAACAAAGATCTTTTTTAAGAAAATGATATACGGAATTGGTTACTACCTTAACAAATCTATCCCTATAAATAATCCACTTTTTTTTCCTTTGATAAGCATTGATCCTCAATGAGAGGGAGAGATCTCATGTTTGTTTATTATGCAATGACAAAACATGGCTTTTACAGCTCTCCAGCGTTGAATGCATGCTAAAATGCGGTTTTCTCAGCGTCGTTTCATAAATGCGAGTTGACCATAAAGCCAACGTGCCGAAGAGGTACCATTATAAACTACAGGCTTGAAATTTGAGAAGTGTGTTTGACCACAACGACGTGCTGAAGTTCAAGCAACTGCACCTAATGGCCCAGGCTATGACGCAAAAGAAAAGTGGCAGTTTGATGCACACAGGTGATATGAAATATATACAGTTAGTTGTGTATAATCCTGACAGTAGTAGACTAATGCCTGCAATGGGTGGCCATGTATAGTATGTTTGGTAAATACAATTATGGTTTTTGTTTTGATATTAGCTGTTAAAACCTTAAAGGTGGACTGATGACAGTATCAGATAACGGTCAGATATATGGAAGGGTAAATAAGCTAAAGCTGTTCCTTTTTATCATGAAGTGTAATTAATTTTATACATTAACCATTTCAGGTATATTATTGCTCAGTGAAACCAGTGTAAATATAATTTGTGGGCATATTGTATTGTGCACTTGGATTTTTTTATTCAGTCACTACTGTTTCGTCACATTCTACAAAATCATGTTTCTGATATTTTAATTTTTCTATTCACTAGGATATATTAAGTTGCCAATAAAAATACTACCAAGTGGCTCCTGTCAGTCTCTTTTTGCAGTCGCACAAACTTCTATATTTGGTCATAAATTGTTAATATTAAGCTCTATATTTGGTCATGTATTGTTAATATTTTTGAGAGTGAGCATTAGCGATATTGTGTAACTATGCATTATTATTGGACACAATAAAGTTGCAATGGAACCTTCATCCATTATGATGTACTGAAGTAAATAGTTAATTTGTAGATATTCTTATTTGGTGCTATAAAGACAGTGGAAAAATATTATTTACCAAGTGGAAAATAAGTAGTGGCTTTCAACAAAATATTTGTTGCTTGATCCATTGAACGATCTTATGTACACAAATCAAAATACCTTTTAGCTTCCTTATAGAATATACTTAATTGTGCATATTTGCATATCTGCTTTCTACCATGGTTTCCGTTTATATAATGAGTGATGGTAGTGCATTCAACCTTTGCTTTGGAGATAACTTGAATATGACTATTATTAGAGCTGTTATGGTAATGGTAAATTTACCATTACCATATCATTACCAGTCGATCAGTAATCGTTTTTTTTTATTGAAATCGGTATATCAGTTAAAACAGTAATGATAAATTTACCATTTTTAATCGTAAATTATCGGTACCATTTCTTCAATCAACAGCAACGGTAATTTTATCAGTTAATTTAAAACATATGTATTCTTATCTGATATGCTCTTTTACATGCATTTAGAAACAAAGAAATGATTATGTTTAGTTCAATACTCAGATGATATTATTTCAGGTACACTTTATTTTCTTTTTTATTTATGTTTTTTATAAACTGATACTACATATAGTTTAATAAAGATGCACTGTGTATAAAAAATATGTCAAGATATAAACTTTAATGGATAAACGGTAATTTACCATTACTAGTGTGACGGTTACCAGATTATCAGTATATCAGTCTTCAGTTTACCAGTCAATCGGTAACGGTAAACAATTTTGACTTAACAGCAAAAACGGTATGGTAATGATAATTGCCAAATGGTAACGGTAATCATTACCGTAACACCCCTAACTATTATTGATTGCATATCACTTTTAAAATGTCATCAACAATGTTGGTGCCATAAAATACAAATGAGTCTGAAAACTAAGCTCGAAGATGGAAGAAAATGGTGCCGAAAATAACTTGATTCACAATTGAATGAACAAGTGTAATGTTTCCAAATTACGCGTGTTAGGTTACAGAAATCATCTATTTGAAATTTATTATATGTCACTACTCAGTAACAGTAAAAAGATGAATTCGTTTGTTTCTTCAGTGGTAACTGTTTTCCCATATCAACTTTACAACAGTATGGCAATTATTTGGGAAAACTCCATCGCCAACAAAAAGATTGCTCTAGCACAGTTTTCAAGGTGGTAAATGTTATTATGAAGTACATAGTGCACATTATTTAGAGACATAGGAAACAAATTATCTTTTTGGTAAATGTACTTTTGTTTCAGTTTACTAATAAAATCCTTATTTGATTTTTTGTATATATGGGTGTGCATTGTAATTTATACATGAAACCACCAAAGCATAGTTTAAGATATTTGTTTTATTTGATAAAGTTATCATGCATATGCATATAGATTTAAGGTTGTACTCACATATATTATCATGGGTTGGACTGGTATTTTACCATGTGAATTTGCATATAAACCAATATATAAATCATGTCTATGTATGTGTGTATATGGCAGAAGTTACCTTTTGTTTTCAAGGTTAGTGACACTGCAAAATGATTTAACGTTTTTCCACTTTTGGTATCTCTAAAAAAAGCACATGGCTTTTTTCTTTCTTTCTTTTTTTTTTTTTTTTGCTTACTCCATATCTCATTCTTATGTCTGCCAATACTTATGTTCTATAATCTGAGAAATCTTCAACTTGAACAGTGCTTAGTAACCGTTAACTCAAGCTTTGTTTGCATCTGCTTTATCGTTATGCATGTGTCGTTGATAGGACACTTAGTTAGCAATATGTTCATGTTACATGTTTATTGATCAACTGACATAGTTTTCTTTGTGCTATTACAATCAAAAGTATAGCTACTTTGTGTCAAAGTTTTATGACTTTTTCCCAGTTTATTCAGAATAAAACTAGAAAATAGAATACAATATGGTAATCATCTCTATGAATATTTAGTTATCAACTCCATTCAGTCAACATTATCAATTGTAATACCGCTACATATGGTGTTTATGTACGTTGTTACTTTCCCATGTTTTTAGCTCTTATAGATTAATTGTTCGACTAGCACGTTTGGACATAATTTTTACACGCAAATACAAGAAGATAAGTGAACCATTTTAATTTCAACTACATAGTAGAATAAAACGCATTTGGATCTAATTTAAATATACAAATGCTTTATTATCAATAATATCTTGACACGCATCATCAAGAAAATCATTTTATGATTTCATATATGATATTTCAAAGTCCCGTGTGCGTAGCACGGGTTCACACTTGTGTAAACTAAACACTGAAATGTATGATTCACAACAACACTCCCCCTCAAGTTGGTGCACACTTGTTTCTCAAGCCCAACTTGTCACATATAAATTTAACTCGAGCTCCATTCATAGGCTTAGTGAAAATGTTTGCTAACTGCTCATCATTTCGAATATGTCCCAAAGCCATTAACCCCTACTGCAGCTTCTCTCTAATGAAATGAGAATCTACCTCAATATGTATTGTTCTTTCATATAAAACTGGATTTGATGAAAAATGAATTGCAGCTTAATTATCATACCATGACTTTGTTGGCACTTCAATTTTCATCTTCAATTATGTCATAAGATGTCTTACCCACATCAATTCGCAGACAACATTAGCCGTAGATCTATACTATGACTCCATACACTAGATAGGGATATAACATTTTTTTTACTTTTCCATGATATTAAATTTCGACCAACAAATAACAGTATCCTGAAGTTGAACATCTATCAATCTTTGAGCTAGCCCAATCAACACCAGAAAATTCCTCGACCTTGTTGTGGCCATGATTAGCTTATATAATACCTTGTCCTACTGTTCCTTTTAGATAACATAAGATCTATTTCAATGCATTCCAGTGATGAATTATCGGAGAATTCATAAACTGATTTATAATACTTACTAGATAAGTAATATTCGTCCTAGTTACTATTAAATAATTCAATTTACCAACAAGTCTTTTTCAGGAATATCAAACACCTCCATTTATCAAACTATTGTTAGCATCCTGTAACAACCTCAATTTTATAGTATTTTAATTTAAGATTTAATTTAAACTTTTGGTTTATTTATTTTATTTGTTTGCATTTTTATGGAAATAAATTTTATTTTTATTATTTAAAACTAAATTTGTTTGCATTTTTAAAAACAAATGAATTTTATTTTTGATATGAATACAATTTAGTAATACAATTTAATATTTGCTATTTTAGATTCTTATTTATGGTAAATTTTAATCGAGTTATTTATTTGCATTCATTCTTGAATTTTTATATAAATATTTAATTTGTATAGTTATACCCTCTGTTTTCATTATGGAATTGTATCTTTAATTTAATTTCAATTTAGATTGATTGTTGTTGATATAAATATAGCAAAATTTTAATTGTTCTTTAATTTAATTTCTATTCGAATTATTATTATTGTCGATGTAAATGTAGCAAAATTTTAATCATCATATTCTTTTTCCTTTGACATTGTCAATTATTGATTAAATGTTAATTTTATATTGCCAAAACGGTTCATTCCTTAATGTTAATCCATTTGTTTCCTTTTATCTTAAAAACGTTTTCAACTGGTAAATGAAATTTGCAAACTATTTAAATCTTGGTTTCCATTTTAACTGCGTTCGTTTCCTTTTAAATAAAACAGTATGTTTGTTCATTTTAATTCACATATCTTCTTTCAAAAAAAAAACTTCCATTCTAAATTGGTTCTGAAACCCCTGCCCTTTTGTTTGAAATTTATTGCCTCGTGCTTTTATTAGGTTGTCCATTTATTTCCATGTTTCATCTTTCTTATATAAAATAGGTAAATGGACAATGCAATTGTGTTCCTCACTTTCTTTTAAACATTATTTCTCATTCCCAAAGCTACTCCCCATTGCGAGATCTCCACCACTCCAATTCATGAAACTTCCAAATGTTTTTCCAACTTCACCATCCCATCCCTCTGCCTCCCACCTGCGCAATCCCTTGCTTCGCCCAACTCTGCCACCTGAAACTGACGACCCCTTCGCCTGATGCCAGCTTCGACCATGCCTCGACCAACAACCTCAACCCACTACTGTCAACCCCTTCGACTGCTCCCTCTTAACCCAAGCCCATGATGGCCCTCCTCTTTCTGATCTCGGACCGAAACTAACCCCACTAGCTTGCCTCCCTTCAGTCCGCCTAGCCCTTGCCAAGCGGTTTTCCTGAAAGCACCAATCTGGTTGCTCCCATTTTCCACCTTGTGTGAGTTTATATATATGTATACTTATATATAATATAAAATGAGTATTGGTTTTAAAGTTTGTTGTGTTGCTTTCTAATATATATAAAAAGGTGATTTTGATGTTCTTAGAGTTGTGTGGTGTGTTTAGTTTGTACTATGTGAGTGCGTGTTTGTGATGAGATTTAGTTGATGTGTGTGTGTTTTGTGTGTGTTATTTTTGTGTATGCAGTGTACAGTTTTGTATGAGTGCGGTGTATATTTTTGGTATGAGAGTTTTGGTTTCTATATACGTGTGTGTTTATTATTGTGTATGTAGATTTTAATACATATATATTTTTTTTGTCTTTGTTTATACATATTTGTTTGAAAGTGTGTGTGTGTGTGTGTATATATATATATATATATATATATATATATATATTGTATTTTGGTGTGAGTTTTGGAGATCTATTGAGTATGAATTTTTTTTTTTTGAAATTGGGTAAAATTTTATTAGGCATTTAGCCCAAAATGGGGAGATTACATATCAGGCCGATAGCCCATTGTGCATTCACGCAATTAAAACTTGCCAACTCACTTACAACGCTTTAGCAGATAAAACTGGAACTTTCCAATAATAAAACTCCTTCGTCTTCCTCATTCTATCTTCATCGCCGCATTTCTTGGAGCCTCAAACACCTCTGTACTGGTTCCTGGAATTCGTGCCGACACATCCTTCAGATCCTTTTCTCTCCATCCAGCGAGTTCAGATTCCCAGTTATCGGTTTGATAACTACCATTAATCCTTCTTCTACTCAAGATAATGATTGTTATTGCAATTCTTCTAACCACTTTCGCGTTACTTTCTTTTACTCTGAAAATTCGTGAATTTCTCTCTCTCCAAATCGCTGCTACAGCATATGTGATGGCCACCTTATTCAATTTGGCTACCAGACAATCGTTGTGTGGGTGCCTGGCCAGGTATGTAGCAATTTCCTGTAAATCGTATCTTTGATTATGTGGGTTAATTTTTACTTTGCAATTTTCAGCAATTGTTTTTTAGTACTCGCATGCAAAGAACAAATGTTTATGTGTTTCCTCGGAAGTAACACATAGTACACAAAGTCTTTCATCAGTAATCCCCTATTTGAACAATCTGTCACGAGTAGGTAATCTTTGCATGATAGCTTTGTAAGCTATGAGTGAATTTTTTGGGCAAATGGCCTTATCCCAGATTGTTTTACTCCAATCTTTCTTCGCATGTTTAGTGCGAATTGAATTCCAGGTAGTTTTGATTGCAAAATCCCCATTTGAGTTGTTCCAAGCCCAAATATCATTTTCCCTACTAGTGTAAATTGACACTGCAACTATATTATCAATTGTATCTCTGTTGCATGGAAAATGCTCACATTTCCAAGTTTGATTTTCAATAATTGTGTCAACAACTGTATATGGAGAACCATATTCATAGTAAGTGTTCCATCCCACAATATCTATCATGGATTTCCCCAAAATCCAAGGGTCTTTCCACAAATGTGTATCTTTTCCTATAGCAAATTCACGAGTACAATTAGCAGCTAGTTTGTCTCTAATTTTTAAAATTGCTTCCCAGTTTGGGGATGCATTATTATCCAGAGCCATGTGCCAAAAACTATCATTAATATATCTTTGTCTCATCCATCTGGCCCATAAACTTTTACTTGTGATGATTTGCTAGCCTTGTTTGAGAGTAAAAACATCTCTCACATCTCTAATGTTCCTCACCCCTACTCCCCCTTCTTCTTTAGGTCTACATAAGTCAGCCATTTTAATTTTGTGATAACCACCTCTCCATATGAAATCTGCACAAACTTTCTCGATCTTATCAATTGATGCAGCTAGAATTTGCCAAAAATTAATTTTTACATGAATTACAGTATGCACCAGTTCAATTCTTCCTGCCAAAGATAAGGTTTTTGAGCTCCAACCTTGCAACTTGTCTTTTATCTTACTAATCAATTCAACACATTATCTATCCGTAATTTTGTTTGATGACAGTGGTACTCCCAAATACTTTACAGGAAAAGATCCTTCTGACACACCCAATATTTCCAATATCTCATTTCTGCTAACACAGAATTTGTTAAAGTAACACTTGGTTTTGTTCTAACTCACTTTAAGACCCACATAGTTTTCCAATAATAGAAAATTGCTTTTGATAGTTCTAGCTACCATTTCATTCGATTTAATGCATATTATCAGGTCATCGGCATATACGAGGTGGCTTATCTTAGGTTGGAAATTGTAGACAGTCTGAATTAGTCTGTTATGCTCCGACAATTTCATCTGGAGAGAAAAGTACTCCATTGCTACGGCAAACAGGTAAGGAGACATTGGATCTCCTTGTCTAATCCCCTTATTAGATCCAATGAAACCCTTAGGGATTCCATTGATCAAAATAGAAAAAGTAGGGATGGATATACATTCATTAATCAACTTAACAAACTTGTTAGGGAATCCCATGCATCTTAACATATGAGTAATGAAATTACGATTTATTTTATCATATGCTTTGTGAAGGTCCACTTTCAAACAGATTTTGTCAGCACCATGTTTGTTGAAATTTCTAACAAGTTCATGAGCCAACAGTGAGTTCTCAGATATATGTCTCCCTTTAATGAAAGCACTTTGACACTCTGAGATGATATCTGGTAAAATACGTGTCATTCTATTGCATATCACCTTACTGAGAATTTTATATAGCACATTGCAGCAAGATATTGGTCTGAATTCTTCTGGTCTAGTGGAATTCTCAACTTTTGGAATTAGACATATGAAAGTGTGGTTCATTTCTTTAATTATCTTTCCTGAGATGAATGCTTCCTGAATTGCTTGAGTTACATAATCTTTCAGATACTCCCAGTTCTTTTTGAAGAACCCAGCCCCTATCCCATCTGGTCCTGGGCTGGAGTCGGCACTGATGGATTAGAGAGCTTGCCAGACTTCATCGTACAAGACATGGATTGTCATCATCCTCCTACCACAAGCATTAACAACACGCCTGCAATGAATAACAGGTAGATTAGTTTCACATTCACCATTATAAAGATTTGTAAAGTATTCGATTGTTTCTCTTTCAAGTGCTTGAAGATTTGTGTTGTAATTCCGTTGCTGATCAAACAAGTGAGAACACTTATTAATATGGCTGTGAATGGACATTTTAGTACAGAAGAATTCAGTGCAATCATCTCCTTCAGTTAACCACTGAACTTTAGCTTTTTGTTTCAATTCAATGGCCTTATTAGCAAGAGCTTTTTTCAATTCCTGCTGAGTGATGTGATATTGTTTCCAAACAGCATCAGAATTATCGCCATTATCAATCATCTTTAAATATGTTTCACAATCCTGCTGTAGTTGATTGATAAGATCAGAGTCTTTAGGTCTGCACTTGTTCCATTGCTTAAGATAGTTTTTTTGTGCATATTTGAGCATTTAAATAACTTTAGAACCTGCACAACCATCTTGAAGTTGACACAGATTAAAGTCAATAACATCATCATACCCATCAATGTTTTGCCATGCATTAACATATCTAAAAGGTTTGCCTTTTGTATTGTTTTTCTTATCCATGAATTGAATTATAAGTGGGCTATGATCACTTGAAAAGGTGGAAAGAATGTCCACTTTAATGTCAGGCATTACTATGATACATTCAGAATTGACTAAAACTCTATCCAACTTACAGGGGATTTTCTTATTTTCACCACTTCTACATGTATATTTCAGGCCATTATGTACTGGTTCAAGCAATCCAGCACCAGAGATACAGTTGTTAAACTCTGTAAGTTGGTTGACTCTCAAAGGCACACTACCCATTTTGTCTTCTTTATTCAGTACTGCATTGAAATCACATGTAACAATCCAAGGCTTATCGACATTTTTTGACAGACTTCTGATGTTATTCCACAATTCTCCTGAGCAAAATTACTAGCATAAACTACAGTTAGAATTAATTGTAAACCCCCACTGTTTTTAGCATCCAATGTAATTTGTTGTGTGTTCATGTTAATGATGTTTATTTGTCATATTGGCTTACACCACATCACTAGTATTCTTCCTTTACATCCAGCAATGTTATTATTGCAAGAGTCCCACTCAATACCAAAATTATTTATGAAGTTATTCGCATATTCATCTGAAAACTTATTTTCCAAAATGCACATAATAGAAGGATCATACACCCTTCTAATATTGTAGAGGTCTAATTGACGAGTATCGTTATTTAGACCTATAACATTCCATGATATTATAGTCATTTTACTTGTGATAGTTGACTCCTTAAAGTCATGTTTGAGGAGCCTACCACACTCTTCTTTGTTTTACCTTTTAGTTTACCTGTAAATTGTTTGTCATTATCCTTGTTGCCTTTAGTGAGCTTTCCTGAAGATGAAGTATCATTTTCCTCTTCTTCATCTTGAGAGAGATCTAAGTCCTCTAAACCTTTTTCATTTTCATTATCAGGATCATCATGTGGTTCAGTTAGAGGATCACGTGGGGACTTCTCAACAAGGGGGGATACAATTTGGTTCATTGCCTGTGTTTGAGTTTCCATTTGGGTTGCCTAATTAGTGACTACAAAGCCTTCAAATGCTAGTGGTCTATTGTTAATATTATTAGGTAGTGTCACCACATCATCTGTAGATATTGGTGTTTTTGTAGTAGTGAAGTCACTAATGTTAACTACTTCTGAAATATCCAGTTTATGTAATGTTTTTTCTTGAAAGATAGAAACTGGAGGACTTTCAGAAGAATTCAAATGTAAATTATCGGTTATAATCTGCAAAACTTGGGTAACTGGCTTAGCTGCATTTGCACATTGATCTATAGTATGCCCAAAGCACTTGCAATGTGTACACACAGGAGGCACATATTCATATTCAATGTTTTGCAAGTAGACATTGTCGTTTCTGTCTTTCGCTCATACTTGTTTAACTAAAGTTGTTGATGCTTTAAAATCAACTAGAACTCTTGCATATTTCAACCTTTTAACATTTCTTGTGTAATCATCCATGTCCAGAGGCATACCAATCAGGCTTGCAATTTTACTAATTCCTCTAGCATTCCACAGTGACAAGTCTAAATTGTGAAATCTCACCCAAAATGGATGCGAGTCCAACATATCTCTTTCAAGAGGCAAATTTGGTTCCCATTTTTTTAATAAAGATTAACTTGCTATCCATAAACCATGGACCTTCATCAAGCACCTTCTTGCAATCGACTTCGTTAGCAAATTTTATCAAGTAAAATCCATTTTCTCATGCAAAAACATCCCATCTACCAGATGGATTCCATTCTCATCTTATATATGCATTTAAATGCACATAATAAGGTCTTCATCCCTCTAAATAGATATAAATTGTGTTTTTCCACATACTGTTAGCTTTTTCAAACACCACGTCATCTAAATCAGCATAACAGCCTTTAGCGTCTTGTGTGGATGAGAAAAATTCCACGTCTCCTTCAATTTTAGTGTTTCCTGCAACCGCTTGAGACCAGGATCTGACACCTGGTATGAATTTTGGCAACTCTTGTCGTTTATGAAGATTCCCGGCCGCCGTCACATGATTTGCCTTGGATCCAATAGCAGCTTCACCGAATGTTTTATTCTTTTTTCTCCGTACCTTTTGCCACGCGAGGTCTACAGATGAAGAATTTTCGTTAGGGTTTCGCTCACCAGGTGAGGACGCCATTTTTCACACCCTGCTATATATTACATTTGAATAATAATAATCAAAATACATTGAGTCTGAAATTTATGTGTATATATATATATGATTTAGTGGGTTATTATACAATTTAATATATATATATATATAATGATTTAAGTGTGTTATATAATTTATAAATTTATAAAATATTTTGTTATGTGTTTGAAATTTTATTATATATATATATATGTTATGATTTTACCGTTTGTATCCGTATATATAAATAAAAATAAAAATTTTGTGTAAAGAATTTTTGTGTTTTATTTTTGAATCGAGTTGGTGTTTTGTTTATTTTGAGTCAAGTTTTGTTGAGCTTTGAACTATCCCAAACCCAATAGATGTACCGTTCCAAACTAAATAGCTGAACCGATCCATTTAGAGATTTCCCAAGGTCCTCTTATAAAAATAAAATATATATTAAATGGTCACCGGGTTGAATCCGTTCGGAGTCATGCCTGGATATCGTCATTTCAATTTTGTGTCAAATTCGTCTACTGTCACCAATCCATGCCACGAAGGTGATTTTATCTCACACCCGACTCACATTATTTCATAGATGTTAGATCAACTAAATGAACTGTTATGAAATGTATAGGATTGCCAGTAGAAATTGTTTGTTTAAAATATACACTTTCTTACGTGACACGATATTCATACGACATGTATGTTCACTAATTATATATGACTATGATGTGATTGATGATATGTGATGATTTGTTATGTTGTAGACACACCTAGTTTAGGAAAAATTACGAAGGGTTGAAATGATATATACCCGAACGGACATTAGATTAGGGAAAAATCGTTATGGGTTGAAATGATAGACTTGAACATTTTTTACTAAATTTGGGACTACGCATTGAAATGATAAACCCGTAATTTTTTTATAAATTGCAGGTTGAAATGATAAATATCCGTATCACTTGACCATCGGGTAGAAAACTATATACGGACACCGTTGGTCATGTTTTCGAATTAAAATGATTTGAAAATTTTGATTGTAATAATATTAATTTAAGATCATATATTCATATTTTTAAGATTTATACTTAAATTATGTAAATTTTAAATTATATGTTTTGAAATGATTTTATGAGTAAAAAAGTATTTAAATGTTTATTTAAGATTTTACTTATAATTTATTTATTTTAAACTATATAATTTAATCATATATGTATTTTTTAACTTTAACTTAATATATTATAATAAGTTATTCATTTTAAACCTATTTCTAAATTATTTTAAACCTATATATGTTTATAAAGCTATTTTCTATATAAATTTATAACTTACAAATATATTTTCAATGCTTATTTTATATATATTTTATAAACTTTAATAATAAACTCAATAGGAGGATAAGTTTTAATTTTGCGATTTAAATTCGAGGTTTAAAGATTTAAATTTATATAACGATACTTGATTCAATGAATTTGATTTTAAATCAACTAAATGCGATTTTGAAAAGATTTAAATGAACGGGGATTGCGTAATTGATTTGAATTTGAATTTATAATTGATATGAATATATGAATTCGATTATAAATTGACTGAGTATGAATTGAAATAATTTTATATATGGAATTGATTCATAAACTGTTTGGTTTGAATTAAAGAGATTTCTTAAATCAATTTATTTCAAGATTTGATTTTATGTAAATACGACTGGTGTGAAAAATGTAAACGTTTGGTTGTTAAAGAGACCGGGATTAGATGTTGTCATACTCTCAACTGCGTACGTGGAGGAGTTCTAGAATAAAATAGGATGGATTTGGAGGCAATTACTAGATTTGAAGAAAGAGAACGATGATTGATAGCCTTGAACTTTAGGTCATAATCAAAATGACTAAAACAGGAGCCATACCCAGGTTAATGTGAGCTAGCTCCTCTTAGCAGACATGCTTCTTCGATACCATATATATTACTTTATGATTCATTGGTGCCTTTGATTTTTGGGAGCATTGTCTGGGGTGGGCCGTAGTTGTGGCTATGTGTTACAACCGGCCTGGGTCCGCAATCCAATAGAATCCTACTGATGGGTATTGCCTCGATGCCTTGTCATATTTATCCTGATCGAACCCGCACGATTTTGATTTATACCATATCTATGGAGTTACCTGTGATAGCCACTATGTTACTGTGGACTTTACGGTATCTGTATAGACTACAGTATTATAAACTGTGTAAGGGTAAAAATGTAATCTCACTTACGCTATTTTAATATGTTATATTTAACCATAGACACCATTATAATAGCGTATTATATTATATGATATTAGTTTAACGAATCCTTAGATGATGGCAATCCCAACATCCTCTAAGTTACTGATGCATTTTATTGAACATTTCATTTGAGTTGATTTACTTCCATGAGAATGTTAGTCTTGATCCGAGTTGTTTTGTTTTTCATTATTGCTCGGGTCAGATCGAGTATTGCAGTGTTGAGATTTCACCTTTTGAAGCTGGAGACTGTTGAAGATAACACCTCTTCCTATTGATTCTGGCTATTTCCCCTTTGTATTAGAAATTCTTGCATTTAGAATTCCGCTGTATTTAATTTTGTAACTCTGATATTATGTATAAATTTTTATTTTTATTTAGTAGCTTCATGAACTCTTATTGTATAATTTATTTATTCCGCTGCGAGATATTCTGTTTCTGTGATTCTGTGATTTATTCTATTTACCTCAGAAGCTAACAACATTCTGTCATTTCGAATGTTTCGAGTTGGTTTAATTACCATCTTGAATTGGACAAAAGACAGTATGTTAGATGTGGTATCAGAGCTTTGGTTTATCAAAGCTTTAGTCTACGGGGGTAAAAGCTCATTAGAGATAAGGTAGCGATACCCTAGAATGAGTGGAATCAGTTGTGGAATCCTTCTTGAGGTAGAGCGTATTTTCAAAGTATAGGTAGTTTTTAAATGGTTCTAAAATGTTTTAAACAAATATTTTTGGATATAAAATGTTGGTTAATATTTAAATCCCTTTTGAAATCTCCCTTTCATTTGAATCCA
This sequence comes from Allium sativum, assembly GCA_030737875.1. Classification (NCBI taxonomy): domain Eukaryota; kingdom Viridiplantae; phylum Streptophyta; class Magnoliopsida; order Asparagales; family Amaryllidaceae; genus Allium; species Allium sativum. The sequence goes on along the minus strand of CM060921.1, from coordinate 425,754,075 downwards.
TCTTCCTTCGTATATCCTCTTTGATTAAGTTCTTTCGTTCGTTTAACTTTTAACTCGAATTCTATAAATTATCCTTGTGTATAACAAGGTTGGAAGCAGAAAAAGAGTATAAGACTTCTAACAAGTCCATTGTTGTGTAATATAGATTTGAACTTGTTATTTTAAAAAGGTATTATAATATAAGATTTCATGACATATTATTGAAATTTATATATATATATATATATATTCATAAATAATTTTTGTTTTGGTAATACCAATATTTTGGAAAGATTTAGTGTTTATACTATATATCTTAGGTAAGATTTAAAGATGAAGATTTTGTAAGAAACTGATTTTATCTTGATTAAATTATTTGTTATGTATTTGACTTAAAAAGAATAATACTGTTAGTTTATTTATTAATAATTGAGGTTGAACTTTTTAACAAGTAAATGAGTGGGGTGAGATATACTTTTCCCTACTTGAAACTTTAATGATTTGAAATATATTATTTATAATATATGATTTGAAATTTTGGTATACATTCTATTCAAACATAGAAAGATATTTTGAGTATTTATTTGACGTTAAAATTGGTCTGTCAAATACTTAGTGATTTAGATATACGTCTGATCAATGTATATGTTAAATCATATATCTATTAGATAGATATAATGTAGCACTCTAGTTGCTTGAAAATCATTATGGTGATGACAGAGGCATCATCGATAACTATTTTCAGGTTCCGAAAGTAGGATAGATATACAGAGCTAATCAAGATGTCGAATGAATAAATAAAACTATTTTGAAATATTTTAAATTTAGATTTATATATATTTCTGAATATATATGTATGAATATGAATATGAACCTTTGGTTTAAATAAATTAATTATTTAATTACTATTTCTCTACCTCGTTCTTTTTCAGGGACGAAAAGGTTTGAGTAGGGGAGGTTGTAACAACCTCAATTTTATAGTATTTAAATTTATGATTTAATTTAAAATTTTGGTTTATTTATTTTATTTGTTTGCGTTTTTATGGAAATAATTTTTTTATTTAAAACTAAATTTGTTTGGATTTTTAAAAACAAATGAATTTTATATTTGATATGAATACAATTTCATAATACAATTCAATGTTTGATATTTTAGAATCTTATTTATGGTAAATTTTAATTGAGTTATTTATTTGCATTCATTCTTGAATTTTTATATAAATATTTAATTTGTGTAATTATACCCTCCGTTTTCAATATGGAATTATATCTTTAATTTAATTTCAACTCGTATTGATTGTTGTTGATGTAAATAAAGAATTTTTTTAATTGTTATTTAATTTAATTTCTATTCGTATTTATTATTGTTGATGTAAATGTAGCAAAATTTTAATTGTCATATTCTTTTTCCTTTGATATTGTCCATTATTGATTGAAAAATTGTTGTTAGTTTTATATTGCTAAAATCGTTCATTCCTTAATGTTAATCCGTTTGTTTCCTTTTATCCTAAAAACATTTTCAACTGGTAAATGAAATTTGCTAACTATTTATATCTTGGTTTGCATTTTAACTGCGTTCGTTTCCTTTTAAATAAAACAGTTTGTTTGTTCACATTTAATTTCACATTCCTTCTTTAATAAAAAAATCTTCCATTCTAAATTGGTTCTGAAACTCATGCCCTTTTTTTTGAAATTTATTATCTCGTGCTTTTCCCATGCTGTCCATTTATTTCCATTGTTTAGCTTGGTAAACAGACAATGCAACTGTGTTCCGCACTTTCTTTTCAACATTATTTCTCTTCCCCAAAGCTGCTCCCCATTGCGAGATCTCCACCACTCCAATTCATGAAACTTCCAAACGTTTTGTCGATTTCACCATCCCAATCATCCGCCTCCTACCTGCGCAACCCCTTGCTTCGCCCAGCTCCCCCACCTGAAACCGACGACCCCTCCGCCTAAAGCCAGCTCCAACCATGCCTCGACCAACAGCCTTAGCCCACTGCCGCCAACTCCTTCATCTTCTCCCGCTGAACCCCAGCCCATGATGACCCTCCCCTTTTAGATCTCGGACCGAAGCTAACCCCACTAGCTCACCTCCCTTCAGTCCACCCATCCCTTGCCGAGTGGTTTTCCTAAAAACACCAATCAGTTTGCTTCCATTTTCCATCTTGCATGAGTTTATATGTATGTACATTTATATATATATATATATAAAGAGTATTGGTTTTAAAGTTTGTTGTGTTGCTTTTTAATATATATAAAAGGGTGATTTTGCTGTTCTCATAGTTGCGTGGTGTGTATAGTTTGTACTGTGCGAGTGTGTGTTTGTGATGAGATTTATTTGATGTGTTCGTTTTTATGTGTTATTATTGTGTATGTGTTGTACGGTTTTGTATGGTTGTTTTGAATGAGTGTGGTGCATATTTTTGGTATGAGAGTTTTGTTTGCTGTTTACGTGTGTGTTTAATATTGTGTGTGTAGATTTTAATACATATTTTTTTTTATGTCTTTGTTTATACATATTTGTTTGAAAGTATATATATACACACATACACATATATTGTATTTTGGTGTGAGTTTTGGAGATCTATTGATTTTGAAATTTTATGTATATATATATATATATGATTTAGTGTGTTATTATACAATTTAATATATATATAATGATTTAAGTGTGTTATATAATTTATAAATTTATAATATGTTTTAGCATATATTTGAATTTTATATATATATATATGTTATGCTTTTACCATTTGTAACTGTATATATAAGTATAAATAATAATTTTGTGTAAAGAATTTTTGTGTTTTATTTTTGAATTGAGTTAGTGTTGTATTTATTTTGAGTCGATTTTGGTGTTGAGTTTTAAACCATCTCAAACCAAATAGTCGTACCATTCCAAACTAAATAGCCGAACCGAACCATTGAGAGATTTCTCAAGCTCCTCTTATAAAAATAAAATATATATTAAATGGTCACCGGGTTGAATCCATTCGGAGTCATGCCTGGATATCGTCGTTTCAATTTTGTGTCAAATCCGTCTACTGTCTCCAATCCATGTCACGAAGGTGAGTTTATCGCACACCGGACTCACATTATTTCAAAGATGTTAGATCAACTAACTGAACTATTATGAAATTTATAGGATTGCCAGTAAAAATTGTTTGTTTAAAATATACACTTAAATATGTGACACGATATTAATATGACATGTATGTGCACTGATTATATATGACTATGATGTGATTGATGATATACGATGATTTGTTATGTTGTGGATACAACTAGTTTAGGAAAAATCACCTAGGGTTGAAATGATACATACCCTAACGGGCATTAGATTATGGAAAAATCGTTATGGGTTGAAATGATAGACCTGAACGATTTTTACTGAATTTGGTATTACGAGTTGAAATGATAAACCCATAGAAGTTTAATAAATTGGGGGTTGAAACGATAAATATCCATATTACTTGACCATAGGGTAGAAAATTATATACGGACACCGTTGGTCATGTTTTCGAATTAAAATGATTTGAAAAATATTATGAAATAATATTAATTTAAGATCTTATATTTATATTTTAAAGATTTATACTTAAATTTTTAAATTTTAAATTATATGTTTTAAAATGATTTTATGAGTAAAATTGTATTTAAATGCTTATTTAAGATTTTACCTGTAATTTATTTATTTTAAACTGTATAATTTAATCATATATGTATTTTAAACTTTAAATTAATATATTATAATAAATTATTCATTTTAAACCTATTTATAAATTATGTTAAACCTATATATGTTTATAAAGCTATTTTCTGTATAAATTTATAACTTATAAATATATTTTCAATGCTTATTTTATATATTTTATAAACTTTAATAAACTCAATAGGTGGATAAGTTTTAATTTTGCGATTTTAATTCGAGGTTTAAAGATTTATATTTATATGATGATACTTGATTCAGTGAATTTGATTTTAAATCAACTAAATGCGATTTTGAATTGACTTAAATATTGAACTTTATAGGAAATGAGTGTAACAACCCGTATTTTTAATAACCTGTTATAACGTAAATCGAGGCAGAATTTAATTTATAAATCTGAATCAAGGGAAACGGGCTATGCCATTGCGTTCGTCTCGGAAAAATACGCGAAATAGAGTCCGAGTTTTCGAAAATCGGAGTCCGTATGACCCGATTAAGGCCCAAAGAAGTTTTCAGAAAATTTCAAGTTCAAAACAGATTTCGAATTTCGGGTTCAAAATTCGAAAAAGGGTCAGATTGGGCCAGGTGGGAAAATTCCCACCAGAGCACCCAAGTCGACAGCCCTGTCGACTTGGGAGTCGACTTGGTGGGACCCAAGTCGACAGCCCTGTCGACTTGGCTGTCGACTTGGTTCAGCCGGGCAGTTTTGCCTGGTGCACCATTTTGGGGTTTTGGTTAGGTTTTGGGGCCAGATTCGGTTTTAAGGGCTGAGATTGGAATTAGGGTTTAATCCTAAGGTTGAAACTAATCCTAATCTCTATAAATAAGCCCCTAACCTAACCCTTAATCATCATTATTCATTCAAGTAACTAAACTATGGCAAAATCATTTCTCTCATGGCCTCCACTCTCTTCATAAAATTCCTGAATAAATTTCTATGAGAGATTTTCCATGCATACAAGTGTTTTCAAGCTTGTATGAGCATCATTAGCTTGCATTCAAGTCAAGTTTCTATATTTGCATCATAAAGCAAGAGTTTTGATCATTTTGGCTCAAGGGTTTTTCTATTGGAGCTTGCATTTTGGGTTTATTTGATTGCATAAGGGCTTAGTCTCAATCTATATATATATTTGTGTCTTCATAAGCATTGTAAGCCCTTTTCTACTTTCATATTTAAACTCTAAAGTTAAATGAATGATGCAAGTTTGGTTGATCATTATGATATGCAAGTTTGCCATGATATGCAAGTTTACCATGTCATGTTATGCAAGTTTGATATGTTATGATATGCAAGTTTATCATGTTATGCTATGCAAGTTTGCCATGTTATGATATGCAAGTTTACCATGTCATGTTATGCAAGTTTGATATGTTATGATATGCAAGTTTGTCATGCTATGTTATGCAAGTTTGCCATGTTATGATATGCAAGTTTATCATGTTATGCTATGCAAGTTTGCCATGTTATGATATGCAAGTTTATCATGTTATGTTATGCAAGTTTGCCATATTATGATATGCAAGTTTATCATGTTATGTTACGCAAGTTTGATATGCAAGTTTGCCATATGATATGCAAGTTATGTTATGCAAGTTTGGGATGATCATTTTGTTCATGTTATCATGTTATGCAAGCTTATCTTGGGTTTATGAGCTTAAAGCTTCAAGCTTTATGCTAAAGGTTGCATTTTGGCAACATGTAAGTTATCATATCTCTTATGATAACTTGCATGTGAGGCTAAATGCGAACTTATGGCCATTTCTACATGTCATTTATCACCATGTATCACCAATATGCTAAGTTTGGTTTTATGCATGCTTTTGAGGCCTAAAAATGTAATACGCAAGTATATGAACATATGTACATTTCATATGCCACCATGTTAAACTTGTGGCTTCAACACCTTTATGTCATGATTATGCCAAGTTCCCTCTTTCTATCCTTTATGCGCTATTGCGATATGTAAGCTATGGGATTGCGTTTGGGGTTGGGTAAACTTAAAAGACATAAAAACATAAGATTGGGAATTTACCTATTAAGTTAGGTCTACCGATTGGGAATTTACCTATTAAGTTAGGTCTACCCAAATTCTTGAAAACTTGTAATATGTTTTGGAAACATGATGGACATGACACTTAGAAAATATAAGTGTGACCAACTCGAGGTTGGGTTGAGTTTGTAGCGTAAAACTACCCGTAACCGACCGGCTTAACTAGTTGCTACAAACAATAGGACCCAATGTGAGAAGTTGGTCATGTTGTACCTTGAACCCGAGGTTAGACCAAGTTGTGGTGTAAAGCTACCCGGACCCGCCCGGCTTAACTAGTAACCACAACAAGGTCTAATGTGAGAGGTTAAGGCACATTAAATTAATTAATGCCTCATGATTAGGGTTAAGTCATGGTCCACTTAATACTTAACCAATGAGGGCTTGGTAGATTAATCAGGGTTAAGTCGTGAACTCATCGTTACACTTAACCAAGTTAATCCATGATTAGCAAGAGGGTTAAACCGTACTTAACCCACTCGAAAATCCTAGCAATGGGGGTCCACTCCAGCAGTAATCCCAAGTTTGTATCATTAAGACCCTAGGGACTAGGCTAGGGTGGGGGCACGATTACTGGACTTGAGGTAAGTGACCAAAAACGACGGCAGAGTGGTACGCCGGTGTAGTTCCGGGCGGACTGTGGTCGTGCACATAGTCCGTAGCCGGAGAAAACATGCACGGGTACCAGTAGATCGAGACTGTGCACTTATGTTTATGGTGTCCAGGGGTTTACACCCTAGGGCTTGATACACCCGAAGGGTGGACCCGGCACAGTCTGACTACAATTATGTTTGGGCCGTATTGACACCAACACGTGACGAGTTAGGCTTAGGGAGCCGATCGATTAGACCGTTTGGTTGGACCTTGTATTAGGGTCACTTCATGTTATTGGACCTCGTATTAGGGCCACTTCATGTTATTGGACCTCGTATTAGGGTCACTTCATGTTATTGGACCTCGTATTAGGGTCACTTCATGTTATTGGACCTCGTATTAGGGTCACTTCATGTTATTGGACCTCGTATTAGGGTCATTTCATGTTATTGGGTCAAAGCTTGGGCCAAGGGATCAATACTTGTTTATTCAAGTCATGTTAGTTTGCTAGTACACCTGTGGTGCAAAACCTTAATCCTGATTATGCGATGACACCTTTATCTATCTTGTTAGTTAATCATCATGCTAGTATGTTGTTATCCTTATGTTCATCCCTGCTTCTCAATCCAGTTAACTTTATCAGTTTACATTGATTGTAGTAGGGCTTACTCAGTCTTTTTGACTGACCTGTTTTCTTTCGCCTCTTTTCTTCCGTTTCCCCCCCCCCCCCCAAGTTCTCAGGGTGGGAATATTGGAGCTTAGCTTGGATTTCTGATCGCTTGCTTGTGGGATTTTAGCTCATGTACGGTTTGACATGAAGCTAGCTATGGTTATCACTTATTTTGGGGATAATACTTATGTATTTCAGTTTTTCAGTGATATTGTTTTTACCTAGACTTGTGTATTTGGAAAGTTGACAATATGTTGTACCAGACTTGTTTTGAAATAGTTTGAAATCTTCCGCTGTTTTACTTATCTTATTTACTCTGTTTACACATATACATATGTTCTTGTTCTGCCTTGATATATCATTATGCATGTTTACCCGGTACAAACGCCCCTCCAAAGTCAGAGTGCTTGCAAGAGCCACCCTGGCGGAGGTGGGGTGTTACATTTGGTATCAGAGCCAGGTTTACGAGAAGGAACAAAAAGGTTTTTAGAAAACTTTTGGAAAACTATTTTCAAAACCAAGTATAAAGTATTTTCCAAAGAAAAGTCTAGTTTATTTTAAAGGCTATTCCCCAAAAAGCCATTAGCAAAAATTCCTTCGTTTTTCTCCATTCTGAATCTAACTTTTTCTTCATTTTCAATATAGCCGATAACTTTGCCATTCCGGAAGGCGCTCAAGTACCTATTTGGTTTAGGAGATACATGGGGGAAAGGGCAAGTGAAGCCGACCCCGCGGACATTCCTCCTCCCCCTCAGCCTCCACAAGCGGATTTTTCGGAAACTTGTAAGAACTTTAAGACGATGGGTGGCAAGGAATTGGTTGAAAGAAACCGAAGATCTTTTTGCCTTCTTTGATATTGATGACCGTAGGAAGGTTTTATTGGCAGTATGATTGCTAAAGGAAGAAGCTGCACGTTGGTGGGTGGTCACCACCGCTGCTAGGCCAATTGAGACTTGGGATGACTTTCGGGGAAAGTGTGGACTAAGGTTCCTCTCACTGAAGCAAGGGGACATGACTATTAGGGAATACATAGATAAGTTTAATCAACTGGCTCGGGTCAGTTTAGACTTGGTTAACACAGCTTAGAAGAAGGCCCTATACTTTGCTCTAGGATTAAACGAGCCATTACATGGTTTAGCCATGACTCATATACCCTTGGGGGCAACTTTCGAGAGTTTGGTGAATATGGCGTTACTTCAGGGAGATGTCAAGAAAGAGATCAAGATGAATGATACTCAAGCCAAGAAGACTGATTCCCAGTGGAAAGGAAATCAGGGTAATCCAAGTGGTCAGAGCAGTCAAGGCAATCAGAACAAGAACAAGAGTCAAGGCAACAAGGGGAACAACAACAAGGGCAATAATAACAAGGGGAAGTGCCATTATTGCGGTTCAGTTGGGCATCTTATTAAGGATTGTAAGAAGAGGAAAAGGAAGAATGGTGAATGCTTTTTCTGCGGTGAGACTGGACATTTCAGTAAGGATTGCCCGAAGAAGCAAGGGCAAGGCCAGGGTCAGACTCAGCGTGCTGGACCTTCAGGAGGGCAAGTTCATGCTCTCAATGCCGCTCCAATTCCCGATCGAGGTAGTATTTCTGTTGAGAGCCTTGTATATATTTCTGATTTTCCAGTTCGTACCATGTTTGATTCTGGTGCATCGCATATCTTTATCTCATCTGATCTTGTTGATAGTTTGCACCTAAGTACTAGTTTAGTTAATGATCCCGTGTGTGTTTCAAATCCAATTGGGGTTTCCGCCCATTTGTCTATTATCTACGTGGATTTGAAAATTTCTATCTTGAGTGTAGAATTCTCGTGTGATGCTTATATTCTCGGTTTCATGGGGTATGGGTTGATTTTGGGCATGGATGAGTTGTCCAGCTTTGGAGCCATCCTTGATTTTTGAGCATAGGGTTGTGAGGCTCATGACTCGCCTCGGTAATACCCAAAAAATTTCTAGTAACCCTATAAGTCCCGTCATGTTGTGTTATCTTGAATCCCTCAACTCGTCTATCGATAGTTTGCAATCGGTAAGGGTGGTCCGAGAATATCCTGATATCTTGGGTAAAGTGAAGGGGGGTTACCCCTAAGCGAGAGATTGATTTTCGCATTTATCTGGTTGATAATGCCAAGCCAGTTACGTGGCCGGTTAGGCACATGGTCCCGCAAGATGAGAGTTAAGAAAGCAAGTCAAGGAGTTGCTTGAGAAGAACTTCATTAGACGAAGTATATCTGAATGGGGAGCGCCTGTAGTATTTACTGCCAAGGCAGATGGTTCTCTTCGACTTTGTGTTGATTATCGTGAGTTAAACAAAGAGAATAGACAACCATTGCCAAGGATCGATGGTTTGTTTGATCAGCTTGTAGGAACATCTGTTTTCTCTTGATCTTGCTACTGGATTCCATCAGCTCAGAGTTATAACGTAAATCGAGGCAGAATTTAATTTAAAATTATGAATCAAGGGAAAGGGGCTATGCCATTGCGTTCGTCTCGGAAAAATACGCGAAATAGAGTCCGAGTTTTCGAAAATCGGAGTCCGTATGACCCGATTAAGGCCCAAAGAAGTTTTCAGAAAATTTCAAGTTCAAAACAGATTTCGAATTTCGGGTTCAAAATTCGAAAAAGGGTCAGATTGGGCCAGATGGGAAAATTCCCGCCAGAGCACCCAAGTCGACAGCCCTGTCGACTTGGGAGTCGACTTGGTGGGACCCAAGTCGACAGCCCTGTCGACTTGGCTGTCGACTTGGTTCAGCCGGGCAGTTTTGCCTGGTGCACCATTTTGGGGTTTTGGTTAGGTTTTGGGGCCAGATTCGGTTTTAAGGGTTGAGATTGGAATTTGGGTTTAATCCTAAGGTTGAAACTAATCCTAATTTCTATAAATAAGCCCCTAACCTAACCCTAAATCATCATTATTCATTCAAGTAACTAAACTATGGCAAAATCATTTCTCTCATGGCCTCCACTCTCTTCATAAAATTCCTAAATAAATTTCTATGAGAGATTTTCCATGTATACAAGTGTTTTCAAGCTTGTATGAGCATCATTAGCTTGCATTCAAGTCAAGTTTCTATATTTGCATCATAAAGCAAGAGTTTTGATCATTTTGGCTCAAGGGTTTTTCTATTGGAGCTTGCATTTTGGGTTTATTTGATTGCATAAGGGCTTAGTCTCAATCTATATATATATTTGTGTCTTCATAAGCATTGTAAGCCCTTTTCTACTTTCATATTTAAACTCTAAAGTTAAATGAATGATGCAAGTTTGGTTGATCATTATGATATGCAAGTTTGCCATGATATGCAAGTTTACCATGTCATGTTATGCAAGTTTGATATGTTATGATATGCAAGTTTATCATGTTATGCTATGCAAGTTTGCCATGTTATGATATGCAAGTTTACCATGTCATGTTATGCAAGTTTGATATGTTATGATATGCAAGTTTGCCATGCTATGTTATGCAAGTTTGCCATGTTATGATATGCAAGTTTATCATGTTATGCTATGCAAGTTTGCCATGTTATGATATGCAAGTTTATCATGTTATGTTATGCAAGTTTGCCATATTATATGCAAGTTATGTTATGCAAGTTTGGGATGATCATTTTGTTCATGTTATCATGTTATGCAAGCTTATCTTGGGTTTATGAGCTTAAAGCTTCAAGCTTTATGCTAAAGGTTGCATTTTGGCAACATGTAAGTTATCATATCTCTTATGATAACTTGCATGTGAGGCTAAATGCGAACTTATGGCCATTTCTACATGTCATTTATCACCATGTATCACCAATATGCTAAGTTTGGTTTTATGCATGCTTTTGAGGCCTAAAAATGTAATATGCAAGTATATGAACATATGTACATTTCATATGCCACCATGTTAAACTTGTGGCTTCAACACCTTTATGTCATGATTATGCCAAGTTCCCTCTTTCTATCCTTTATGCGCTATTGCGATATGTAAGCGATGGGATTGCGTTTGGGGTTGGGTAAACTTAAAAGACATAAAAACATAATATTGGGAATTTACCTATTAAGTTAGGTCTACCCATTGGGAATTTACCTATTAAGTTAGGTCTACCCAAATTCTTGAAAACTTGTAATATGTTTTGGAAACATGATGGACATGACACTTAGAAAATATAAGTGTGACCAACTCGAGGTTGGGTTGAGTTTGTAGCGTAAAACTACCCGGAACCGACCGGCTTAACTAGTTGCTACAAACAATAGGACCCAATGTGAGAAGTTGGTCATGTTGTACCTTGAACCCGAGGTTAGACCAAGTTGTGGTGTAAAGCTACCCGGACCCGCCCGGCTTAACTAGTAACCACAACAAGGTCTAATGTGAGAGGTTAAGGCACATTAAATTAATTAATGCCTCATGATTAGGGTTAAGTCATGGTCCACTTAATACTTAACCAATGAGGGCTTGGTAGATTAATCAGGGTTAAGTCGTGAACTCATCGTTACACTTAACCAAGTTAATCCATGATTAGCAAGAGGGTTAAACCGTACTTAACCCACTCGAAAATCCTAGCAATGGGGGTCCACTCCAGCAGTAATCCCAAGTTTGTATCATTAAGACCCTAGGGACTAGGCTAGGGTGGGGGCACGATTACTGGACTTGAGGTAAGTGACCAAAAACGACGGCAGAGTGGTACGCCGGTGTAGTTCCGGGCGGACTATGGTCGTGCACATAGTCCGTAGCCGGAGAAAACATGCACGGGTACCAGTAGATCGAGACTGTGCACTTATGTTTATGGTGTCCAGGGGTTTACACCCTAGGGCTTGATACACCCGAAGGGTGGACCCGGCACAGTCTGACTACAATTATGTTTGGGCCGTATTGACACCAACACGTGACGAGTTAGGCTTAGGGAGCCGATCGATTAGACCGTTTGGTTGGACCTCGTATTAGGGTCACTTCATGTTATTGGACCTCGTATTAGGGTCACTTCATGTTATTGGACCTCGTATTAGGGTCACTTCATGTTATTGGACCTCGTATTAGGGTCACTTCAAGTTGTTGGACCTCGTATTAGGGTCACTTCATGTTATTGGACCTCGTATTAGGGTCACTTCATGTTATTGGACCTCGTATTAGGGTCATTTCATGTTATTGGGTCAAAGCTTGGGCCAAGGGATCAATACTTGTTTATTCAAGTCATGTTAGTTTGCTAGTACACCTGTGGTGCAAAACCTTAATCCTGATTATGCGATGACACCTTTATCTACCTTGTTAGTTAATCATCATGCTAGTATGTTGTTATCCTTATGTTCATCCCTGCTTCTCATGCCAGTTAACTTTATCAGTTTACATTGATTGTAGTAGGGCTTACTCAGTCTTTTTGACTGACCTGTTTTCTTTCGCCTCTTTTCTTCCGTTTCCCCCCCCCCACCCCCCAGGTTCTCAGGGTTGGAATATTGGAGCTTAGCTTGGATTTCTGATCGCTTGCTTGTGGGATTTTAGCTCATGTACGGTTTGACATGAAGCTAGCTATGGTTATCACTTATTTTGGGGATAATACTTATGTATTTCAGTTTTTCAGTGATATTGTTTTTACCTAGACTTGTGTATTTGGAAAGTTGACAATATGTTGTACCGGACTTGTTTTGAAATAGTTTGAAATCTTCCGCTGTTTTACTTATCTTATTTACTCTGTTTACACATATACATATGTTCTTGTTCTGCCTTGATATATCATTATGCATGTTTACCCGGTACAAACGCCCCTCCAAAGTCAGAGTGCTTGCAAGAGCCACCCTGGCGGAGGTGGGGTGTTACAATGAGCGTGAATTGCGTAATTGATTTGAATTTGAATTTATTATTGATATGAATATATGAATTCGATTATAATTTGACTGAATATGAATTGAAATAATTTTATATATGGAATTGACTCATAAACTGTTTGGTTTGAATTAAAGAAATTTCTTAAATCAATTTATTTCAAGATATGATTTTATGTAAATACGACTGGTGTGAAAAAATGTAAGCGTTTGGTTATTAAAGAGACCAAGATCATATATTTTCATACTCTCTGCAATACCGAAAACCACTTTAACAACTGTGTATGTGGTGGTGTTCCAGAATGAAGTAGGATGGATTTGGAGGTGATTACTGGATTTGAAAAAAGAGAATGATGATGGATAGACTTGACCTTCGAGTCATAATTAAAATGACTAAAACAGGAGTCATACCCAGGTTAATGTGAGCTAGCTCCTCTTAGCTGGCATGCTTCTTCGGTACGATATATTTTACTTTGTGATTGATTGGCGCCTTTGATTTTTAGGAGCATTGTCTAGGGTGGGAGGTAGTCGCGGCTACGCGTTACCATCAGCCTGGGTCCGCAATCCGGTAGAATCCTACTGATGGGTATTGCCTCGATACCTTATCATATTTATCCTGATCGATCCCCTACGATTTTGATTTGTACCGTACCTATGGATTACTCTCTGATAACCACTACATAACTGTGGACGTTATGGTATCTGTATAGACTACGGTATTATAAACTGCGTAAGGGTAAAAATGTAATCCCGCTTACACTATTTTAATATGTTATATTTAACCATAAACACTATTATAATAGTGTATTATATTATATGATATTAGTTTAATGGATCCTCAGATGATGGTGATCCTAACATCCTCTAAGTTACTGATGCATTTTATTGAACATTTCATTTGAGTTGATTTACTTCCATGAGAATGTTAGTCCTGATCCGAGTTGTTTTGTTTTTCATTATTGCTCGGGTTAGATCGAGTATTGCCGTGTTGATATTTCACCTTTTGAAATTGGAGACTGTTGAAGATAGCACCTCTTCCTGTTGATTCTGGCTATTTCCCCTTTGTATTAGAAATTCTTGTATTTAGATTTCCGCTGTATTTAACTTTGTAACTCTGATATTATGTATAAATTTTGACTTTTATTCAGTAGCTTCATGAACTACTATTGTATAATTTATTTATTCCGCTGTAAGATATTCTGTTTTTCTTTGTTTGTGATTCTATGATTTATTCTATTTACCTTAGAAACTAATAACATTCTGTCATTTCGAATGGTTTGAGTTGGTTTAATTACCAGCTTGAAGTGGACGAAATACAGTATGTTACACATCCCTGGGAGTGGTACATGATTTGGCACTTAAATGACCAGTTTCTGATAACAAATCTAGAGTGTATTTTGTAACACCCCACCTCCGCCAGGGCCACTCTTGCAAGGACACTGGCTTTGGAGGGGCGTTAAACAAGGTAAACATGCATGCAGATATCACAAGACAGAACATATAAGTAAAACAGAGTAGTAAAGCAGCGGATAAATCTTAGCATTTCAAAACCATAGTCATGTTACAACAAAGTACTTGTTCATTATTTTCCAACAACAAAGTGGACCATGACTTAACCCTAATCAGGAGGCATTCATTAACTTAATGCGCTTTAACCTCTCACATTAGACATTGTTGTGGTTACTAGTTAAGCCAGGCGGGTCCGGGTAGCTTTACACCACAACTAGGTCTAACCTCGGGTTCGAGCACAACATGACCAACTTCTCACATTGGGTCCTATTGTTTGTAGCTACTAGTTAAGCCGGGCGGGTCCGGGTAGATTTATGCTACAAACTCAACCCAACCTCGAGTTGGCCACTCTCATATTTTCTAAGTGTCATGTCCATTATGTTTCCAAAACATAATTACAAGTTAACATATCACGTCATGTTATAAAAATCATGTTCATGTCATAATTTTACCCAACCCCAACGTAATCCCATCGTTTACATACTCGTAACAACGCATAAAGGATAAAATAGGGAACTTGGCATAATCATGACAAAAAGGTGTTGAAGCCACAAGTTTATCATGGTGGCATATGAAATGTACATATATTCATATACTTGCATATTGCATCATTAGGCTTCAAAAGCATGCATAAAACCAAACTTAGCATATGAGTGATACATGGTGATAAATGACATGTAGAAGTTGCTAGAAGTTCGCATTTAGCCTCACATGCAAGTTATCATAAGGGATATGATAACTTCCATGTTGCCAAAATGCAACCTTCAACATAAAGCTTGAAGCTTTAAGCTCACAACTTCAAGTTTAACTTGCATAACATGATAACATGATCAACCCAAACTTGCATATCATAATGATCAACCAAACTTGCATATAATGATCAACCAAACTTGCATATAATGATCAACCAAACTTGCATATCATAATGATCAACCAAACTTGCATATAATGATCAACCAAACTTGCATATCATAATGATCAACCAAACTTGCATATAATGATCAACCAAACTTGCATATCATAATGATCAACCAAACTTGAATATTGTAATGATCAACCAAACTTGCATATCGTAATGATCAACCAAACTTGCATATCATAATGATCAACCCCAAACTTGCATCATTCATTTAACTTTAGAGTTAATAAAAAGAAAGTAGAAAAGGGCTTACAATGCTATGAAGACACAAATAAATATTTATTATAAAGATTGAGACGAAGCCCTTATGCAAGCACCAAAAACCCAAATATGCAATCTCCAAATGAAAACCCTTGAGCCAAATCAATAAAAACCCTTGCTTTGAAATAGAAATGTTGCAACTTTACTTGAATGCAAACTAAGAATACTCATACAAGCTTGAAAATACTTGTATGCACTCAAAATCTCTCATAGAAATAAACTTAGGAATTTTAGCATGAGAGTGGAGGCCATGAGAGGAACAAATTTGACATAGTTTAGTTGTAGGATTGAATAATGATGATTTAGGCTAGGTGTTAGGTCCTTTTTATAGAAGATTAGGGTAATATTAGCCATAGGATTAACCCTAGATTCAATCCAAGCCATCAAAGCATGTCTTGGGGAAGAAGTCAAGTGTAGGAACCATTTAGGGCCTTTAGATTAAAGCTGAACCATGAGAACCATTCAAATGCAAAATCTGCATTTGAGCGAATCGGCCCACGGGTTGACAGCCAAACAACCTGGATTAACCCCTAGTCGACCCAGCGAGCTCGGGTCGACCTCAAAAATCAGCCAGTTCGGTTATTCCCCTCTCCCAATTCGCTGTTTTGAACATTTTTGTATATTTATTTATTTAATT
This sequence comes from Allium sativum, assembly GCA_030737875.1. Classification (NCBI taxonomy): domain Eukaryota; kingdom Viridiplantae; phylum Streptophyta; class Magnoliopsida; order Asparagales; family Amaryllidaceae; genus Allium; species Allium sativum. Next base: position 425,737,959 of record CM060921.1, on the reverse strand, counting down.
TTCAATTATATATATATCAATATATATATATTTCTCTGCGCAACCCATTTCACTTAATTTAAGTATACTTTAATTTGAATTTTCCGTGAAACTTCGCGAGGCCATATCTTGGTCATACGGACTCTGATTTTCGAAAACTCGGACTCTATTTCGCGTATTTTTCCGAGACGAACGCAATGGCACAGCCCGTTTCCCTTGATTCAGATTTTACAGTTTAATTCTGCCTCCATTTATGTTATAATATGTTATTCAAAAATACGGGTTGTTACATTCTCCCCTCCTTAAAGGATTTCGTCCCCGAAATCTCTAAGTTAGGAAGAAAGTATCCTACCATCCATCATCCATCTACTCAAAACATCATCCTCGTGCAGTCATTGTCCTTAAAGGATTCTAAATGCTGTATGATCATATGCAAAGGTGTGTGTATATGTACTTATCTAATGCGAAAATCAGGCGGTTACTGATACAGTAAACCTCCTTAATGCAAAGCATGTTAGTGAAATGAGTCCATATGTATGCAAATTCCTAACATAACTCATAGTCTCTACATGGGTGCACATAACATTCATCCATATGCAACATCCATGTGATAGCATAACAAGTTTCATCCATGAATAAGCATAAACACTCATGCATATGCGGTATGAGAGTGTGTGAGCCGATCTTAGTGCCTAATGTGTATCATGCATCCACGAGTATCCACGTGCAAACACTTGCAACCACTTGCAACCATCAAGCATAACATGTTTCAAATACATGTTTCATCCAAAGGGTTTCTACCTAAGGTCCTCATAACATGATTAACGAGATAATAAGATAAACAGGATAAACATGGATAAAAAGAAAGATATGCTAATTAGGAAAAGAGATCGAGAGTGTACCCTCAAAAAGAAATGGATAAAGCCCACGCATCTTCTCCTCGGTTTCCCAAGTTGCATCTTCGTCGGCTTCACCCCACTGAACTTTCACCAATTTGACTTCTCGATTCCTTAGTTTCTTGATCTCTGTTCCCAAGATACGAATCAGAGCTTTTCTCAAGGTTGCTTCTTTCTCTACCTCAATGTCTTCAAGAATGCTTGGTTCAACCACCTCAGCGGACTCATGTAGGCACTTTCGGAGATGCGAGACATGAAAGACATTATGCACTCCGGCTAGCTTCTCGGGCAATCCCACCTTATAGGCCGTCTTTCCAATTCTCTCTATGATAGGGAAGGGTCCTACGAACCTTGGTGCCAGCTTCCCCGCTGCTCCAAAACGTACCATATTTCGCAAAGGAGAAACCTTCACGAAAACCATGTCTCCCACTTCGAATTCCAAATCTGCCCTTCGCTTGTCAGCATAGGATTTCTGTCTATCTTGGGCCGCTTTCATCCTTCTTCTTACTAATTCAACTTTCTTGGATGTGTCTCGTATCATATCGGGCCCAAGTATAAGTCTATCTATTGTCTCCCACCAACAAGATGGTGACCTACACGGCCTCCCATATAAAGCTTCAAATGGTGCCATCCCTATGCTGGCTTGATAGCTATTATTATAATCAAATTCTACAAAAGGAAGGTGGTCTTCCCAAGTACCACCGAAGTCGAGAACACAAAGCCTCAAAAGATCTTCTAGCACACTATTCACCCTTTCGGTTTGGCCATCCATCTGGGGGTGATAGGCTGTACTCAAATTCAATCGCGTACCCATCGCTTCTTGTAAACTATTCCAGAACTGGCTAGTGAAAATTGGGTCACGATCGCTAACTATGCTAGAAGAAACTCCATGCAACCATACCATCTCTCGAAGATAAACAGATGCTAGCCATGATACGGTCCTCTTGCTTTTCACCGGAAAAATGGGTTCTCTTCGTAAGTCTATCAATTATTACCCATATCCCATAAAGCCCAAATAGTTTGGTGACGAACCTGTTTACCCCAACCATATATCACAAATAGGCTAGTTATACTCCTTAGGGGGTTTGCAATAGATCTAAGATTGAGGATAGGACCGAGAGGATATACTTAAAAGATAGCATGCGAGTAAGCTCTACGGAACAATAGGGATCAAGGATATACTCTTAGAAAGAGATTAAATGTGCGTATCTAGTCTTCGATCTTCTTAGCCGCATTTTCTTGTGCTTAATCCCATCGTGCCCTGACCGTCTTTTAACTTCGCAATTCCATAGTTCTTAATTCTTGTTCCCAAAATATGAGTTAGAACTCATTTCACCGTTGCCTCTCGTTCCACTTCTACTTATTCTTTGCCTAAAATACTTGGCTTAAACATAACTGCGTGCTCATGGTTTCGTGCAAGCTTTCCAAGATTCGTTAGTGAATCTTGGATCTCATTTACATATTATACGGTACCCCACGCAGAAACTATCTCTTGAAAACAGTGCCAATCCACGTTGCCAAACTGGAGCTGAGGTAAGGGCTCTCTTGAGCCTTTGAAAAGCAAGCTCACACTCCAAGTCCCATGCAAAGACTAAGTTCTTCTTCGTCAACTTAGTAAAAGGGGCCGAAATCTTAGCGAAGTCCCTGATGAACTTACTATAGTAGCCCGCCAGACCGAGAAAGCTTCCTTACTTCGGTTGCATTCCTCGGAGTCTTCCAGTCTTGAACCACAACCACTTTTGCGGGATCCACCGCTATGCCTTGCTTTAGAAACTATATGTCCAAGAAACCGAACTTCCTTTCTCCAGAAATGGCATTTGGAGAACTTGGCTTTCCACTGATGCGCTCTAAGCGTATCCATCACTTCCTTGAGATGCCTTGCATGTTCTTCCTCATCCTTTGAGAAGATCAGAATATCATCCACGAAGACAACGACAAACTTGTTAAGGAACTCCCTGAACACCCTACTCATCAAGTCCACGAAGTAGGCGGGTGCATTAGTCAATCCGAATGGCATGACAAGCCATTCAAAGAATCCATCCGGAGTCCTAAACGCAGTTTTATCAATGCAATCCTCAGCTACTCTAAGCTGATGGCATCCGGTGGCTAGATCGAGCTGAGAGAAAACAGAAGCACCTACAAGCTGGTCAAAGAGATCATCAATCCCCGGTAATGGGTGCCTCTTCTTCTTTGTCAGCTTGTTCAACTCTCGATAATCAACACATAGACGAAGCGAACCATCCGCCTTAGTAGCGAATACCACCGGAGCACCCCATTCGGAAATGCTTCGTCTAATAAAACCCTTCTCAAGCAGCTCCTTGATTTGCTTACTGAGCTCCCTTCTCTCACGAGGGGCCATCTGCCTAACGGGAAATGATACTGGCTTGGCATTATCGACTAGGTAAATGCGGAAATCTATCTCTCGTTTAGGGGGTAACCCCTTAACTTCTTCAAAGACACCAGGATAGTCTCGGACCACCCTTACAGATTGCAGATCATCGATGGACGAGTCGAGAGATTCAAGATAACATAACATGACGGGACCTCTAGGGTTACAAGAAATTTCTAGGGTATTACCGAGGCGAGTCATGAGCCTCACCACCCTATGCTCACAATCGAGGATGGCTCCATAACTGGACAACCAATCCATGCCCAAGATCAACCCATATCCCGTGAATCCGAGAACATAAGCACTACAGGTGAATTCTACGGCCAAGATAAAAAATTTCAAATCCACACAAATCATAGACAGATGGGCGGAACCCCCAATTGGATTTGAAACACAAACGGGATCCTCAACTAAGCTAGTACTTAGGTGCAAACTTTCAACAATATCAGAAGAGATAAAACTATGCGATGCGCCAGAATCAAATAAGGTGCGAACAGGAAAATCAGAAATGTAAACATGAATTTCTATAAAAACTCTACCTCGATCAAAAGCTGGAAGAGCGAGGAGAGCCTGCAATTGCCCTCCAGAGGGTCTTACTTGCTGAGTTTGTCCTTGCCCTTGTCTTTGCTTCTTGGGGCAATCCTTGCTAAAATGTCCAGATCCTCCGCACTGAAAACACTTGCCTAACTTCCTCTTCTTCTTCCTGCAATCTTTGGCTACGTGCTAGTGATCCTACAGAAGTGGCACTTTCTTGTCTTGTTGTTGTTCTTGCCTCCTTTTCCGGAATCTTCCTTCTTGGACCTCCTTCTTGTCACTCTTATCTTCCTCTTGGAGTAGGGCCATATTCACCAAACTCTCGAAGGTCGCCCCCAGAGGTATATGAGACATGGCCAAACCGCGCAATGGCTCATTCAATCCTAGAGCAAAGTGTAGGGCCTTCTTCCGAGCTGTGTTTACCAATTCTAGACTGAACGGAGCAAGTTGATTAAACTTATCCACGTATTCCCTAACGGTCATGTCCCCTTGCTTTAGAGATAGGAACCTCTCCATCTGAAGGTTCTCTTCTGTTGATGAAAGAAACTTTAATCCAAACCTTCTCCTAAAGTCATCCCAAGTCTCAATTGGTCTAGCAGTGGTGGTGACTACCCACCAATAAGCAGCTTCCCCTTTCAATAGCCATACCGCCAACAGAACTTTCCTACGATCTTCCACATCAAAGATAGCAAAGAGGTCTTCAGTTTCTTTTAACCAGTTTCTTGCCTCCACAGAAGTCTCCGTTCCGACAAAATTCTTGCAACCCATCGCCTTAAATTCTTTGCAAAGCTCCGCGAAATTCACTTGTGTATGCTGAGGGGGAGGAGGAACCTCAGCTACGGGAGGAGGAGAGATGTTAGCGACGGGGGAAGGAGGAGGAATGGTTGCGGGGCCGGCTTCATTCGCCCTTGCCTCCATAAACCTCCGGAACCAGACGGGTACTTGAACGCCTTCCGGGATGTTAAAGCGATCAACCATACTAAAACAAAGAAAAAGATAGATTCAAAACGAAGAAACGAAGGATAGTGCTATGGCTTTTGGGGAATAGCCTTTTAAAATAAACTAGACTTTTCTTGGAAAATACTTAATTGGTTTTGAAAATAGTTTTTCAAAAGGTAAGTTTCAAAAACACTTTTGCTCAAATCTTGTAAACCTGGCTCTGATACCAAATGTAACACCCCACCTCCGCCAGGGCCACTCTTGCAAGGACACTGGCTTTGGAGGGGCGTTAAACAAGGTAAACATGCATGCAGATATCACAAGACAGAACATATAAGTAAAACAGAGTAGTAAAGAAGCGGATAAATCTTAGCATTTCAAAACCATAGTCATGTTACAACAAAGTACTTGTTCATTATTTTCCAACAACAAAGTCTAGATAAAAGCATAAACTGAAAAACTGAAATACATAAAGTACTATCCCCAAAATGAAGTGATAAACCATTGCTAGCTCAATGTCCAAAACCGTACATGAGCAAATCCAGTAAGCAAGCTGTAAAGATCCAAGCTAAGCTCCAATGTTCCCACCCTGAGAACCTGAGGGGGGGGGGGGAAACGGAAGAAAAGAGGCGAAAGAAAATAGGTCAGTCAAAAAGACTGGTAAGCCCTACTACTATCTGTCTATGAACTAGTAAAGTTAACTGGCATGAGAAGCTGAGATGAACATAAGGATAACAACATACTGGCATGATGATTAACTTACAAGATAGATAAAGGTGTCATCGCATAATCAAGGTTAAGTTTTGCACCACGGGTGTACTAGCATTCTAACATGTCAAGTAAAAACAAGAATTGATCCCTTGGCCCAAGCTTGGCCCAACATCATGAGATGACCTAAATCAAGGTCCAACTACTCGGTCTAGTCGATCGGCTCCCTATAAGCCTAATTCGTCAAGTATCGGTGTCATACGGCTTAATCATGTAATGTAGTTGACTGTGCAGGGTCCACCCCTAGGGTGTATCAGGCCCTATGGTGTAACCCTCAGACACAATTCCAGGATGCACAATCTAAACCTACCGGCCCCCGTGTTCAACTCCGGACTTAATGTGCACGACCATGGTCCGCCTGAACAACCGGTGCATCATTCAGCCGTCTCTTTTGGTCTCTTACAATCAGCCCAGTAATCGTGCCCCACCCTAGCCTAGTCCTAGGGTCTTAAGATACTATCTAGAAGGTTACTGCTGAAAAGGACCACGCAACTAGGGTTTCTTAACGGGTTAAATGTGGTTAACCCGATCCAAACGTGGGTTAAATTGTTTAAGAGTACCCAAGGCTCCTGACTTAACCGCGATTAACCCATCAAGCCCAAATTGGTTAAGTATTAAGTGGACCATGACTTAACCCTAATCAGGAGGCATTCATTAACTTAATGTGCTTTATCCTCTCACATTAGACTTTGTTGTGGTTACTAGTTAAGCCGGGCGGGTCCGGGTAGCTTTACACCACAACTAGGTCTAACCTCGGGTTCGAGCATAACATGACCAACTTCTCACATTGGGTCCTATTGTTTGTAGCTACTAGTTAAGCCGGGCGGGTCCGGGTAGATTTATGCTACAAACTCAACCCAACCTCGAGTTGGCCACTCTCATATTTTCTAAGTGTCATGTCCATTATGTTTCCAAAACATAATTACAAGTTAACATATCACGTCATGTTATAAAAATCATGTTCATGTCACAATTTTACCCAACCCCAACGTAATCCCATCGTTTACATACTCGCAACAACGCATAAAGGATAAAATAGGGAACTTGGCATAATCATGACAAAAAGGTGTTGAAGCCACAAGTTTATCATGGTGGCATATGAAATGTACATATATTCATATACTTGCATATTGCATCATTAGGCTTCAAAAGCATGCATAAAACCAAACTTAGCATATGAGTGATACATGGTGATAAATGACATGTAGAAGTTGCTAGAAGTTCGCATTTAGCCTCACATGCAAGTTATCATAAGGGATATGATAACTTCCATGTTGCCAAAATGCAACCTTCAACATAAAGCTTGAAGCTTTAAGCTCACAACTTCAAGTTTAACTTGCATAACATGATAACATGATCAACCCAAACTTGCATATCATAATGATCAACCAAACTTGCATATAATGATCAACCAAACTTGCATATAATGATCAACCAAACTTGCATATCATAATGATCAACCAAACTTGCATATAATGATAAACCAAACTTGCATATCATAATGATCAACCAAACTTGCATATAATGATCAACCAAACTTGCATATCATAATGATCAACCAAACTTGCATATCGTAATGATCAACCAAACTTGCATATCGTAATGATCAACCAAACTTGCATATCATAATGATCAACCCCAAACTTGCATCATTCATTTAACTTTAGAGTTAATAAAAAGAAAGTAGAAAAGGGCTTACAATGCTATGAAGACACAAATAAATATTTATTATAAAGATTAAGACGAAGCCCTTATGCAAGCACCAAAAAACCAAATATGCAATCTCCAAATGAAAACCCTTGAGCCAAATCAATAAAAACCCTTGCTTTGAAATAGAAATGTTGCAACTTGACTTGAATGCAAACTAAGAATACTCATACAAGCTTGAAAATACTTGTATGCACTCAAAATCTCTCATAGAAATAAACTTAGGAATTTTAGCATGAGAGTGGAGGCCATGAGAGGAACAAATTTGACATAGTTTAGTTGTAGGATTGAATAATGATGATTTAGGCTAGGTGTTAGGTCCTTTTTTATAGAAGATTAGGGTAATATTAGCCATAGGATTAACCCTAGATTCAATCCAAGCCATCAAAGCATGTCTTGGGGAAGAAGTCAAGTGTAGGAACCATCTAGGGCCTTTAGATTAAAGCTGAACCATGAGAACCATTCAAATGCAAAATCTGCATTTGAGCGAATCGGCCCACGGGTTGACAGCCAAACACCCTGGATTAACCCCTAGTCGACCCAGGGGGCTTGGGTCGACCTCAAAAATCGGCCGGTTCGGTTATTCCCCTCTCCCAATTCGCTGTTTTGAACATTTTTGCATATTTATATATTTAATTTTCAATTATATATATATATATATATATATCAATATACATATATTTCTCTGCGTAACCCATTTCACTTAATTTAAGTATACTTTAATTTGAATTTTCCGTGAAACTTCGCGAGGCCATATCTTGGTCATACGGACTCCGATTTTCGAAAACTCGGACTCTATTTCGCGTATTTTTCCGAGACGAACGCAATGGCAAAGCCCGTTTCCCTTGATTCAGATTTTACAGTTTAATTCTGCCTCCATTTATGTTATAATATGTTATTCAAAAATACGGGTTGTTACATATTTTCTCTATGATATAAAAATCTTCCCAGTGCTTCTTATTACCTCAACTCCTAAGAAATAATTTTATGTCACCCAAATCTTTGGTGTGAAACTAAGCTTGAATGAATGCTTTAAAATTAGAAATTCCCCTGATATCACTTTCAGTCATCACAATATTATCAACTTATACTACCAACAATATTATTCCTTGTAAATTTTTGTAAACACTGAATGGTCCAATCTACACTTAACTATCCCAAATGTTTCAATGACTTGACTAAATTTCCCAAACCATGCTTTTGGACTCTATTTCAGCCCGTACAATCTTTTCTTCAACCTGCACACCTTTACTAGATTCCCTTGAGAAACAAAACCAGTGGTTGCTCTATATAAAGCTCCTCAACCAAGTTAACATGAAGAAAGGAATTTTTTATATCAAGTTAATGCAATCTCCATTCTTATCTTGCTGCTAGTGATATAAACAACCCAATTGATGTCATTTTGGCCATTGGTGAAAAGTTTCAAAATAATCATGCCATATATTTGTGCATACCCTTTAGCAACCAGATCTTTCAACCTAGTTATTAACCCATTTAGATTTAATTTCACAGCAAAAACCCATTTACATCCAATCACTTGTCTATTTTCTGATAACTGCGCTAATTCCAAGGTCTTATTCTGATCTAAAGCTTCAATTTCTTCCAACATTGTTTTTTTCCGTTCAGGTCTAGATAAGGCTTCTTTTGTAGTTTTAGGAATGGAAGCATTATCCATACTAGATATAAAAGTATATGAGACTGGATCTAGTTTACCATATAACACAAAAGATGATAGAGGGTATGTAGACTTACGTTTACCTTTTCGATGTGCAATAGGTCAATTCAGAGTTTGATATAGTGATGGAACCTCCTTATTATCCGGTGTTTGTAAGTTTGTCCCTTTCTATTGAATGCATTCTTAAATTTCAATATTTTCATTATTTTCAGTGTGTGTATTACCTTGAGATTCTGTAGCAGGGTGTATTAAAAATTCTTCACTTTCCACTTCTTCTTGTCCTTGAACTTCTTTATCACCTTTCAAAAAAACGAAATTTCTTCTACAAATGTGACATCAATTAAAACCAAGTACTTATGAAGATTTGGACAATAGCATTTATAACCGCATTTAAGCCTTGAGTATCCAACAAACACACACTTCAATGATTTTGGACTTGGTCAATTACGGATTTACATCTCTCATATAACATACACAACCAAATATTCTATGTTTAATTGGGTATACATTTTTGTTTAGTCACAAAACTTGAAAGGGAATTTCATAGTTTAATACTGTTGATGGCATTTTATTAATAAGAAAGCATGTAATACTCACATCATATGCCCAAAAAACTTTAGGCACATTCATGAGAAATAAAAGTGTCCATGTAGTCTCAATCAAATGTATATTCTTTCTCTATGCCACTCCATTCTGATATGGAGCATCAACACTTTCTGTTTCATGAAGTATACCATGTTGAGCCGTATATGTATTAAATTGATTGGACAATACTTTTTAGCACTATCACTCCTTAAATCTTGAGGAGATACATTAAACTGATTTTTTATTTCAGCACAAAACATGTAGAATATAGAGAATAACTCTAATATGTTTTTCATTAGATATAACTAGGTTACATGTGAGTAATCATCAACAAAATTAACAAAATATTTGTATCCTTTCTTTGATACAACTAAAGATGGTCCCCTTATATCTGAATGGAGTAATTTAGATGCAGAAGTAGCCCTTTTATTTAGTCTAGGATATAAACTTACATGATGATGCTTAGCAAGCTGACATGACTCAAAATCTAATGTAGATGCTAAATTAAACTGTGGACATAGCCTTTTGAGCAATATAAGAGATGGATGACCTAACTGACAGTGAGTTTTGAGAGCTGAATCAACACTGGAGCGAGTAATATGGTTAGATGGAACAACACTGAGTGTGTATATCCTCCAGATTGTTGGCCTCTATTAATAATCCAATTCGTCATAAGATCCTGAAATACACAATGATCAGGAAAGAAGGATGTGCAATAATTAAGATTGCGAGTGATATGATATACTGATAACAGATTAAATGGTGAATTTTGTAAATATAGTACTGAATCTAATGGAAAAAGAGGATATGAGTTCACTTTTCCTGATCCTTGAACATAAGTTTGTTATCCAATTGCTGGTGTCACTAGATGAGATGATTCATTTAACTGAGTGTTAGAAAATAAGTGATAATTACCTATCATATGGTTAATGACACTTGTATCTATTACCTACTTTGGTGTTTGTTTCTCTACTTTAATAGCATTAGCAACTATAGTAGCTAAGGACGAAGTCTGGCTTGATGTGTTATCCTTGAGCATTTCCTGATATTTCACATATTTATCATATTCGTCAGCAGTCATTAACAATATTTTATACAAATTTGCAGTGTCATTTGACATTGCATTCCCACATTGCAATCTACATTCAACATTAGTATGACCTGGATTTTTGCAATACGTTCAGAATTTTCCTGGAATCCCTGGCTTATGTCCTTGAGAATTTATATTCAAAGGATTAACTCTCTGTGTATTACTCTAAAATTACCTACCATATATTGAGTATAATTCTTACTGTTACTTATTAGAGCACTTCAGCTTGAACAGTTAGAGTCTAAACCACTTCAGTACGAAGAATTCTACCGAGTACATCCTTCAGTGATGATAACTCAGATCCAGATAAAATTTGTGATTTCGCTGATTCAAGTTCAGGTGTTAAACCTGCTAGAAAACTCATTATTCCCATTTGCTCCCTTTTTTCTGATGAACTTTCACATCTAAACTAATCGAAAGTAAAAAATAATTAAACTCCTCGTATGTTTTCTTAAATTCATAAAATAATTCATCAATGACCGATCCTGCTTCTCTTCTTTGTAAAACGATTTAAACACATCATACATTCTTATCAGGTTTCCTTTATCAGAATACAGAAATTCCTAATAGTCCATCAATTCTTTCACAAACTCACAATGATCAATTAAACTGATTACCTTACTATCAATTGAATTTCAGATCAGAAGGGATAATCGAGCATCATCTCTTAACCACAGCAGATCTTTCTTCTCTTTAGAATCAACATCAGGTGGACTTTCGATTAAATGATTACCTCTATTGATGATTTTGAGATATAGATGAATAATTTTATTTCAATTCAGGTAGTTTAGATTATTCAACTTATGATCTGTAATTTTAGGCATCATCTGAACAGTATCCATCATGACTTTGCTTTTAGTCATTGCTTCAGAGACTTGATTTCAGATCTTGAGATAAGATTGGTTTTCAAAATCAAATGATGAAATAGAGGAACTCTAACATGATTGAAAATTTTGAATTCCTTGGCGTTCTAATACCATGCTGAATGAAATAAAAGAGTAACAAAATGATTCAGCTAACAATCGTTATTTTCTTCATTCAATATACTTGTGTATATATATTGTAACGACTCGGATTTTTTAACCGTTAGTTTGAATATTTAAATTGGTTTTAAATGTTGAATTAGAATTATAAAAGAATTTTTATATCCAATTTATCACTTAAATAAACATAATACGATTTAATTTCGGATTTATCAAAATATCATAATACAAAAACGAGGAATTATTGGATTTGACGTATAATATGAAATGAATAATTTACTAAGACACAATTGAGTTCAGATTTGAATTTTATAGTAAGGAATTTATTTATTAAACAAAGTTTGAACATATAAATTAAATTAAATTAAAAATGAGCTCTTAACATCGCGGTAGTTCATATTTTTACGTTTTGAACTTCAAATGAATGTACATGATCCAATATAAGTTGGAATTTTTTAAAACAAGAATTTTCTGGATCTATTGGAATATAGCTTTCTAATGAAAGAGAAAAATCGAGATTTTATCTTGTAAATTTTGAGTTATGTCCAAATCAAATCTTTAGAAAGTCGTCATACAATCGTTTGTGAACTATAACGATTTATTTAATAAAATAAAAGAATTTTTATAAGTTGAATATCCAATTAACTTGAAATTTGAAACGTTGAGTTTAAACCCTAAATTAGTTTATTTTGAAGTTACATAAATTCAATTTGAATATATATGATAATAATAATTTATTATCAATAGATTTGATTATTTTGAAGTCGATTTATAGTTTATCAATTTAATATGGAACTTAAGAATAGTTAATTTTCAAACGACCTCGAATTTCAACAAAACCAATTTTTTAAAATATGTAATGGTTAATTATTGCAAGATTTCTAATTTTGTGCCAATTAGAGTTATCATGTATCCTGCTCAATATGAACGCGTGTCGATTTACGTTGTGATATAAAAATAGGAGTTTTCCAAATGATCTCGGAACTTGATGAAACTAGTTACTTCGTGTCCGAAATATTAAATTATTGTAAGATTTCCAGTTTCGAGCCAATCGGATTTATTTTGTGAGCATGCAAAATTAAGATATGAATCAATTAATAATTTAATATTCAATGTAGTGTTTTTTTCGCAAACAGACTCGGATTTCGACGAAACAAGATTCATTGGGTTTGGAATATCAAACTATAAATACGAATAAAAAAACATCGAATGCAAATAGCGGTGAGGTATAATTCGATAAAACAATCGAATGAAATATTAATAACCACATCCTATATAATTTCTCAACCCCTTAACCCCATTTACTATTTTCATTCGTTGGTCAACACAAGAGCTGCCACTCGTCTTCTTCGTTTTTTGAATTTCGTGAGTTTGAAAATCGTTATAAAATCAAATAAAATTCCATGTATTACAATGTTAATTTCCTTGAGCTTATGTTAATTTCCTCTTCATTTTGGTATGAATTCCATTGAACTCAGCTATCTTTATCTTGAACTCAATTTAAAACAGACGAAGTGGAATTAATCCTGCCAGAGTTAGGTGATGCCGGGGGCAACAAGGAGGAGGGAGGGGCATTCAACAAGGCAAGGCATTTTGGTGGTGATGTTTTTGAGGAGTTTGGTGACTAAATTTTTTGCTACCCTATAGAGTGAGGTACTAGAAATCACAGAAGAGGTAGGTATCGAGTTCGATACTAATATGGTTGTCGGAAGGAGGCTAAGGTGCCGAGCATGACGATAAGGCCGGGGTGGTTGACCGTTGATCATGGACATGGCAGAAAGGGTTCAAGGACGGAGTCAAAGTCTCGGTTTTCTGAAGATCATGGAAATCGAATTTGGGGAAGACAGTTTTAAATGATGGATTAAGGGTAAAAAATAATTATAGATTAATTAATTAAGTTAATAGCTCATTATTTCAATTAATAACTTGTATAAATGATATCCTATTAATTTATTATCAGAACTGCATGAAAAAAAATCTGTTGGGGTCGTGGCATCGAATAATACACGTATGAGGCTGGTTTAGAATGATTTGAAGCTAATTGGAATTTTATTTGATTTTAAACATTAGTTGGAAATCAGATAAAATGATCTAAATCGCCAATTGAAAACGAAATGTGAGTTAACTCTCATGTTTTTAGAAATACTGGATATGATTATTTTCATATCGTTAAAATTTTCGTTATTAGCATAAATTGGGTGCATGTTTGGATGATTGTTGTTTGATTGATAATGGTTGTTTGGTTGATGATTAAGATTAATTTTATTTTTGTCATTTAAATGATTTAGATTATATTATCTATCTCAAAGAAAGTTATTAAATACTATTATAAGTTGTGGTACAAGGAAGAACAAGTTGGAAGAATCCAACTGGATTCCTCAAATATTTTGTACGTTACTTATTATTATTCATATATAAACTGCTTAGCCACAAGTAAATTTAAATCCTATTTGGATTATTAATGGTTAAATTGGGTTCAACGTTGATGAGATATTAACCAATAGATAATACTGAATAAGTGATTGACAGTGGATGGCCTTAAATCCATCTTTTTAAGACGTCGATTTGCCGATAGGCGAATCGATGAAGTTACAAAATTTATTTTTATAATTGAAGCAAGGTTTTGACTTATATTTTTATAAGTTATTGAAAATAGAAGTTTTATAAATAAATATGTCTAATAGGTTTTATAAGCATATGAGTCAGAAATTAGCCTACGTGTTAATAATTTGGAATAATTATTTTTATGAAACAATTAAGCAATACATTTTTTGATTATATTATTAATTAATTTAAGAGGAAGGATTAATTGAAATCAATTGACAAGTTAATTGAAAATTTTAAATTGACTAAGTCAACTGTTTAGTTCGAATTGGGTATTAGATTAATTTGTTTTCAATTAATCTAATAGGAATATCAAAGCAATCATTAGAACAATAAAAGGGAAATGGCGACTTTTCCTCCTCCTCCTATTTCCTTTATTCCTCCTGAGTATAAAACTAGCCTTAGCCTCTTTCCTCCAAGAACACCTCAGTCCAAACGCTTCCCTACCTCATCGCCTACCTCCTCTTCCCCTATATTTTTCCAGTTCACCATAAGCCAGTGCCAGCTCATCATCCATCCTCTTCGCCTTCCTCTTCACCTTCACGTTCTTATGCTCAGATGATGGTCATGTCACCATCACAGCTTCCTCTGTTACCAAATTCCCAACGGTCAAACACCGGAGATTACTTCCAACGTTCAGATCCATTCGAGCTACAGTGAAATTTATGAAGACAGAAAGATGTTGTCTCGATTGCGCGGGAAAGTGACACATGGCGCATAATTGCAGGGATACAAAGATTTGTTAACATTGCAATTTTTTGGCATTCTTGCATGCGCTGTCCCCAGAAGAAAAACTCTTCGTATTTTGTGCGAAAAGATGACATGCACTCGAAATCTATTCGCCGAAGCAGAGAACAGTGGGTCCTAGATCTTTTCACACACCTATCGAAATCAAAACTCAATTCCCTCCTAGTAAATCAGCGTCATCACCTCGTTTTACTCAAAATCACAAACCTATCTTCCTTACCTCGTTTCACTCGAAAACGTAAACCAATTTCTATAAAAATCTACTCTATGGCAGACACTGCTCTCTATCTCATCGCCACTATCACTAGTGGCTACTAGACCGTTGAAACCCTACACCTCACCTTCAACCTTTACCACGACGAATGCCAACATGGATCCTCTCTGATAAAAGCTTTCTTATTTGTCTCCCCACTTATGCTATTCATACCCGTGCTCTTCAAATTAGAACCCTTACGAAACCTAGTGGCTCCATCCTTCTCCAACCACGGTCTGACTTTGAACAGGAACCAGTCCCTAATCTTGAGCCAGTTTCTTAGGAAGAGTTTATTGATTCCCTGAATTCCTATGCAATAATTTCATGGTAGTTCATGCAGCACTGTTGCCAATGGGTCGCGTCACAGAGCCGGATGACTTGATTGGGCCAATTTTGATCATCGTTAACTTTACCTTATGTTAACCCTCTTTTTGGAAAGAGTCTCAACGAACAGGACCGAGGTCCAAACGTGCAAATCACATGCAAGTCATGCTTCAGGAGGCCCAGCAGGGGCTTAACCTAAAGCAATGGCACATCGACCCAAGTCCAACTCAGTCAGATTGACTGTGCATTACCAGAAGAATCGCTCACCAGGACGACCTAGTTTTCCGCCTCCAGAAAGAACTCGTCGACCGATTATCTCGGGCCAGCATAGAAGATTTCTGCAGAGCTAGTCCAAATAATATCCCAACTTTCAAGGCAATAAAGGCGGTCAAACCATATACGGATAAAGCTCTACTTTTAATGAACCTCTCCGTGGATGCCACGTTAGCCACACCATCCGAGAATACTATTTATGAACAGTTGAATCAGTCCTTCAACCGCAATTCAAGCCAATGGACGGATTCCACATGTCTAGGCTTTCCCGAAATGGCCGGGCCATACCACAATAACTCAAGCTGCATTCTCCACCTATAAATACCCCTAAGCTTAAAGAGGAAAAAGAACTTTTGGGGACTTTTGGCCAGACGGCTCTCTCTAAGCTTTTCATCTCTACCTTCTCCATAGCTTCAATCTCTCTAAAAGAAAGAAGAAGGGAAGACAGTCATTTTCTTTCTCTTTTTCAAACAGAAAAAACATTGTACATGTAATTAAAAAAAGAGAAATAATATATAAAGTGGACGTAGGCATCGTCTTTGCCGAACCACTATAAAAATTCTGTGTGTGCTCCCCGATCCTTTACTTTTTATTGCATTTTTAATCTTTATTCGTGTGTTAATCACGCGATTGGGGGTTGATCGTCACTAGTAACCAGCTTTTGACATCAACACTTTGGCGCTCCAGGAAAGGGTAGCGCACCGACATCGCCATCGAACTCCTGCTTATCTCAGGTCATGGCAAACAAACGAAAGAAAGATGCAACATCCTCCCATCCCGCAAACGCCGATGCAGCCGACACCGATGTTGTAGAAGTAAGCCACGAATTTTCTTCTCATGACGACATGTCTCGATTCCTTACCCGGGACAACATGGATAAAATCATGGTCGAACTCAGAGACCATATGCCATCTCAGGGTAAAGTCCTCGAACGACAGCAGCAGTTGATGGATCACCTTCACGGTCGATTGGAAATAGGGTTGAATGCTTCAACATCAATTCTTCCACAGGCCGAGATTGGGACAACAGCTGACCCTCAGTTTACTCGAAATCAGGCTACCGATCGGGCTACACCTTTATTTCATCCTGATTTGGTCCCTCCAACCAATCAAGCCCAGCAAGGAGTATCGGTTCCAGCGACCAGCGCGGTTGTGGCCACAGAACATCAGGAGACAGACGATCAAGATCTAGGACATCTGGCAAATATGCCTCCGCTCTATGGAACATCTCGACCTGTCGAATCGGTCGAGCTACCACCGGGTCCCTAAGAATCAACGTCATTCCCATTACAACCCGGGATCTTTCCACAGGCCAGTCTAACCACTCTTACTTTTCAACGAAGAGTTGGAGTAACCTTCCCTTCGAACGAGGGAAGCCAACCTACCATGTCGGCCCTCACCGTAGCAGAAGAAAATGCTACCGTAAACCCTTCTAACCTCGCTTCAAGCGGGGGCAACCCTGGCCTCCAAACAACACATGCTATGCTGGATCAGTCCAGACCCTTTGTTACAGGCATGGCTCGACCCACGACTCATCAGGTTCAAGAGGGGCCATTCTTCCCAGAACCACCCGCCAGATCTCACCTTCCCTCACACCTTCACTCAAATCTCGGAGGTCGAGCCCAGCCAACGGCTACCCTTCCGAGCATGCTTTTTCCGGATCCTCGTGCAGAACCTTCTCAAGATGCAGAACTAAGTTCATGGCAATGAATCCTCGGAGATGGGAGCCATCTTGCAAGCATCGTCCGACGCTTCACTCGGGGCAACTCTTCACAGCAAGACATAGACAATGTCAATCGCAGCAACTTCACTAGAGAAATCGAAAATTCTCGAAATCCTCCAGACTTCAGGTTCCCAGCCATCGAGCCATACAACGGTCGCACTGACCCGACCATTCACCTCATGCGATACATATGACATATGGAAGTACTTGGTGCATCGACCAGCTTCATGGCTAAGTGCTTTCCTCTCTTTCTCACAGATATAGCCGGTATGTGGTTTTGCAGCTAACAACGGAGTCGATTAGTAGCTGGAATAATCTGGTCACCCGCTTCATCGAACAGTTTCGTGTGCATATCTCTCGACCAAAAAGTGTCATGTTTTTATCTACCATCAAGCAGCAATCCGGAGAGATGCTAAGATCCTTTTTAGAAAGATTCAACGCAGCTGTAGCATCTGTCGATCGGCCGAGCCATCGATGGTGCTGATGGCAGGCATCGCGGGAGTTCAGAAGAGATCAAAAATCTCAAACTCCTTAACCAGAGGTCCTCCCAAAGATATAGATGATTTTTACTCCGAGGCCGAGAGATTCCATCGACAAGAGGATGCTAGCCTTGAAATGGAGAGCCTTAAAGTTTTAGTAGCCAAACAACAAGGTCCACTCAACAGCAATGGCCAGAATAAAGGAGGAAAGGCCCCGGAAAAGGATGAACGCAATGTGCGACCTCGAAATGAAAACAAATATGATCGATACACCGAGCTTAATTCTTCTTTGTTCGATATCTACCTCGATATACGCGAGTCCTTGCCTACTCCAAGACCACCTCGACGAGAACCGACCCAGATGGAACTCGATTCTGGCAAGCATTGTATATTCCACAACGTAGCTGGACATAATACAAATGATTGCCGACATCTGCGTGATCTCATTGAAGGACGAGTCAGGAAAGGGGAACTCGCTGAATATGTCAAAGATCGCGCCCCGGCCATGCCGCCGACCCTCTGCCCAAGCTCCTCAGGCTGGTCTGCGAGCTCCTAGAAACGGAAAGGACCCTGAGACTAGCACTCGCGGAATTATCATTAATTAGATTTTTTATCTTTTCTTTCGATATATCTCTTTCAATAACAAGGACGCCTTGATTTTAGCACTTGAGAATGCTATGTAATCAATCGTTGTTCTCGTAGAATTTCTTTTCTTTAGTTGCTTAGCAGTTATGAATATTACTTTTTGTAAAAGTAGATCATGTTGTGAAATATTTAAGCCAAGCATGGATAATGCTCGCCCCCTGTTTTGTGTGGTCAGCGCGAAAGCCCACCACCATTTTAAACACCTACTCCTTCAAGTGAGTGAGGTCATATTTTCTAAATACGAATGTGGAAAACTCTCTCTTCTTTACGCCACGAGCATGCATAGCTCGCTAAACTAACCAACCTAGCATGAGTCGACCATAAGAAACACTTGCCCTAAGATGAGCATGGTTTATGCTCGCCCCTAAGCCGAGTATGGTTAATACTCACCCTCCCTAAGCCGAGCATGGTTTATGCTCGCCCCTAAGCCGAGTATGGTTAATACTCGCCCTCTCTAAGCCGAGCATGGTTTATGCTCGCTCCTAAGCCGAGTACGGTTGATACTCGCCCTCTCTAAGCCGAGAATGGTTTATGCTCGCCCCTAAGTCGAGCATGGTTGATGCTCACCACCCTCTAAAGCCAAGTAGGATAAAATGCTCGACCCATCGCCCTCCTCCAAAATGAGGATAGTTTGTTTTGTATTTTTAGGAACCAGCTCTCGTACAAATGGCAATCATCATCTCGGCCTTAATACGGTTCCCGATGGTTGTAGGTTTTCTAGCCTTAATACGACCTAGCATGGTCGTCGGGATTCCGGCCTAAATACAACATCGGACCGTTGATTTCGGGCCTCAATATGGCCCGGCGCGACCACAACAGTTCGAGCGTTTGTGCTTCGGTTCGGATTTCAGAACACACCTCCCTCTGTCGATGAAGATGCATTCTGAAAGTGTTAACCCTCTTTTTGGCAAGAGTCTCAACGAACAGGACCGAAGTCCAAACGCGCAAATCATATGCAAGTCACGCTTCAGGAGGCCTAGCAGGGGCGCAACCTAAAGCAATGGCACATCGGCCCAACTCCAACTTAGTCAGATTGACTGTGCATTACTGGAAGAATCGCTCACCAGGACGACCGAGTTTACCGACTCCAGAAAGAACTCGTCGACCGATTTTCTCGGGCCAGCGTAGAAGATTTCTGTAGAGCTAGTCCAAATAATATCCCGACTTTCAAGGAAACAAAGGCGGTCAAACCATATAGGATAAAGCTCTACTTTTAATGAACCTCTCCGTGGATGCCACGTCAGCCACAACTTCCGAGGATACTACTTATAAACAGTGGAATCAGTCCTTCAGCCGCAATTCAAGCCAATAGATGGATTCCATGTGTCCAGGCTTTCCCGAAATGGCCGGACCATACCGCAACAACCCAAGCTCCATTCTCCACCTATAAATACCCCTAAGCTTAAGGAGGAAAAAGAACCTTTGGGGACTTTTGGCCAGACGGCTCTCTCCAAGCTTTTCATCGCTACGCTTCTCAATAACTTCAATCTATCTAAAAGAAAGAAGAAGGGAAGACAGTCATTTTCTTTCTCTTCTTCAAACAGAAAAAACATTGTACATGTAATTAAAAAAAGAGAAATAATATATAAAGTGGACGTAGGCATCGTCTTGGCCGAACCACTATAAAAATTCTGTATGTGCTCCCCGCTCTTTTACTTTTTATTGCATTTTTAATCAATATTCGTGTGTTGATCACGCGGTTGGGGGTTGATCGTCACTAGTAACCAACTTTTGACGTCAACACCTTAAGATATAATTTTACGTTGGAATAGATAAACCATGCACATTTGTGGCACAAATCAACAATACCGAACACTTACTCACCACTGAATGTTGGGAACATGTTCACCCCAACCGTAAACCTGAAACATTGTTGTTGGGCCTAGAGCAAGATAGAGATGTGAAATGCTTCTACGATTGGGTGCACATTGAGGATATTGGCCCTGAAGATCGTTTTGATGTGATGAATTACGAGGCAAGTATGTCCACCCCTTATCCCCGACATTCCCCGCTGCGTAGTTTAAGATGATTCAATTAAAGCATTAGGCCCGGTTGGATGGGATGCTTGGCCGGTTGAAAGATTCGATCTGTTGGATGATATAGACTCTTCTTTTCCCGACATTCATCAATCTCCCCATAGCCTTCCTTGCCACCTTCGGTCACCGCTACTACTCCTACCTCCCAACCAATAGTATCACTTCTTACGCCAAAACTTGTTTGTCATAGTTCCAGACTTAACAGGTCCAGATCCCTCCCTAGTGGTTTGGATAGTTTTTTCAAACCCGTGGTTTTTTCTACTGCAAATAAAATATTAAATAATAAAAGTAGCACGTTGCATGGGTGTGAGTTTGCTTGATGAACACTTTACCGCCATGCAAATTCTCAAATTGGAGCGTTTAACCCAAACTCAATGAGTTTTCTTGCTGAAACTCGGCTCCGTTCAGGCTCTTTCTTCCTCCAGTTGCTCAGGCCGCGGAATCCGAAAGGAGTACTAATGATGACCCGTCTGGCTAGACCACGAGAAAGAAAAACTAATCATCATTGTTTAGGTAAAATACGGTAGTTTGTATCTAATCTTCTATATATATTATGCATATTGTGCTTATTTTTTGTTGTTAGTTGGAAATGTTATGGATCATCTTAGATCCTGAATTTATAATTTGGCTACTGATCTTTCTTGTTGACCGGCTATATACTACTTAATTTACTTATCTAATCGGCTGTGTAGCTCCATGTTACACAACTGTTTCTCCCAAAAAAAAAAAAATCTAATAGGAATGGTTTTGACAAATGATTATATAAAATGTAACGAGACTTCCTAAAAGTTGATTATCTTTTAGTTAATGATATTCAATGATAATTATCGAGTTATTATTATTAATGAAATTAGTTATTATTCTAATAACATTTTAAAAAAAGAAAGTAACAATTTTAGTGATAATGAAGTAAAATTATTTTCTTTAGTTAGTATGGAAGTTAATTATTATTTAAATTAATAGTAATTAAAGTGACTGCTTTTTGAATGATATAGCCATTAAGAAGTAATTGAGTTTGAAATAAGTTCTAGTTAAACATTGGAAAGGTTTATGCAAAGCTCTTATAATAAACCCAAGTTTTATAAAAGAGGTTTATAAAAGAAACTGAAGCTAATGTGATGATTTTAAACAATCGCTAACTTAATAATTAAATTAAGTAAACTAATTTGCATTGTAAGGAGATTTTCAATTGCAAAGGAAATACGATTAAATGGTTTTTTGTGTCAAGGATGTGGTAAATGGATTTTGTTAATACAAAATCCAAGTTATGGTTTATAATAAAGCGTGCGTTTTTTACAGGTCCCTATTAAATTCCAAAATTAGGCTCACATCCGGTTATAGTTTATAATATAAACACGCCCCCTATTTTTGAATTCCCGCCTCCTTTTTCGTTGGATCAGCATCCTACTTTCGTGGTTCCTCCTGCTACTTATTTTGTTATGTCTCCTGCATTTTCTTCCACAAAAAAGTGCGACGGTGGTTATTTTTTTTTTTTTTAATTTCGAAATAATAGCAGAAGTCCATGCCAAGAAAAAAAAAGTTGCATATATGTATGCAAGTACCGCCAATACTTGCATACATATATAAGATTATTTCTTAAATGGAATTATGCTAACGGTTTGCCTGCAGGTATATTGCACACATGTGTGCATGTTTCGGGTTTACTTGCACACTTAAATGCAAATAAAAATGAACTGAGTTGCACTGTTATGAAATATTGCATATTTTTATGCAAGAATGATGCAATACTTGCACATAAATATGCAAAAAATCAAACGCGAATGCAACTCTGGAAACAGTAGCACATATATATGCCAGAAATTGGAATTCCGGCATAACATTATGCATTTAACTGCATTTTTCGCTGTTTTTTTTGCTGTTTTTTTTTTTGCATGTTTTTTTGATTTTTTTTACCTATTTTTTGTCGAATGCATAATTTATTTAAATAATAATTTTAGTATTTTTTTATTCATTTTTTCGCTACTTTTAAAAAATAGGGACCTAATTTATAATAAGTTTATGACCGAATGTGAGCCTAATTAGGTTTGCTTTTAGGAATGTGTGCCTAATTTTCACTATAATAAAATGCTTAAATAAATTTGTGAAAAAGGATTTGGGAAAAAGGAATTTTATGAATCCAAGTTATGAATTTAAAATCTAAGGTTGCGGCTTAAATAACCATTTATTTACTTAATAATTGGATTAACTAAAACTGATTATAAGTTAAAAGGTGATTTTCGGGAATGCAAGGAAATATTTAATGTGTTATGTAAAGATTCGATAAATGGATGTTTGGTTATAAATCCAAATTAAAAATGAATTTAATTAAAGTGGTTTTGGAGATAAGGACTTGTGTTTTAGTAAGAGTTTATTAACAAATTAAGTTAAAGTGACTATAAACTGAAAGGATATTTTTAAAAAGTAAAGAAGTATTTATTAAGTCACATTTTAAATGGAATTGTAAAGATATTTTAATATCAGCATTGGTGTTACAAACTTTTATGTATCTTAAGATGAGAATATCATCGATCAAGGCCTAAGAGGTAAATAAAATACCAAATTTGAACGATTTCGCGATTATCTATGGATGATATTAGTTTGTAATGGTAAGATGTTGGAAAAAAATTATTTTTTCATAAGAAATATTGCAACTTAACTTGCAAAGTTTAGAGATTTAAATAAACTATTGGATTTTAAAATAAACAACGGAGCATTTAACTTGTTCGATCCAGATAGGAAATGTGACAATACTTACACCATCCGATTAAGTAAGTGACACTATTTTCTAAGTAATGTAAATAGTATGGTTCAGGGAATACACCTATTTAAAGAAATAAGTAGATGGTTATGGGTTTTTGAGATATCGAATGGAAATGATAAGTTGTATAGGTTTTTGGAAATGGGAATAAAAGATGGAAACTTGATTATTATTTACATAAACAAAATGGAAAACTTCAAGTGGCGAAGTTCTGATGTTAAATAAAAACCGTTTGGAGTTTATATAATAAAGAATACGCCATTTTACATTGTTTTGGCCCATATACGATTAGTAATTGGACTTATACCATTTGGGTAAGAATGTATAGCAACATTTTCCAAAGTAAGATAAAATGAGGTTTGTGAATATATAACGACATTTCCAAAGTAAAGGAATTGAAAATGGATTGTGAAAATATAACGATATTTTCGAAGTAAAGAAATATATATATAAAAAAAGGATTTTGGTAATACGCCTACTATAAAGAGATAAGTATCGGTTATTATTTTCAAAGTAATGAAAATAGGAAGGATTCTAGAATATAATTATCCAAGTTGAGATAAGTATATGTATTTGATTTTTAAGAATTGATGAAATGATTGTAAAGGACTTGAGCTACTGATGTACTTAACCGTACTACTTTGGCATGATAGTTAGAAACCCAACTATCAACAAATATTGCTTTGGACCTTTGACAAGTTGTTTCGAAGAGACCGAGAAGGGAACTAGACCCAAAACCTCGACGAATTGACCTTGCGTTCGAAACTAACTTGCAGGGATGCTTATAAGATGGCTTAAAGACATAGATCTTCAGAGCGAGAGGTTGCTCGATGATGTCTCTGGTTAATTACCAGGATTAAACTTATAGAAGTAAACCTCTTCATTTTGAGGTATCTTCGGTTTCAATCAGACCCAGAACGAACTTGTATAGGTGAAAATCTAACAGAGTATTTCCTAGAGTCATGTATATTGATTTTTACAAATATACCCACTATGGTGGCGGAGATGGTAACTTTTTTAGCTTAACACCCAAAGTACATTTGTGCAAATCAATTAGTGATTGGATGGATCTGACAATGTGGCATTCAAAGTTTGATATGCTGTTCTAAAGAGAAAATTGCGACCTCAAGCCTCAACAACCAGGAAATTACTGAAATCGGGAAGGCAACATGGCTTTGTGTGTCATACCCATTAGTGTAATGGCCATAGGCTTTTCAACCATCACGCAATGGCTAACCTCCCACCGTGACATATAGTGATACCTCAGAACTGCTTTTATGGCCAGCCTCGCTATTCAACCAACCTAATCATTCCCATTGGGACGTATATGGGTAAGAACCTCCTGCTCGTGTTAGAACCCCTATCACGTTCTCTAACCAGCTCTTATACCAACCAAACTGGATCTAAAAGTGGAAAAAATACAATTAGGGTGTATCATCACCTGATCTAGAGAAACCCTTTGTCCCTATTTTTGTATGCTTCAGAATTGTACGGTTGCTGATCCCAACCATTGGTGATGATGTATTGGGTTCACTTAAGTCGAATGAGTGGTTGGGTTGCAAGATGTTCTTGTTGAACCCCAGTATTCCGTCTCCAGGGGAGACTGATCGGAAGGTGGTTCCATACCTAGTCATATTGGAAATCCAAACTCCATTACGAGCCGTACGTTTCTAGTTGTAAACCAACTGTGTTGGAAAGTAAGATGCTAGCTTTCCGTCTATATTCCTATTTTATTTGTATTTGATAGACATTATTATAATATCACTAGATTTTGATATAAAAATGATTTGGGTATCGTAAGGTAAAAACACATGTCATGTTTATGTGTGGTCATGTCTTACGATAGTTCCATTCTTTCAAAGGATTTCTAAATTTAAACAAGTTGTTTATAATGTGAATTTTATCAATGAAAGTATTCCAGATTGATCCGAGTAGATTTTGCTTTGCTTCAGAATGTACTCGGGTCAAACCGAGTATATTTCCAGGTTAGTTTTTACTTAGAACTTCAGGAGAGGAGCAGGAGTCGAGACATATTCCCGTATTTTCTGATATATTTTTATTTCCGCTATATGTGTTGTATTAATCAGATGTTATAGTCTGATCTAACTGTGTACTCTAATACTGTGTAGCCATATATATATATTTATATATATGTATATATATATACACACACACAGTTTTCTCTTTGTGTAAAGAGTTTTTATATATTATATTTTATTCATTCTGCTGTGAGATTCTATTCTACTCTTATCTTGTAGCCTTGGTATTTCTTCTTTTTCTTCTTCTATTCTAACATTTCTTTCTTCTCCTCATCCTTCAACTTTTTCTCCTAACTATCCGCTTTCCTGTACCTTTTGAGTGTGAAATGGAAGAAATGCCAGCTTAAACGACATGGAAAAGTTGGGCTGTTACATATACAATAGTACTAAGCCCACACACCCACCAGGGCTGGGCCTTTATTCTCAACACACAAAACAAAAGCTACCCAATACAAATACAAATATGTAAACTAAACACTGAAATTTACAATTCACAACAACATCAACAAACCATTAAACTTCTCCACTGTAAATTCTAGTTGAAATATCATGTATTTGGATTAAAATGATAAATTTCAATAATGATAATGCAAATTGACATTAGCTGAAACTGATGCATTCTTTTTTGAGCTTTTTTTTATAGTTTGAAATTGCTTAGGTCAAAGAAGACCGGACCAAAGGTTGATGGTAAAACCATGCATTATATTTACAATGCACATACATTGTCATTTTTACCAACTATGTCCTTATGATTAACTTTAAAGGGATTGACCTAGAGACTAAAACACTTTGGAACTTTGTCATTGGACAAAATCCCGCTTTGTAACAATCTAGTATTTTTAACATCAGATATAAGGATATTTAAATATTCTAATTTCGAGCAAGTTTAATAAATCAAAGGGAATTAATCGATAATAAAACGACTCTATTTATAACGACGTATTTTTAATGTAAGGTTTTCTATAATTATTAATATAGAAAATATTCAAACTGTAATTTGATGATTTATTTAGCAAATGATGGTATTTGTAATAACCTGCACTTTTAATAATTAACATGAACATAATATTAGTAAAATAAATTTATAGTGGGAAAAAAAGAGGATAACAAGTAAACTAATAATTTGAATTCGACCGTTAATGGCTGACAGCGAAACAAATTTGAACTCTACCTCCTCGAGCCAACCCCCTCCAGTCCCATCAATCCTCTCACCCCAAATCCCGCAACCACCACCTCCGTCGCTTCTCCTCCTGCACCTCCAGACCCATCTCCTAACCCTCCTCCTAACCTTTCTTCCACCCCTTCATCTTTGGAATTTCCACATCTTTTTAATAATGTTAATTAAACTGAGTGTCAACGGCGCTGGACTTCCATCTTTAAGCATTTGCCTTGCAATGCAGGGATGTAAAGCTCCGTTGACATGCAGTTGACCTTCACAGACGGCGCCATGGGTTATACGGATGTAATAGTTGAAGCGGGTACCAAAGTCTGGAATGATTCCCTGGTAGGTTTCTTTTTAGGCGCGCCTCTCTTGTACACTGCTGTACTTTAGAAGGTTAATGCGATCTGGAGGCTTAAAGGTACTTTTATAGTAAAATCTGACAGAGTTTTGTTCTTATTCCAATTCACTTGCCAAGATGATAAAATGAAAATATTGACGGGTGACCCAGTCTTAATGAGGAATAAGCTATTCGTCATAAAACCATACGACCCTCAAATCTGCAATATTCGTGGTTTAGATAAAGCAGTTGCTATTTGGGTGGAGTTTTCAAATATACCATTATTTGCGTGGTCGAACCCTGGAATTAACTGGCTAGCGTGTAGATTTGGAAGGATGATATGTTTAGATGAAAAAATTGAAAGGCTTGAAAGATTAGAATACGCTAGATGCCTCATTGAAGTTAAACTAGACAAAGTACTTACAGATGATTACTTAGTTAAGATACCTGATGGAGGTACCCAAAGAATCAGAGTAAAATACCTTTGGTAACACTAGTTTGTATGAAATGCAAGGTCTTTAGGCACAGTAATGACAGTTGAGAAGTGTTAGGAATATTTTTTAAGAGAAGAAGGAGGAATTTTTGAGAGGATTATTTTAATGGGGAGGAAATTTTCATTGCTTTCCTTTTGATTACAAATTTGATTGCCTACATACATCAACTTGATTGTCTTGCTTTTATAATGCACTGCATTCTCTAGAGTATTCTAGGAATGCCTTACCTAAAATATCTAAAATAGGAATTCTAGATTTTGCCCTTTATTCAATTCATTAATACAATTGCTAATTTAACAATACAATTATTTGTTTCCTGAAAAGCCAAGATTATTTCCAACATTCCCCCGTAAGCTTGGTTTTTGAACTCCAAGAAGATCTCGCAATCTTTTAAAATTATTAGGCTTTAATGCTTTTGTGAAAATATCAGCAACTTGATTATTTGTTTTGCAAAAATTCAGCTGCACCTCTTTTTTGCAATTGCTTCTCGAATGAAATGATGTTTAATGGCTATATGCTTTGTTCTTCCATGATGGACTGGATTCTTAGCTATAGCAATGGCTGATTTGTTGTCACAATGGATAGTCACAGCTTCTTGTTTCTCACCAAAATCATTTAGTATTTTCTTCAACCATATTGCTTGTTGGGTAGCTAGGCCAGCTGAAATATATTCAGCTTCTGCAGAAGACCGAGCAACGGTTTGTTGCTTCTTCGAACACCAAGAAAATGCTCCTGATCCTAGAGAAAACACATATCCAGAAGTGCTTTTCATGTCATATATACTTCCTGCCCAGTCACTATCGCAAAACCCAATTAAATTAGTTTCAATATTATTTTCATATTTGATCCCAATAGTCCAAAGTGCCTTGAATATATCTCAGCACCCTTTTTGTTGCACCTAGGTGGATATGACTAGGATCATTCATGAAACGAGAAAGTAGGCTGGCTGCAAACATGATGTCAGGTCTTGTATTAGTAAGGTAAAATAAATTACCAACTAGACTTCTGTAGTAACTAGCATCAATCTTCCTTCCCCCATCTTCTTTTTTTAGCTTTTCATTCACAACTAGCGGTGTATCAACCGGATTACACCCAAGCATCCCAAACATTCTCAATATTTTCTCAGCATATTTCTTTTGACAAATAAAAACTCCATCATCACCTTGAGAGATTTCTATTCCAAGGAAAAAGTGTAGCAAGCCCAAATCATTCATTTCATATTTTTTCATCATTTCTTTTCTAAAATCTTCAATCAACTTTAAATTGTTTCCGGTATAAATTAAGTCATCTACATAAAGTCAATAATTAGAATACCGTCCATACCTTGCCGTTTGACATACAAAGTAGCCTCATTTTTGCTCTTCTCAAAGCCTTTCTCCATAAATTAATTGTCAATATTGCTATACCATGCTCGTGGTGCTTGTTTTAGCCCATAAAGTGCTTTCTTTAGTTTGTAAACTTTTCCTTCTTGTCCTTTAATCTCAAATCCTTGAGGCTGGTCCACGTAAACCTCTTCTTTCAATTCTCCATTCAAGAATGCTGATTTTACATCTAGCTGATATAACTTCCATCCTTTCTGGGCTGCAAGTGATATTAAAGCTCTAATGGTGTCAAGACGTGCCACTGGAGCGAATGTCTCTTCGTAGTCAATACCGGGCTGTTTAGAATAGCCCTTTGCAACAAGTCTCGCTTTGTTCTTTTGAACTGAACCATCTGGATTATGCTTCACTTTGTAGATCCATTTTACTCCAATGGTTTCTTTGTCTTTTGGCTTATCAACCAACATCCATGTTTTGTTCCTTTCGAGTGCATCCATCTCTTCTTGCATTGCCTTCCTCCAAGCATCTTCTTTAACCGCTTCTTCAAAATTTTCTGGTTCTATTGCGCAATAGTTGCACCTAGCAAAAATATCATCCAAACTCCTCATTTTTATTGGGGTTGAGCTTGGAGATGATGAATTATGGCTTGTTGTGGATGAAGTGCTAGATGGAGAACTTGGTGTAGATGAATCACACTGGTTATTTGCAAGTGTAGTTGGATTTTGTTCTAAAATTACTGCTGGAACAGTGTTATCCTCCACTTTCTCCTTTTTCCAATTCCAAGATGTCTTCTCATCAAATGCAACATCTCTACTGATGATTACTTTCTTTGTCTTCAAGTTGTAAAGTTTATAGCCCTTTGACATAGAACTATAGCCAATAAAAATGCATCTTTCACTTGCTTCTTGAAGCTTTGTCTTTTTTTCTTTAGGAATTTGAGCATAGCAAATACTCCCAAATACTCTAAGATGATTCAATGAAGGCTTTCTTCCACTTCACGCTTCAAACGACGTCATATTCCATACAGCTTTTGTTGGACATCTATTCAGCAAATACACAGCTGTATTTACAGCCTCGGGCCAAAATTCTTTAGGCATGCCTTTCTCAAACAACATTGATTTAGCCATCTCCATCACTGTTTGATTCTTCCTTTCGGATGCACCATTTTGCTGAGGTGTATACCTAACGGTTAGTTGCTTCTCCACACCTACTTCTTCACAAAATTTATCAAAATCATTGGAGTTATACTCCTTTCCCCTGTCACTTCTCAAAACTTTTATGGACCTGCCACTTTGTTTCTCAACAAAAGCTTTAAACTTCTTAAATATAACAAACACTTTAGATTTTTGTCTCATAAAATAAACCAATGTCATGCGGGTCAAATCATCAATGAATAAAATAAAGTACCTGTTTTGAGCATGAGATAATGTGCTCATAGGACCGCATACATCCGTGTGTACTAATTCCAACACTTCTTTGGCTCTCCTTGACCCTTCTTTTGGAAACGGTTGCCGATGATGTTTTCCAAGTACGCAGCCTTCACATACTTCATGTTCTTCTTTTTTATTGTTGGCAACCCGTACACCATCTTCTTTTGTGAAAGCAATGTGAGACTATTGTAGTTTAAGTGCCCAAGTCTCTTATGCCATAAACTAGTGTCGTCTTCCTTTTTTGCCATGAAGCTATGATTTTTCTCATAATTGAGATGAAGGGGAAAGCTTCTGTTTTGTGTCATTTTTATTACAGCAACAACTTTTCCTTTTGAATCAAAAATTTTACATTCTCGATTCTCAAATTGAAGAGAATAATCATGCTCTAAAAGTTGTCCAATGCTCAACAAATTCTCATCTAATTTAGGAACATAAAAGGTATCATGAATAACTTTACCTCCTTGCTTTGTTGCAACTCCAATGCTGCCTTTGCCTTCAACTTCAACATACTCTCCATTGCCAAGTTTAACTTTCAAACCAAATGAAGAATCTATGTCAATGAATGCACTTTTGTCTCCTGTCATATGATTGCTACATCCGCTACCTAGGTACCATATATTCTTATATTCTTCAGTTGCCTTTTGACAAGCAAAGAACAAGCTCCCTTCCATATCTTCCGCTCCGGCAAATGCTGTGTTTTGTGGCTTACCAAGGCGACAGTCCTTTTGAGTGTGCCCGAACCTTTTGCAATTATTACATTGTGGCTTTCCTTTGTTCCAGCAGTCCTTTTCTTCATGAGAGCTTTTTTGGCAAATTCCACACCATTTATTTGTTCCTTCATCTCTTCCTCTTCGGCCATAGGTGCCTCGACCTCATCCGCGTGAATTTCTTCCTCTTCCTTTGCCAAATCTGCCACCTCTAGAAGACTCGCCATTATTTTATTTTATTGTTTTGTCATTGTTGCATTGAGTGGTGAGTTTGGACTGAAATGCGTTTTCAACTGTCTTTTCCATACGGCGTAACAACCTTTGCTCCTAGGATCTAAGTGAATCCATCAAGCCTTGAACAGTCATGTTTGACAAATCTTTGGTTTCTTCTATAACAGCCACCATAGGATCAAATTTTTCAGTTTAGCTTATCAAAATTTTATCAATGATTCTACGATCGTCAATTATATCTCCATGAGACTTCATTTGATTCACTAATTCGGACAGCCTATTAAAATACTCATTCAAACTTTCATTTTTTCATTTTCAAAATCTCTCTTTAGAGATTGAAGTTTGACAGTTCTCACCTTTGAATCCCCTTCAAACACTTGTTGCAAGATTTCCCATGCTTCCTTGGCTGTTTTTGCTCTCATAATTCTTGGGAATATGGTGTTTGGCACTCCTCTTTGAATCATTCCAAGAACTCCAGCATCTGTGATTCTTTTCTTTTTTAATACTTACGTTTGAGCTGCTGTACGTTCTGCCGCAGCTGTTGAGTCTTCATATCCTTGCTTGATGAACTCCAAGACATCCAAGGAGATGAACAAAGTCTCCATTTTTACTGCCCAAAAATCATAATTTTCTCCTTCAAATAAAGGAACTTGGACATTGCTATAGGTAGCGTTGATGCTTGCTGAAGTATCGCTTGGAGAAGCCATTACTTTGCACTTTTTTATTTTTAATTGCAAGGATCTAGGGCTCTGATACCACTGTTAGGAATATTTTTTAAGAGAAGAAGGAGGAATTTTTGAGAGGATTATTTTAATGGGGAGGAAATTTTCATTACTTTCCTTTTGATTACAAATTTGATTGCCTACATACATCAACTTGATTGTCTTGCTTTTATAATGCACTGCATTCTCTAGAGTATTCTAGGAATGCCTTACCTAGAATATCTAAAATAGGAATTCTAGATTTTGCCCTTAATTCAATTCATTAATACAATTGCTAATTTAACAATACAATTATTTGTTTCCTGAAAAGCCAAGATTATTTCCAACAGAAAAAAATGAGTGTACGGAAAAGCATGCGGGGGGAAGAAAAAACAAAAAAGGAAACTCAAAATGCAACAATTGTAAGAAGCAATCAAATGAAAGAAAGTGATGTAAACATTAAGGCTGCTCCAATGTTAATTTGGAAGGCATGTGGACAACTCCTACGGTAGAAAACCTCTACCTCATAATGTTCAAAATTGGAAAAAAGTTTCAAGAAACAAGAGAAATGATAATTACAGTAAGCCAAAGGGCAAGAGTACCATTGGCGACTTCTGGCTTATTAACGACAATTCTGCAATACGGAACGCTGGTGTTGCCCATGTCATTTAAATTGATAGTTCTCTGGAAGAAGGAGAAATAGCTAATGAAGGTGACGACGGTATCATGCTAGATAAAGAGAAAATCGAGCAAGTTGTTAATACTCCGGTTGTGACTAAAGGCTCTGATCCTCGTAATACCAGCAACTGAAACACTTGAAGCTGAAGCTAATAGTCATGCATCTGAAAGCCTCAAGAAACCGTACAGCGGCATATCACCACCACCAGGGTATAAAGCAAGAAAAGATTTTCATCTCTATGATCCACAGAACGCCAGTAGAGAGAAGCAGAGTTCAAAAAAGAATAAAATAGTAACTCCAGAACCAGGTCAGATCCAAACAAGGTCTATGGCAAATGTTCTCAACAAACAAACAGAGTTATCCAATGTTGCAAAACATCTTTGTATGGAACATCAGAGGAGCGCACTCGGATGCTATGCTCGACCAATGTTAGCAAATGATAAGAAAATACAACCTCAGTGCTCTGGCGATTTTGGAAACAAAGCTCAACGAACTTTTGACTCTTCGTGCTGCTAGGTACATCAACCCAAACTGGTTATTTATTCATAACTTGAGCGATTCTAGTTATGGTAGGATCTTATTACTTTATGATCCATCTGTACACAAGTTTTTTCCAATTACTACATCTAGTCAACATGTTCATTGTCACAATATTCATGGTCCAACTTCTATGTCATACTACTTCACCTTCATTTATGCCTAAAACTCTTATGCTGCTAGAAACACTCTTTTATTGCAATTTCCTGCATTTAGACCAAACACACACCCTTGGCTAGTATGTGGTGATTTCAACTCACCATTTAAACTTTCAGGTAGAGTGGGGGTACTAATGTCTCTCCTTCTGAAATTAAAGCTATTAACATAGCCATAAATGACTCCGATCTTATTGAAATTAATTCTTTTGGATTAGCTTTTTCTTGGAACAATAGTAAAATAGAAGTCCCACAAACTTTTTCAAAAATTGATCATGCTTTTTGTAATGAAATTTCCCTTAATATTTGGCCTAATTTGTCTAATGAACTTCCATCACCTTTACTATCCGATCACTCTCCACAAGTGCTTCGACTTGGGAAAAATGAGACAAGGAGATCAAGTTTTTTAATGCCTGGACTTTTAACCCTGAATTTTTAGACATTGTTAAGCAACAATGGGAAGTGCCTACATTTGGAGATGGAGATAGGAACATAACATACTTTCATGTTGTTCTAAGGTCCAAACACACCACAGAGGACATACACTATGTCACTGACACTCGAAGGCAGGTTCATACGACTATCCCTGCTATTCAAACTTCTTTTGTTCAATATTACTCTAAGCTATTCGGTAACACTGATAATTTCGAGGCCAAAATTCAAGACATTAACCCTAACATCCTGCTTGTGCTTAACATAACACATTATAACATCTTAAGCGCTTCTGTCACTGATG
The DNA here is from genome assembly GCA_030737875.1 of Allium sativum. Classification (NCBI taxonomy): domain Eukaryota; kingdom Viridiplantae; phylum Streptophyta; class Magnoliopsida; order Asparagales; family Amaryllidaceae; genus Allium; species Allium sativum. The sequence goes on along the minus strand of CM060921.1, from coordinate 425,704,046 downwards.
ATGAATTTAAAACAATAATATTATTGCTTAACCAAAACTCACGTAGTGGCCCGAACGGCTATAATGCAGTTTTCTTTAAGCATTATTGGAACATTTTACAATGTGATGTTTATAAAGCCATGCATCAATTCTTCAAAAGAGGTAATATGATGCAATCATATAATAACACTATAATTGCTTTAATTCCAAAAATTAAGAATGCTTGCATTGTCACAACTTATAGACCTATCTCTTACTGCAACAAAATTTACGAGTACGTATCCAAGATCATTGGGAGTAGACTCAAATTAGTTCTTCCTGAAATTATTTCTACGAATCAATCTGCATTTCTTCCTTCTAGGAGCATTCCTAAATAATGTTTTGTTAGCGAACGAGCTTCTTAATGGTTACAAATCTAAACATTATTCCCGTAGAATAATGCTTAAGCTTGATATTAGAAAGGCATTTGACACTATTCAATGGTCTGCTATAATAAGAATTATGAGTTATATGAACTTTCCCCCTTGTTTTGTTGCTTGGATTTACTCTTATACTAGCACTGCTCAATTTTCTATTAATGTCAATGGAACCCCAGTCAGTTTCTTTGAGAGTAAGCAAGGGATAAGACAGGATGCCCCATTTCTGCGTACATTTTTATAATTGTAATGGAACTTCTGATTAAAATGCTTGATGACCTTGTTGATAACAATCTATTTAAGTTGCGACCCAAATGCAGTTCGTCGCGTATAACATCGCTTATGTTTGCTGACGACCTTGTTATTTTTTGTAAACCTGAAATTGCAACCATTATGAATAACATGAAAACTCTAGATAGTTTCTATTCCATGACTGGTCTCAAAATTAATGCTGATAAGCCTGAATTTATGGCCTTTGGTCTATCTTTTCAACAAATTAATCAAGTGCTGGCTATCACTGGACTTAAATGCAATTAGGTATCTATCACTTACTTGGGTTTATCTTTAACTACTTCCAGAATTACTACTATGCAATGCTTATCTCTCTATGCTAAAATTACTGCAAGACTTGATTATGGTCATCTAAGATGCGCAGTCAAGTTGGCAGACTGACTTTGATTAAAGCAGCTGTTGTTTCAATGCAAGTTTATTGGGCTAGAAGGTTCATCTTGCCACAAAAACTAATATACACAATAAGAACAGCCTTTATGCATTTTCTGTGGAAAGGGAACATTCATTCGAGATTCTTAGCTCTAACATCCCTTTCTATGCTTGGAAAACCAACATACAAAGGAGGTTTGGGTATTGTTAATATGTGCAACTGGAATCAGGCTACTTTTAGCAAACACATGGATGATATTCTATGTAAAAATAACAACCTTTGGGTTCTATGGTCTTACGCCCATGTTCTCAAAGACAAAAGTTTCTGGTCACTCAATGAAAATCAAAACAATAGTTGGACATGGAAAAGTTTGTTAAAACTGAGACCTCACTTTCTTCCTTACTTTAAATATGGGCTGAAAGCTCCTGACTTGATAATGTTTTGGCATGATCCATGGTTAGTGTTGAAAATAATTTGTGAATTATTAAAAATATTGAAATAAGTGTATGAATTGCTCCTATATGTGAATAGTCCCACATCATGGGATTATAAGAAATATGCAAGTATTTATACTTGTTTCTAAGAAGTCATGTTGGGGACTTGGGCTTCCAATGTATGCTTTGTTGTGAGGAGGGAGACCATGCATCATGACCACCACACATGCGCGTGACCGACCGACTCGACCCAACCTGGCCCGGCTCGGCTCAGTTCGTGCTCAGGCTTGGCTTTGTGGTGTAAACACTTATATTTTTGGACTAGAAAAAAAATTGCTTTTTTCGAACTGTTTTTTTTTAAATACGAGATATATTTCTGAGTGGACTTTTATTTGAAGCGGTAAACTATTGACCCAGTATTTTAGTAGATTTATCTACTGCCCAGTATTTTTGTTCAGTCCTAATCCCTATCTATATATTATGTTCAGTTGTAGATGAAAACAATAGAATAAAAACGTAGTTTTTCCTCCGCCATTAAAATATTCTTCCTGAAATTTTCGAGCAGTAATTTTCGTAAGTGCAAATCTACACTGATTTGTTGTGCAAAGCAAATCGGTTATTATTTCAGAGCCTGTTTTATCCTAGAGGCGGCGGTGAAAGTACGAACTGGTTTTGCACCATCGGCCAGATCGCCGAATCGTCTTCAAGAAAGCGACCAAGTACATGACTCAGCCATTGTTTCCCAACAATTTGAAGATGAATCGAAACAATGTCTTCGACATCAAACATAGATGATGCTGCTCCTACCTCTGCTTTCCAGATCCCATTGGTGACTGCTGCCCCATTCCGTTTCAAAGGTCTGCACTTCAACCGATGGCGTCAGAAGATGGATTTCTACCTGACGATGAGAAAGGTGGCTGATGCTCTGACCACCGACAAACCACAGTTGCCAGACAAACCTGACGGAACTGATGAAGTGCAGATGGCTTCCTGGACTGAACAAGCAAAACAAAAACAGAACTGGATTGAGTAGGACTATCTGTGCAGAAATTTCATTCTTAATGGTCTCAGCGATGATCTGTTTGATTACTATAACTCGGACGACAAGACAGCGAAGGAGATCTGGGAAGCGCTGAAGAAGAAATACGATACAGAGGAGGCAGGGGCAAAGAAGTATGTTGTGAGCCGGTATCTCAAGTATCAGATGACAGATGACAGGTCAGTAGAGATGCAGTCTCATGAGCTTCAGAAAATAGCTCATGAGATCATCTCCGAAGGTATGGTTTTGGACGAACAGTTTCAAGTTGCTGTTATTATTGACAAACTACCCCCAGGTTGGAAAGACTTTAAGAATTTCCTACGACATAAGACTAAGGAATTTTCCTTAGAGAGCTTGATCACTCGCCTCCGTATTGAGGAGGCACGCAAACAGGATTAGAAAGAGGAAGTGCTGGTTGTCTCAAACAACAACACTAAGAAGACCACATCCGCTGTTTTGAAACCGAATCAGATATCATTTAAGAATCAGAACAGGTGCAACAAACAGAATGGGAATCCGCAAAGAAACCCAAAAGGACAGCAGAAACTAACCCAAAAGAATGACTCTGGACAGTTGTTTCTATGTTACAACTGTGGAAAAACCAGGTTATATGGCACGAAAGTGTCAGAACAGGCCATGCTCTGCACCGCAGGCGAACCTGACTGAAGAGCCTCTTACGGCTATGATTATTGAGATTCACCTTGTTGGTGGATCAGAGGGTTGGTGGGTAGACACTGGTGCTTCTCTCTATGTCTGCTATGATCGTGATATGTTCACCACATACACGGCTGCTGATGATCAGAAAGTGTTGTTGGGAAATTCTCATACCATTAAAGTTGCAGGGGTTGGAAATGTGGAGTTCAAGTTTACCTCTGGAAAGACTGTGATTCTTAAAGATGTTTTGCATACTCTAGCAATGAGGAAGAATCTGGTTTCTGGCTTTCTCCTTAATAAGGCAGGCTTTACTCAATTTATTGGAGCTGATGTGTATACCATAGGGTATAAGGGAACTTTTGTAGGAAAGGGTTATGCTTGTGAGGGAATGTTTAAATTAAATGTTGAATCTAATAAAGTGAATAATTCTGCTTATATGTTCTGTGATTTTAATATTTGGCACTCTAGATTATATCATGTTAATAAACAAATAATTCATAACATGAGCACCCTAGATATGATACCTAAGATGTCAGAATCTGAACCTGATATATGTGAATTCTGTACACGAGCAAAAATCACTAAGAAATCTCATAAATCTGTTGATAGAGAATCTGAACCCTTAGATTTGATTCATTCTGACATATGTGAACTTGATGGCACTTTGACTAGACATGGACATCGATATTTTATCATTTTTATTGATGACTGTTCTGATTTCACATATGTTTACCTTTTGAAAAATAAAAGTGATGCTTTTGAAATGTTCAAAACTGAAATTGAGAATCAAACAAATAGGAAAATTAAGAGACTTCGTAGTGATAAAGGAACAAAATATGAATCTAATTCAATTCTGGAATTTTATAAATTACATGGTATTGTACATGAGAGAACTGCACCCTATTCACCTAAAATGAACGGTAAAGCTGAAAGAAATAATAGGACTTTTACCGAATTAGTAGTTGCAATCCTATTAAATTCTGGTGCAATAAAACATTGGTGGGGGGATATTTTATTGACTGTATGCTATGTGCTAAATAGAATCCCCAAATCTAAGAATAAAATTTCACCTTATGAAATTTTAAAGAATCATAAACCCAATGTGGCATACTTTTGAACTTGGGGTTGTTTAGCATATGTTCACATCCCAGACCCTAAGAGAATAAAATTGGCAAGTAGAGCATATGAATGTGTATTTATGGGCTATGCTATTAATAGCAAAGCATATTGATTTTATGATATAAATGCACATAACATAATTGAATCAAATGATGCCGATTTTTATGAAACAAATTTCCTTTTAAATTAAGGAATAGTGGGGGCACTTCAAGTATGCCTATTAGAAAAGAACTTAATAAAAGTTCTGAAGCTGAACCTAAAAGAAGTAAAAGAACAAGAACCGTAAAAGATTTTGGTTCGGATTTTTGTGCTTTTACTATAGAGGAGGATCCCTTAAACCTCCAAGAGGCCCTATCTTCTTTAGATGCCGATTTTTGGTGATGAGATGGATTCTATGGAATCTAGTAAGACTTGGCATTTGGCAGATTTACCCCCTGGTTGTAAATCTATAGGCTGTAAATGGGTGCTTAAAAGAAATTAAAACCGGATGGTACTATTGATAAATACAAAGCAAGACTAGTAGCTAAAGGTTTTAGACAAAAGGAAAATATAGATTTCTTTGACACTTTTTCACCTGTAACTAGAATAACATCCATTAGGGTATTAATCTCACTTGCTTCCATTCATAATTTAATAATACACCAAATGGATGTTAAAACCGCATTTTTAAACGGTGAATTAGACGAAGAAATCTATATGGAAAGGCCTGTAAGATTTGTAGTACATGGTCAGGAACATAAAGTATGCAAATTAGATAAATCATTATATGGTTTAAAACAAGCACCTAAACAATGACATGAAAAATTTGATAACTTAATCATTTCACATGGTTTTAATGTTAATGAAAGTGACAAATGCATTTATTACAATTCTAAGAATGACATTTGCACTATTATATGTCTTTATGTAGATGACCTACTCATCTTTGGGTCAAACATTCATGCCATAAATTCAGTTAAATCCTTATTAAGTGCCAATTTTGATATGAAAGATCTAGGTGAGGCGAGTGTAATCCTTGGTATTAAGATTACTAGGTCAGAAAAGGGAATTTCTTTGGATCAATCTCATTACATTGAGAAGATACTGAAGAAATATAATTACTTTGACTGTAAACCTGCATGTACACCATATGATCCAAGTGTAAAGTTATTTAAGAACACTGGTAAAGGTGTAAGACAGTCTGATTATACGAGCATCATTGGCAGCCTTCGGTATGCCACTGATTGCACTAGACCCGACATTGCCTATGTCGTAGGATTATTGTGCAGGTTTACCAGTAGACCTAGTATAGAGCACTGACATGCTATTTAAAGGGTAATGAGATACCTTAAACGAACTATGAACCTTGGATTACATTATGAGAAGTTTCCAGCTGTACTTGAAGGATATTCAGATGCAGACTGTAATACTTTATCTGATGATTCTAAAGCGACCAGTAGCTATATATTTAGCATCGCTGGAGGAGCTGTCTCTTGGAAATCCAAGAAACAGACTATTTTGGCTCAGTCTACTATGGAGTCTGAGATGATAACACTAGCCACAGCTAGTGAAGAAGTAGAGTATTTGAGAAATCTGCTAGCTGAGATTCCCTTATGGGAAAAACTGATACCAGCTGTGTTGATATATTGCGATAGTACCGCGACTATTACAAAAGTTTAGAACCGTTATTATAACGGTAAGAGACGACAAATACGTCGTAAGCACAACACAGTTAGAGAACTACTTTTCTCAGGTGCCGTTAGGGTGGATTACGTACGTAGTGATGAAAATTTGGCAGATCCTTTGACGAAAGGACTGTCCAGAGAGAAAGTCCTCAATTCTTCTAAAATAATGGGACTATTGCCCTTAGATTGTTGGGTCACGCACAATGGTAACCCGACCTAAATGACTGGAGATCCCAAGAAATAGGTTCAATGGGTAAAAACAAGTTGTGTAGTGATAGAAGTTGAACATGCTATTTAATAAACCAAGAAGCATGTATTCCTGAAGTGATTAGAGGATGAGTTGATAGAAACTCTTAATGAGATCTATACTCTATTTGGAGTGGAGTACCGACCTTCAGGAGTACTCTTGATAGACTCATCTATGTGAATGTGGAAATGTGGCTGTTTCCTATGGAGCTTTGGGCCAAACTTCTAGAGCGTTCACTAAACTGGGATAGACGTGCATGGCCATAAATGCACGGGCTTATTTGATTGCACTATAGAAAAGGTTGTGTGTGGTTTGATGTCAGGAATAGAGTTCAAGACTATGTGTCACTCTAGTAAAAACTGAATCTTATTCACTATGCAAAAGTTCAAGTCGGATGATACCTTTGTTTATGCACAATCTTATATATTTTTAGAAACTGCTCGAAGATATTTTTAAAAATTCAAGTGGGGGATTTGTTGAAAATAATTTGTGAATTATTAAAAATATTGAAATAAGTGTATGAATGGCTCCTATATGTGAATAGTCCCACATCATGGGATTATAAGAAAGATACAAGTATTTATACTTGTTTCTAAGAAGTCATGTTGGGGCCTTGGGCTCCCAATGTATGTTTTGTTGTGAGGTGGGAGACCATGCATCATGACCACCACACACACGTGCGACCAACTGACTCGACTCGACCCGGCCCGGCTCAACTCGGTTCGGGCTCGGGCTTGGCTTTGTGGTGTAAACACTTATATTTTTGGACTAGAAAAAAATTGCTTTTTTCGAACTGTGTTTTTTTAAATACGAGATATATTTCTGAGCCGACTTTTATTTGAAGCGGTAAACTATTGACTCGGTATTTAGCAGATTTATCTACTACCCAATATTTTCGTTCAGCCCTAATCCTCATCTATATATTATCTTCAGTTGTAGACGCAAACTATAGAACAAAAACACGGTTTTTTCCTCCACCATTAAAATATTCTTCCTAAAATTTTCGAGCAGTAATTTTATTTTCGAAAGTGCAAGTCTGCATTGATTTGTTGTGCAAAGCAAGTCAGTTATTATTTCAGAGGCTGTTTTATCCTAGAGGCGGCAGCGAAAGTACGAGCTGGTTTTGCACCACCGGCCAGATCGCCGAATCGTCTTCAAAAAAGCGACCAAGTACGTGACTTAGCCATTGTTTCCCAACAGTTAGATCATGGTCTCATTATCAAGAACAATACGACTTACATGGAGATGATGCAGACTGGAATTGTGGACAGGATAATTGTGTTGCAAGCGTAATGGCTGGGGATCATTTTGCCATTCCAAAATCTTCAACTCACAACACTTTAGAGGTATCGAACAAGATAAATGCCTATGATCTTCTAGTTGGAACTGAAATTGATTTTTCTTGGAAGTTGTGAGGTGAGCAGTTCACTACTAAAAGCATGCAATTTGTATTGCAAGTTGTCACAGCTATGTTGCACTACCGGTGGAGTAGCATAATATGGCGACATGATAGTACTGCTAAAGAAAATCCCACTTTTTGGAAGGCACATCATCATGCTTTCTTGACAAATGACAAACTCCTCTTGCGTGGAATGCAAGTACAAGCGAATTGTGTCTTCTGCGGTGTTCAACAAGAATCTTCGAATCACATCTTCTACCAATGCTGTGCTTTACTACCGATTTTGTCTGAGTCATTGTCCAAAGCTGGATGTGATATGCATGGCAAATCGTTCAACTGGGAGGAGCTTAGAAAGAAATTCAATGGAAAGAGTTGAAAATCCAGAATCTGCACCTATGGTTTGAAGCATTATGTACACAAGATATGGCTGGAAAGAAATGTGCGTCATTTTGACCCTACTAAAGCTAAGAGCCTAAACCAAATGAAGCTGATGCTATGGCAAAACATACACGAGGAGATAAAATTTTTGAGCATTCAATCCTGGAATCTTGAGATACTGACATTATCTTAGTCTAGTAAATGTATATACTGTTTTGTGTTAGTTTCTTGTAGCTCTTTATAAGCCATGTATGCTTGTATTCTTTTTTGTTTTTGTTATCTTTCTTTGTTTCTATGTGTTCGTCTCCGGTATATCAATAAAGTCGTAAGCGACCACTCAATTCCGTCGGCTTTGCCAAAAAAAGGTGATAACAAGTATTGAATATGGTTGCTACCGTAAGAGCGAATCGCCACGTCAATACCAAGTACAATAGAACACAAACGAAAACGAAATGCATGCACTCCAAAGATGTTCTTCATCAAATGTTATAGTGAAAGCTATAGTGAGGAGGGGGTCAAAACAATAAGTCATGGTGAGTAGAAAATGTATAAAACTATCCATAATATATAAGTGTATCCCTTGGTTTCACCCAAACTATAGGTATAACAAAGTTAGTGATTAAAGCTTAACCTTGCACTGTACAAGCAATGATTGGATCACCTTACCTAAGGCAACCCACTTTCCAAACCAAGTTGCTAAATATCCAAGATAATAATTTTTCATATGAAGCCTCTAAAGAAATAATGAGAGGCATGCCCTCTAACCGCTTGATACCTCGTCGGATTACTAAAAGAGGTGCATTCTTCGGCCACTTATGACCTTAATCAAAGTATAACGTATATAAGGAGGATCCGAAGATCACTTAATATCTTGACAGTGGTTTCTAACACATATTATTGATTAGAGGACACTAACTATTGAATCCTCTAACTACTAGTTAAGGCTTTCATCATTCATATATCCCATAGGATGCATAGTGCAAAGAGATAGTATGCAGTCACTTACAACCTCGTAGGTAGATGACATTTCGCCACTTAAGACCTCCCCCAGGCGGACCCCTGTGTTAATATTTAGTCAGCGATATTTGAATAATCTTTAGCCACTTATTACCTCCCACAAGAGGACAGACTCTACTGATGAGGCGATACTTAAATAACTCAACCTTAGGCGAACTTTTAACCCCATTCACTTTACTAACTTTTAGAGAGGTGGTTCTATCCTGAGATTCCTTACTTCACACTCAATTCGCCATTTAATACTTCCATTGGAAAATGGTGAGTCCAATTATATAATACCATATGAAGGAAGTAACATCCCTAATTTTCGATAGACATTATTCAAGAATTTAACTAAAGGTGATTAAATAGAAATAATGTGGTGGGTGAGGAATGAGATTTGTGCATAATAAATTAATTAGAAGGTTTTTCCTCGAATCAAATAAACTAAGAAAAATATGCATAAGGAGGAGAGATATGAGAAGGGCAAATTTTATAATATTGGCTTGATATATATGTACATCATATTCTTCAACATATTTATCACAATATTCATCCCTAGAAACATATGAGAAAGCTAAGAGAAGTCGTCCATTAAATCTTGGAGAAGAAGAAAGAAAAGCTACAAAACTTAGAGCTTGGAAACTTCATTAACAAATATCATTATCTCTATCCGATCAAGGTGAATAGTATCCTGTACCCATTATGGTTTGGTTACGCATGTATACCCAAAACATTTGTTGTCATTGTGATTAATTGTACTTGTTCATGACCGATTTCATGGTGTTCTTGATGCTATATGTTGGGGTGAAATATCCGTGATTCATTTCGTTGTGTGTGACTAATGTGCCTGAGAACATGTATAGGTTCATAGGTCGAAACTTATCGTAAGATAACTCCAAATAATGTGAAACTTTGATATGATGTGTGTTTAATGATTGTGGAGATGGGTTTCGGATCTCATAATTTTCTATACTTGAATGTATTTGCTATGAATTCCCAAAGGGTATTTTCTTTAGGAAGGATTTTATGTTAATCATGACACTGATGTTTGTGATAATATGTCCATGTATTTTGTATTATTGTATAGTACAAAATACTAGAAAAATATGTATACTTTGGTCAGAATACATTTTATAAACCAATAGAATTTCAACAAATATAGTGGAGTTCATAAAAAGAGATGCTTTATAAAGAAATAAACCAGTTTTGCCTAAATTTATTGTTAGTGTCATTTCGATAATATGCTTTATATAATAAAGAATATATATACGTATATAAAATGACTTCTGGGAGAATATGTATATAAATTTTATAGATTGAAAATCCTTTTAGATATCAATATATAAATAGCTTCCCAAAATAGTTTTAAACTTGTTTTCTTAACAAGTTATTTCTTATAAAGTTATAAGATTTTGCATTCTTTAAGAGAATGAGAAAGCGAGTTAAACGATTTTCCACCATGGATTAGTTTTGAACTAATTACGTAGACACTTTCACCTCCATTTTTTCTTTTGACCGTTGATGAACTCTTCCCTGATGTTGATGATACGACTTTGCTCTTAGTGCCTTTTGTATTCTCTTTTATGCATCCTGAAACAAATTATTGAAAGTGACTCATCCATCATCAACATTTTTCTTAACGAATTCAACCTTAAACTTCAAAAACTTCTTCCACTAAGCATACTCCTTCTAACCATATTAGTCGTCATATCACTAGAGCCTAGGCATAAAACCAAGTACTATATGTAAGCGTCGATCCAATTCCTTAGCTTTAAATGATGTGCGATTCACATGATGTTTTTTGGTTTGCTCCAGATCAATCCTCCATGTTCCATGTGATTATGAGGAACTTTGCTCATGAGGTTCTCGAATACCTATCAAAGTACTAGATTAGGCACAACGCTAACAAACAGATCAAGTATAACATCCAATGTCAATCACAACAAAATTTAAATATAAAATTACCTACAATTTCATCTAATCTCATACATTCAATCATTAACATACAAGATCAATCAAATATCGATCTAGCATAAAAAAATACATGATCGCATGGGCTAGGTTTGACAAATTGAGAATTGTAGGTGCAACTATGTTATCATGTAGTGTCTAGATCTGAAATTGCCTAGATTTTAATCTGCTGCAGTATTAATTTGATCATTCTAATATATTCATCTAACTATAACATATGGTCCATCATACACAAGTGACAGATCACTATTAGACCTAATCAACAAATCAACATAATTGTGATGACAGCATGATAAGACCTATCCAGTTAATGAAGATATTGTATTTAATTTGAAGTTAGAAATGATTTCAGATGAAACTGACTGGAAGTTAATGATTAGATTGGAGATTTAAGTAGATCTAAGGTTAAAGGTTAGTGTGAAATGAGTGTAAAACTTTCAAATGGTCTGCCTTATCCCATAATTATAGGTAAAGTTCACTAGTTAAATGGGCATGATAATTTAGTCCATTAGCACTACTCTAATTCTGGCTAGCTGTTTCAAAAATAAAAAATTTCCATAACTTCCTAACTACTTACCTTATTTTCCTTTACAAAATGGTAAACCACCATTTCGAAGTAGTGAAAAGGTTGAAGCATCTAATTTGTCTCTTATCAAATGATATAAACGGAATATGATTCTTAAAAGCAAAATTATTACATAGAAACTCAAGAAAAATCATGATTGTGCAAAAAAATCGCTAAGAGCCATATCTCAAGATATTGGTGTCATGTGACTACAAATACATTAAATAGAATTATTTTATGATCCTCTGACACATAAAACACAGGTCGCCATAGCACATGCCCCAATACAGACTATCAAGGTGTGATGAAGATGATGAACCAAACAATCTTTATATCAAGACGTGACCATTAATGATAGCATGTAATCACTGGTGATTCTGATAAAATTACTAGTAACTAATGTGACTATTATTAGTGAGATAGAGTTAAAGAAATAAAGGTTTATGAGAGAACCTCAGAAATAGGCTAATGTTTATTTTGTTGGAAAACAATGGCTGAGTCGCGGACTAGGTCGCTTTCTTGAAGACGATTCGGCGATTTGGTCAGAGGTGCAAACCAATTCGTTCCTTCGCCGCCGCCTCTAGGATAAAACAGCCTCTAAAATAGTAACTGATTCGCTTGCACAAACAAATCAGTGCAGATTTGCACTTTCGGGAAAAATACTGCTCGAAATTTCTTAGAAGTTTTAATGGCGGCTGAGAAGAAGAGAAAATAAAATTCGGTGTTTTTCTCGTGTCTGATAAAATAGTATATATAGAACGAGAATTAGGTTTTGGGAGAAAATATCGGATCTGCTAAATTTCGGGGGGATTAATTATTTTACCGTTGCAAAACTTTTCCGTTGCAGAATAAATATCGGTGCACAAAATAATTTTTCCATAAAAAAAACGGTTCGAAAACAACTAAGTTTTATGGTCCAAAAATATAAGTGCCTACACCACAAAGCCCAAGCCCAAGCCCGAACCGAACCGAACCGGGCCGGGCCGGGCCGGGTCGAGTCGAGTCGGTCGGTCGCGCGCGCGTGTGTGGTGGTCATGATGCATGGTCTCCCTCCTCACAACAATGCATGTATTGGGAGCCCAAGGCCCCAACATGACTTCTTAGAAACAAGTATAAATCCTTGCCTCTTCCCTATAATCCCATGATGTGGGACTACTCAAACATAGGAGCCATTCATACACTTATTCAATCATTTTTAATAATTCACATAATGTTTGTAAACATTTCCAACAATCCCCCACTTGAATTTTTAAAAATATTTTAGAGCAGTTTCTTAAAAAACATAAGATTGTGCATAAACAAAGGTGTCCAAGGACTTGAACCTTTGCATAGTGAGTAAGATTCAGTTTTTACTAGAGTGACACGTAGTCTTGAACTCTATTCCTGACATCAAACCACACACAACCTTTTCTATAGTGCAATCAGATAAGCCCGTGCATTTATGGCCCTGCACGTCTATCCCAGTTTAGTGAATGCTCTAGAAGTTTTGCCCAAACTCCATAGGAAACGGCCACATTTCCACATTCACAAAGGTGAGTCTATCAAGAGCACTCCTGAAGGTAGGTACTCCACTCCAAATAGAGTATAGATCTCATTAAGAGTTTCTATTAACTCATCCTCTAATCACTTCAGGAATACATGCTTCTTGGTTTATTAAATAGCATGTTCAACTCATATCACTACACAACTTGTTATTACCCATTGAACCTAGTTCTTGGGATCTCCAGTCATTTAGGTCGGGTTACCATTGTGCGTGACTCAACAATCTAAGGGCAATAGTCCCATTCTTTTAGAAGAGTTATGGACTTTCTCTCTGGACAGTCCTTTCGTCAAAGGATCTGCCAAATTTTCCTCACTACGTACGTAATCCACTCTAACGGTACCTGTGGAAAGTAGTTCTCTAACAGTGCTGTGCTTACGACGTATTTGTCGTCTCTTACCGTTATAGTAACGGTTCTGAACTTTTGCAATAGCCGCGGTACTATCGCAATGTATCAACACTGCTGGTATCGGTTTTTCCCATAAGGGAATCTCAGCTAGCAGATTTCTCAAATATTCTGCCTCTTCACTAGCTGTAGCTAGTGCTATCATCTCAGACTCCATAGTAGACTGAGCCAAGATAGTCTGTTTCTTGGATTTCCAAGAAACAGCTCCTCCAGCGATGCTAAATATGTAGCCACTGGTCGCTTTAGAATCATCAGATAAGGTATTCCAGTCTGCATCAGAATACCCTTCAAGTACAGCTGGAAACCTTTCATAATGTAATCCAAGGTTCATGGTTCGTTTAAGGTATCTCATTACCCTTTCAATAGCTTGCCAGTGCTCTATACTAGGTCTACTGGTAAACCTGCACAATAATCCCACGACATAGGCAATGTCGGGTCTAGTACAATCAGTGGCATACCGAAGGCTGCCAATGATGCTCGCATAATCAGACTGTCTTACACCTTCACCAGTGTTCTTAAATAACTTTACACTGTGATCATATGGCGTACTTGCAGGTTTACAGTCAAAGTAATTATATTTCTTTAGTATCTTCTCAATGTAATGAGATTGGTCCAAAGAAATTCCCTTTTCTGATCTAGTAATCTTAATACCAAGGATTACACTCGCTTCACCTAGATCTTTCATATCAAAATTGACACTTAATAAGGATTTGACTGAGTTTATGGCATGAATATTTGACCCAAAAATGAGTAGGTCATCTACATAAAGGCATATAATAGTGCAAATGTCATTCTCAGATTTGTAATAAATGCATTTGTCACTTTCATTAACTTTAAAACCATTTGAAATGATTAAGTTATCAAATTTTTCATGCCATTGTTTAGGTGCTTGTTTTAAACCATATAATGATTTATCCAATTTACATACTTTATGTTCTTGACCATGTACTACAAATCCTTCAGGCTGATCCATATAAATTTCTTCGTCTAATTCACCGTTCAAAAAGGCAGTTTTAACATCCATTTGGTGTATAAGTAAATTATGAATGGAAGCAAGTGAGATTAATACCCGAATCGATGTTATTCTAGTTACAGGTGAAAAAGTGTCAAAGAAGTCTATATTTTCCTTTTGTTTAAAACCTTTAGCTACTAGTCGTGCTTTATATTTATCTATAGTGCCATCAGGTTTTAATTTCTTTTTAAGTACCCATTTACAGCCTATAGACTTACAACCAGGGGGTAAATCTACCAAGTGCCAAGTCTTATTGGATTCTAAAGAATCCATCTCATCGTTTATAGCCTCTTGCCAGAAATCGGCATCTAAAGAAGATAAGGCTTCTTGGAGGTTTATAGGATCCTCCTCAATAGTAAAGGCACAAAAATCTGAACCAAAATCTTTTATGGTTCTTGCTCTTTTACTTCTTCTAGGTTCAGCTTCAGAATTTTCATTAAGTTCTGTTCTAATAGGCATATTTGAAGTGCCCCCACTATTCCTTAATTTGAAAGGAAATTTAGTTTCATAAAAGTCGGCATCATTTGATTCAATTATATTATGTGCATTAAGGTCATAAAATCTATATGCTTTGCTATTAATAGCATAGCCTATAAATGCACATTCATATGCTCTACTTGCCAATTTTATTCTCTTAGGGTCTGGAATGCGAACATATGCTAAACAACCCCAAGTTCTAAAGTATGAGACATTGGGTTTATGATTCTTTAAAATTTCATAAGGTGAAATTTTATTCTTAGATTTAGGGATTCTATTCAGAACGTAGCATACAGTCAATAAAATATCCCCCCACCAATGTTTTGCTGCACCAGAATTTAATAATATGGCAACTACTAGCTCGGTAAAGGTCCTATTTTTCCTTTCTGCTTTACCGTTCATTTCAGGTGAGTAGGGTGCAGTTCTCTCATGTACTATACCATGTTGTTTATAGAAATCCAGAATAGAATTAGATTCATATTCTGTTCCTCTATCACTACGAAATCTCTTAATTTTTCTATTTGCTTGATTCTCAATCTCAGTTTTGAATGTTTTAAACATGTCAAAAGCATCACTTTTATTTTTCATAAGATATACATACGTGAAATCAGAGCAGTCATCAATAAAAGTGATAAAATAACGATGTCCCTGTCTAGTTAAAGTGCCATCAAGTTCACATATGTCAGAATGAATCAAGTCTAAGGGTTCAGAAACTCTATCAACAGATTTGTGAGGTTTCTTTGTGATTTTAGCTTGTGTACAGAATTCACATTTATCAGATTCAGATTCTGTCATTTTAGGTATCATATCTAGGGTGCTCATGTTTTGAATTATTCGTTTATTAACATGACACAATCTAGAATGCCAAATATTAAAATCACAAAGCATATAAGCAGAAGAAGTCACTTTATTAGATTCAACATTCAGTTTAAACATACCCTCACAAGCATAACCCTTTCCCACAAAAGTTCCCTTATAAGTAAGAGTGTACAAATCAGCCCCAATAACTTGAGTGAAACCAGCCTTATTAAGGAGGAAGCCAGAGACCAGATTCTTTCTTATCTCTGGAGTGTGCATAACATCTTTCAGAATTACAGTTTTTCCAGAGGTGAACTTGAGTTCCACGTTTCCAATCCCCGCAACTGTAGTGGTGTGAGAGTCTCCCAACAGCACTTTCTGATTTTCAGCAGCCGTGTATGTAGAGAACATGCCACGATCATAGCAGACATGGCGAGAAGCACCAGTGTCTACCCACCAACCCTCTGATCCACCAACAAGGTGAATCTCAGTAATCATAGCCGTAAGAGGCTCCTCAGTCAGGTTAGCCTGCGGTGCAGAGCTTGGCCTGTTCCGGCACTTTCGTGCCATATGCCCTGGTTTTCCACAGTTGTAACAAAGAAACAACTGTCCAGAGTCATTCTTTTGGGCTGGTTTCTGCTGTCCTTTTGGGTTTCCTTGCGGATTCCCATTCTGTTTGTTGCGTCTGTTCTGATTCTTAAAAGATTTCTGATTTGGTTTCAGAACAGCGGGAGTGGTCTTCTTAGTACTGCTGTTATTCACAATCAGCACCTCTTCTTTCTGGTCTTGCTTGCGTGCTTCCTCCTCAATACGGAGGCGTGTAATCAAACTCTCTAAGGAAAATTCCTTAGTCTTATGTCGCAAAGTGTTCTTAAAATCTTTCCAGCTAGGGGGTAATTTGTCAATGATAACAGCAATTTGAAATTGTTCGTCCAAAACCATACCTTCGGAGATGATCTCATGAGCTATTTTCTGAAGCTAATGAGACTGCATCTCTACCGATCTATCATCAGTCATCTGGTACTTTAGGTAGCGACTTACAGCGTATTTCTTTGCCCCTGCCTCCTCTGTGTCATATTTCTTCTTTAGTGCTTCCCAGATCTCCTTTGCCGTCTTTTCATCTGAGTTATAATAATCATACAGATCATCGCTCAGTCCATTCAGTATGAAATTCTTGCATAAGTAATCCTGTTCAGTCCAGGTCTGCAGTTGCTTTGACTGTTCAGTCCATGATGCCATCTTTGCTGCATCAGTCTCGTCAGGCTTGTCTGGTAGCTGCGGTTTTTCAGCAGTCAGAGCAGCCACCACCTTCCTGATCGTGAGGAAGAACTCCATCTTCTGACGCCAGCGCTTGAAATGCAGACCTTCGAACTTGAAAGGAGCAGCAGTCACCAGAGGGCCGTGAAAAGCAGAGGGAGGAGCAGAATCGTCCATGGTTGAGTTGGAGGCCATTGTTTCAGTTCGTCTT
Organism: Allium sativum; assembly: GCA_030737875.1. Lineage (NCBI taxonomy): Eukaryota > Viridiplantae > Streptophyta > Magnoliopsida > Asparagales > Amaryllidaceae > Allium > Allium sativum. The sequence continues at coordinate 425,686,820 of CM060921.1, read as the reverse complement.
CAAATTGTTGGAAAACAATGGCTGAGTCGCGGACTAGGTCGCTTTCTTGAAGACGATTCGGCGATTTGGTCAGAGGTGCAAACCAATTCGTTCCTTCGCCGCCGCCTCTAGGATAAAACAGCCTCTAAAATAGTAACTGATTCGCTTGCACAAACAAATCAGTGCAGATTTGCACTTTCGGGAAAAATACTGCTCGAAATTTCTTAGAAGTTTTAATGGCGGCTGAGAAGAAGAGAAAATAAAATTCGGTGTTTTTCTCGTGTCTGATAAAATAGTATATATAGAACGAGAATTAGGTTTTGGGAGAAAATATCGGATCTGCTAAATTTCGGGGGGATTAATTATTTTACCGTTGCAAAACTTTTCCGTTGCAGAATAAATATCGGTGCACAAAATAATTTTTCCATAAAAAAAACGGTTCGAAAACAACTAAGTTTTATGGTCCAAAAATATAAGTGCCTACACCACAAAGCCCAAGCCCAAGCCCGAACCGAACCGGGTCGAGTCGAGTCGGTCGGTCGCGCGCGTGTGTGGTGGTCATGATGCATGGTCTCCCTCCTCACAACAATGCATGTATTGGGAGCCCAAGGCCCCAACATGACTTCTTAGAAACAAGTATAAATCCTTGCCTCTTCCCTATAATCCCATGATGTGGGACTACTCAAACATAGGAGCCATTCATACACTTATTCAATCATTTTTAATAATTCACATAATGTTTGTAAACATTTCCAACATTTATTTTTTGTCAAATTGCTTTAAGTCTAAGTTCATTAATGCGCTCGAAGACATATGAATACTTTTATGGATTACTTTGGGTTTTTTCTTTGTTTCTTGAAAATATATGCTTATATTCTTTTATATGTTCGAGTTTGTCAAATTTCTTTGAGTTTTTACATGAATCTGTGGATTACCTTTGTCTGCTAATGGTTTCCATGTTTGTCTCACTTTATATGGGGTTAACTTCTTTATTTTTAGGTTATGGCTTGGGAAACAAAAACAAAGAAGAATGGTACTTCCAAATCCAAGAAGGTGGATGTCACATCCAAGAACGCTGATTCCACATCCAAGTACACTGATTCTACATCCATGAATGCAGGTTCCACATCCAAGAACAAGGGTTCCACATCAAAGACTATCTTGGAAATATCCAAGAATGACGTGGCAAAATTATCCATGTAGGTTCGAGTAATAGTAATCCTAAAAATAAAGAAAATACCTGACAATGAATTTGACAATGTAACTAGTGGGTTTCAATTGCTAAAGCAAAGAATGTTGACTATGAATCGCATTAGCAAGAAAGTTACGAGGAGAAACATGTGAAAGATTGACTATAGTGCCAAAGAAGAACTAATTGGCAAGGTTGCAACATGGATGTAGTCCTATGTTAGGGTGCAGTCACGAACAGCAATCTCAATAGCTATTTTTAATCGAAGACCACGAGAAGGACATTATTTTCACTTGTGTTGAGGTAAACTAGTTGTCTTTTAGTTACTTATATAATCTTAACAATTAGTTACTATTTTTATGAAAATTTGTTTATTTACGTACAGAATGAATTTGTAGTGCCTAAAGAATGGAAGAAACTAATTTTAACATCAATGCTGAACAAATGGAGTATGTTCAAGAGCAAATTAGTCACGTAACGACTCACCATTCGTAATACTCAAAAGTTGGCACCTTACAACATTGCCCTTCTTTTAGATACCATAAAAGGTAAATCGTTTAGGTAAAATTAGAATAGAACAATAAACTAAGACATTGATAAGTTCTTGCAGTGGATTGACATCATATACTATATAATATATAGATAAATAGAAATAAAGTAATAATATATACGAGACTTCACTAATGGAAGAAGCTGACAAATGAATATTAATTTAGAATAGTCAGAATACATCAACTTCAAAAGCATGGAGCTCTAAAAAATATATCATACAACAGTCTCGATTATGAATAATAGTACTACTATGTACAATGAAATAGAAAGCGTTTGTGTGTGTGTGTGTGTACACACAAACATCAAAACATTGATGCAATACCACCAAAATGCTCCATTGCAAAGTCCTATAGCATATCATCTAAAGCACCAGACTTTCAGACTAATTAATCAGGTACCCTAAATTTGCCATGATATAAATAAACGTAGACAAAATCTACATTAGAAATAAAGTCTGGTGTGAGGGGAACTGTCTTAAAATACAGTGTATTAGAAAATATAAAAATAAGCAAGAACAACTAAGTCACAGCTGTCCCTCTCCACAAACGTGGCTCAAAGGAAATCCGTATTGACTATAAACACATATAGAATATTCATCTCAAAATAAGGGATCATACCATAACCTGCTCATCCCTTCCAGTTATAAGTTATTACAATATATTCTATTTTGTTATATTAGCACAAACTACTTTAACATAGTACCAGTATATATTGGTCAACCTAGGATCCCGAAACTATGATCGCTACAGCTAAGATCAATAAGATATGCCCTATTGTGTACTCACAACTATAAGACTAAAATGGTACACCACCGATGCATATCGTCGCTACTATAAGATTAAAACAGTATAATCACTACTACAAGGACAATTGTATATGACTCGCTACAAGGGAACTCCATGAGCCCGCAATCATTGAAATCATATATGACTCACTTTTGAGCAACTTCAAATCTCAATGCACTACCATCAAAATGATAGATGACTCTCTCTGCATGTCTCAGCCTGCTATCATAGAAATTATAGATGGCTTGCTACAAAGCATCTCCATATCTCATCCCGCTATCATCAAAACTTTATATGATTGCGCTATTAATAAAATCGTATATGACTCACCATTGAGAAATCTCGGATACTATCATGAAAAACGTATAGGACCGCCACCAATGTCTCTAATTGTCACAGCCTAAACCCACAAAACATCTATAATAAAAGCCTCACTAAACCGATTTCATACCATTTAAATGCATAGCCCCAATGTCAATACAATATCGATATATCCTCCCGTTCTACCTCAACATCTACGATATTGGCATATGTGCCGTGTTAATCCTGCAAGGGATTTAAAAATCAAAAGTCCTTTAAAACATACCAAACATTCTATGTTATGGCCCTTAACAAATTATGATCAATGGTTCAAACGATGCCTTAATTTGCCTTCATATGCGAAAGTTACCGCATTTTGAAGTTACAACCAAACTCAGTGATCGAGCAGTAGCTCAAGCATCTTAAATAGGCATTCAAACATATGAAACCTTACACAGATTGTGACGACCCGTATTTTTATGGATAATAATTAATTTATTTAATTATTTAAATAGATTTAGAGATTTAAACGATCGTTTAATTAAATAATATTGAATATTTAATTAATATAAATAATAGAATAATATATTTAATATTCGAAATAGTCGGAAATAGGGGAATTCACAATATTGTGTGAATTGGATCATTTATAATATATAGTTTAAGTTTAGAATTTGAGTTATATTAACAAATATATTATTTAAATGACAATTTGAATGTATAATTATAATATAATTATAATCGAGCTCGAAATGGCGCGGCATTTCGTTATTGGGCGATTCGAACTTTAAACGAATATACAGAATCCGTTTTAAGTCGGATCTTTGTGAAAAAAGAAACATTCAGAGCTGGTGAAGTTTATTTTTCTAATGGAAGGGAAAAATTGGGATTTTGTCGCGTAGATTTTGATTTATGTCCAAATCAAATTTTTGAATAGTCGCTATGAAATTCCTTTATAATTTATAACAATTTATTTATATTATAAATGGATTTTCGATATAAATTGAATACTGATTTAATCTGGATTTGAAATGTCGAGTTATAAATTCAGATAAGAATATTTTGGAGTTGTATGATATTATATGTGAATATATACGATAATATTAATTTATTAATATTAAATTTAATTGTTTTTAAATATATTAATATTTAAACAGTCAATTTAGGGCCTTAGAAAAAAGCCATTTTTGCAAACAACCTCCAAATTCGACAAAACTAATTTTGTTGGATCCGTAATGTCAAATTATTGTTAGATATCAATTTTCGTGATTTTTGGAATCAGTATGTGGCCGTGCGCGATTTTAACGTGAGAAACAATCGATATTTTGACGATTAAAAATACGCTGTGTGAGCAAACGGAGTCAGAACTCGACGAAACAAGTTTCGTTAGGTCCATAATGTCAAACTGTAGCTGCATGTCAATTTCCATGATTTTTGGATATCGTGTGTGATCATGCGGATTTTTAGAAGACAAATACAACTAGAAATTGACATAAATAAAATATAAAATATATAAAAACCCACCCTATATATACTCCTTACCATCTAACCCTAATCCATATTTCTCCCTGGTCAAAACAGCGCCGCAACCCTCTAGGAAAATTCCAACAGTAAAAATCCACATTTGAAAAATCAAATCAAATACAAATAAAATCGATAAATTCCAAAGTTTATATCATGGTGATCCTCATTCAATGATCTTCGATCTGATGTGCATGTTGTTGGATTCGGTGGAATTTTCAGTCGCTCAAATTATGTGCAGCGCGGCTAAAATGGCCCAGGGCTGCGGGTTTTTATCAATACAAGCAACGATTCCCGATTTGGGGATTGTTTTTGGATTCAGCATGTCGTTTAGCAGCTAGTGTGATTTTTTGGGGTGATTCAGTGCTAAATAGTGTGGATCGATACACTGTATGCTGCACGAAGGAGCTGTCGACGAGTTTGTACCGGGGGGGGGGGGGGGGAGGGGGTGCGAGCTTGGATCTGATGGTATTGGGTGGCGGAGATTTCGAAGAGGTGAAGTTTTGTGGTGGTTTCACATAGTTCGGTGGTGAGGTGATGGAGCAGTAGAGGGTGAAAGATGTGGCCATGGTGGAGGACAGGTTCTGTGTCGCGATGGGGAAGAAGGAGGAAACGGGTATTGGGCTGAAGTTAAGGGGTAAAGCCCATTTAAATTAATTAAATCCATATTTGTATTTAAATAAAATAGTATTAACTTGTATAAGTCATAACTTTGTCTTACGAAAACAAAATTCAGCGAAACTGGTCGCGTTGGGATCGTATGGACGAGAGCTACAAAATGGAACTAGTTTGGAGCTCGTTTTAATTTATAGGAAAATAAATTGTCTGTCTGAATCAACCGATAGTTATCGTTATTTAACGATAATCGTCCAATGTGAGTAATCTCACTTAACTCTACTCAGTTTATATTTTCATAACGTATTTTTGGAACTGATAAATATTGGTTGATTGTTGTGTGTTGATTGGTTGGTTGAACTGCTAATTAATTAGTTAAAAATATCGATATAGTTATATATATATATATATATATCGTTAATTAAATATTGATTCTGTTGATTAGAATATTTCATGTTGAAATGAAATTGATGTTAATTATATTGTTTAACATCTGTGGATGCCGGAAACAGATTGGAGGGATCCAACTAGATTCCTCAATACTCTTATAATACTATTTTTTTTATATTGTGATATATAATGTGGTATATAATCTGTTATTGATTTTGTGTGTTGGATGATGATTGATCCTTTGATTTGGTATTTTAATACCATAAGTGATACTGGAATGTAGAAAGGAAATTTTAAAAGTGTATAGTGAAAAGGGAATATTTATAAAATCAAAGGATTTTCTAAAAGAAAATATCTATAAAATCGAAGAATTTTATAAAAGAAATATTTATTTAGAAAATAAATAGAGTTATAAAAGGAATATTTATTTAGTAAATAAATAGAATCATAAAGGAATATGTATTAGGAAAATAAGTAGAATTATAAAAAGGAATTTCAAAGTGGATATTGAATTTTTGGATTTTATAAAATCAATGGATTTTATAAAAAGAATTATTTGTAGAATAAATAGAAGTGAAATAGAAATATTTGTAAAACATTTACAAATAGAATTGAAAGGGAAATATTTGTAAAACATTTACAAATAGAATTGAAAGGGAAAATATTTGTAAAACATTTACAATAGAGTTGAAAAGGAAATATTGGAAAATAAATAGGATAATTAGAAAAGTAAATATTTGGGAAATAATTAGTGTATTATAAAAGGAAGTATTTTATAAAATGAATAAAATTTTATAAAAGAGAATAAGTGGAAAAGATTTATTTAAAGTATAATTAAATGGAAATCTGTTTTTAATAGATAATTTGAGAAGATTAATTTATAAACGATGTTTAAAATTAAGAAAAATATTTATCATTGGATAATTTGAATATATAAATCTGAATTTATATAAAGAAGTAGAAATTAGTTTTAACACTGATAGGTTAATAGAATTTGAATTCAACATTTATAAAAGAGAATTTAAATGAGATTTTAACTGTTACAAGTTAAAAGGAAGATTTGTAGAAATAATTATACAAATAAAAGTATAAACAGAATTTGGAAATGGAATATTATTTTTAAATATGAAATCAAACTGAATTGGTTTATGTATAAGAAATATTATTCACATTCGATGTGAATAATGGATTAAAATAGTTATTTTATAAATTAAAACATTTATAAAGAAAAATTGGGATTTTGAAATAGAAATTCAAATGGGAATTTGAATGAGATAGAGTAAATCGATTAGAGTTAATCGAATATTAGTTATTCGAATTAGAGTTAATCGAAATAGAGTTAAATCGATTAGAGTTAATCAAATAGAGTTAAATCGATTAGAGTTAATCAAATAGAGTTAAATCGATTAGAGTTAATCAAATAAAGTTAAATCGAATATTAGTTAATCTAATAGGGTGAATCGAATTAGAGTTAATCGAATTAGTTAATCGAAAAGAGTTATCGAATATAGTTTATTAGAAAAGAGTTATCGAATGTAGTTTATTCGAAAAGAGTTATCGAATATAGTTTATTCGAAAGAAAGAGTTATCGAATATAGTTACTCGAAAGAGTGTTATCGAATATAGATTATCCGAGATAGAATTATAAATTTAAATTCGACTATATCAAATGTAGGAAAGTACTATTTAATTTTCGTTTTTAAATCAAGATTTATTTATTCATTAATAAATTAGTTGTTTGTTTATTTATTCAAATTAATAAATAAAAGTTATATTTAAGTTATTATACTTTGAAAGCATGGGACTATAACGCTATTGTTATAATCAAATGATTTCTGTAAAAGAAGTGGATTTGTAAATAGAATCCGAAAGCTACGTAAGGAAGTTCGTTAAATATTTAAAAGGGTGAACTTTGCCTATTTCGAGGTTAAAAATGTTGTTCAGTTAAAGTCTGAGAGGTAGTTATACCCCAACTTGATTGACTTCATTTTTAACTAAGTAATGGTTAAGGTTCGATAGTGAAGGTTAGTTAATCGAATTTAGTTAATAAGTGTTAATGGTTCGAGTTGGCATAGCGATATTTTATTTAAACATCTGCTTAAACCCAATAAAGGAGTTTTGGAAATGTTTTCCAAATAAGAATCAGAAATTTTTCCAAATATAGAAAATAAGAAATGAGAGTAAATATGGAAATGCTTTTCCAATGATTAATAACGTATATTTTCTAATTTTAGAAAAATAAGAATTAACAAACATATGGAAACGGGAATAGGGAAATGAATAATTGAATGGCAAACTAAATTAAAGGGGGTCAGTGTTGATTGATGATTAATCGGTAAGATTTCCATTTGGAAATACGACCGTTGTTTGTACGCATGTTTTCCTTTGATAGTTAAATCATAGACTATCAAAGTTTTTGACCATTTCCGTTGTCAATACGGAGAGACCGGGATCAGATTTATTATCTGAAAACCGCTCCGTATGGGCATTAGCGTTGCGAATCAAATATGATGAAGATAATTGAAGACGGAGTTGTACAAGGACTGTTCTGACGATCCTAGGTAGAAATTGCCTAAGATTGATTTACAGAATAGTGCCTTCGGTATGTCCAGACCCATGTCAACGTGTATGGACGAATGTTTGACAGAGTATATCGAATGGATCATGTTAGTTGATCGCTTCAAACATATCTACGTTTGGTGGCGGAGGAATTCATTTCTCTTAGCTTTACGCCCGTGGTATTTTTGTGGAAATCAATTTGTGATTTGGCGGGTATGACGATGTGGCATTCAAAGTAAATGAATGTGTGATCTTCCAAAAGATACGTTATGACCTCAAGCCTCATCAACCGGGAAAATGACATAAATCGGGCAGACAACATGGCTATGTGGGTTGCCCCTATTACGGTGTATTATCACCATCTAGAGAATATTCATATTTCTTACTTCTTTTCGCTTCTGTATCTCCCGGGAACGGTTATGTTGCTAGCAACCGTAGGTGATAATATATTCGATACACTCAAGAGAAATGAGTGGTCGGTCATGTGTGGCCGGGTTGTAAGACATTCTTGTTGAACTCAGTGTATTCCTCTCTAGAGATACATTATCGGCAGGTGGTTCCATAACTTGTCATAGTCGGAAACCAATCTCCAATAAGCGCCTTCGGTTTTGATTGTATACTATATATATGTGGAGCGTGAGATGCAAGCGCTCTGCTAGATTGTTAATTATTTATGATTAGACATTATTATAATATCAGAAAAGTGTTGATTTTGAAAAAAAATTGGTTATCGTAAGGTAAAAACCATCCGTGTTTATGTGTGGATCGGTCTTACGATTATCATTTCTTTCGAAAATGATTTTTGTAAAGTTAAACTGAATGATTGAAGTTTACTCACACCAGTCCCAAGACTGACCCAGAGTTTATTTTGTTTTGCTTTCCCTAAACTCTTAGGTGCCCAAAATTTGTATGGGCAGTCAAGTAGTAAGAATTTACAGATACATTAGATGGAGCTTGGAGCAGGAGGCTTCAGCAGCATTTTATAGCTATTGTTTATTTCCGTTGTGATGTAAGTGTTGTACTCTAATATACAAATACAGATTTGTGTTTCAAAGTTATTTTGGATACTATATTTTATTCATTCCGCTGTGAGATTCGTGTTACTCTGATGTTGTTGTGTTCTTCTTCTTCTTCTTTTGTTCTAATTTTCTATCTTACCTATTCTCATCCTCTAACTTCTTTCTATTAATCATCAGGGATTTACGATGTCTGAATAGTCGACATCGTGTTTTATTTCGATAACTAGGATCGCGAAAACCCCGGGTCATTACACAGATGTATGACTTCCTCACTTCTTGAAATTTCACAAATTATTGGTTGAAAAGAATTCATATGTTTAGTCGATAAAATTAGATGACTTCCTACATAGAAACAACCCATTTGCACTTTCGAGCCTCAATGAACATAACTTTTGATCCATATCTCCACATGACTTGTTGTTTCTTCAATTGCGATCGTGATGGAATTTTATACAATTTAAATTATATCATAATTTGAACAAGTTTTGAAATGGATGTCTCCTTAAACTCCATTGATATACGACTCAACATGGCAGCCTCGTGACATAGTGTAGCACTATAATCATCCATAATCGAGCTCAAATCATTAATGAGTTTGTCATCGTATGAACACCAAAGACGAAGATTCGACGAATCATTTTGAAATATGCAGTTTAGACACTTTTGACACGAATCTACTCCTATGTTATATATCACTGAACGAAGGAAGAGTTTAAAGCTTGGTTACACCTGTCTAAATGACATTTGGAAAATAGGCTGGTTTGACAGCTAAACAAACAATATGTAATAATTCACAATTCGGCCTTAAGCGGAGTAATTACTCGATCATGTGGTTTCCCATGTAACTTAGCACACGTGATAGTTGTTATGGCTACATGAAATGCCTGTAACAAGTTTATATTTAATAAACATTAAAAATCAATCAATTATGTTCCTACATAAATAAGCTAACACAACCATTCAAAATATAGTACACTACTGGTTTCACTTGTTGCTGTATTTCGTATGTATATATACCCGCTCATGCATGTGTACATTCAAATGAGCGAATCAACCATTATTACTACTTTTTTTGTAGATCCTCTTATTATTTTTCAATGACACATTTGCTTACAAATTATTTTGTAACTTTCTAACACATTTAATCACTTAAATTATCTTGCTAGCGTTTTTCTTATAAATTCAAAGTGATTAATTAATGTTTTCTAATGATATGCATGTCATGACACTACTTTATTAAGCTCAAATCAACCGATATCGTCACAAAAAGTAACCCAATTAACCCAAATAAAATATAGCGCTTACTAGCTACTTATAAAACATAATATTAGGTTCATAGTCAATTAATTAGCTAAAGGAAACATGTTTGTAACATGAATACAAGTCTTAATCTTAGCATGGAAATCTCCAAATCACTTCAAATGATTTTATGATTCTCAATAAATGAAAATTTGAAATATAACATGTAAATTGATAAGGATATCTTTTCACTTAATCTTCTTCCCAAAAACTAAGTCCAAATTACCAAAACTTATTCCATTGCTCTCTTTATATTAGAAATCTCTCTCCAAATTCTGGTTCAAACTAATTCCTTTGCGGGTTTTGTAGAAAATCCCATGAGAACAATTATAGTAATTTTAATTCGGATTTTGGAAATTTATCAAAGGTGATTAGGGCGTAGAGATTTAAAATGTTATTCAGACAGTATTAGGAGGCCAAAGTAGAAGAAATGAACGTGAATGAGAAGAATTAGTCACTTAGAGGCTATCATTAGGTTTAGCCCAAATCCTTTCTATCTTCCAAACTCCAGATATATCGAACATTATCAAAGAAATTCTGAAAGCCATTCTGGACTCAATGGAAAAGGTTTCGCGACCATATTCCATCGTATACAAAATTAGCTTCTTGGGTCGATTTGCAAATCGATCGTAGGCTACAAGAGATCTGTTAACCGAAATATAGCTATACTTATACTCAGCCAAATTTATAATTGTAACGACCCAGAATTTGGGGCCAATTTAAAAATTTTATTTCAGAAATTTTAGTGGATTTTGATGTTTAAAATAATCTATTTTAAATAAGAACGACTAGAAATTTATTTTAAAACAAATAAATTTAATTTAATTATAAAAGGAGTTTAAAACAGCGTTGCAGTTTGAAAATTTGAACTTTGACTGAACGTACAAGATTCAAAATAAGTCAGAATTGAGCGAAACCAGAAATATTTGAATCTGTTTAATCATATCTTTCTAACGAATCTGAAAAACTGAAATTTCACTTTAGAAATCAAAAGTTATGCCCAGTTTAAAATTTAGAAAAGTCGCTGTAGAATTTATATATATTTTAATATAATATATTGGCCTTAAAAATAGCCATTTTGCAAACGACCTCGGTTTTCGACGAAACCACTTTTGTTGGAACCGGAATGTCAAATTATTGCTAAGTTTCAATTTTCATAATTTTTCGAATTAATATGTGAGCGTGGCAAAGGAATACGTGTTTTGACAATTACAGTCAAATTTAATCGACTTGAAAATGGTCATTTTTCAAACAGTCTCGGAATTCGACGAAATTAGTCTCGTTAGAACCGTATTGCCAAAACATAGCTAGGAATAATTTTTCTGTAATTTTTAGAGTCCGTATGTGGCCCCGGTGATTTATAATGTACGTTTGAATTTAATAATTAAATGATTTATAATAAAATTTAAAGAAAAACATATCGTAACAGCCGAACTGGGTTACGAAACATATTCCATTGCGTCCGGGATGGGGGTTATTAGCTGGGGGCGACACTCGTTGGGTTTGATTTGGTGTTCATATTGATAAATAACAATTTTTGAATTAAATAAACTAAATTAAATATATATACACCTACAAATACGGTATAAATACGCTCCCTATACGAACCCTAATCTAATTTCCGTAGCCGCCATATGCCATCGTTCAATGGCTGAGGCGCTCCGAACTTCAATCCTTTCGATCTCCCAAACTACACAATAATATTCAATACTCCCAAATACAAATCGAAGAACAAAGGGAGCTCGTTGTTCTGAACGGTGATGATCGCCGATAACGTACTGTGGTGGTGGGATTTCTGGCTCGAAGTCGCTGACTTCAGGGGGGTTTTCGCAGGAGGGGGGCCCACCGAATTGGCTCATGTGGGCGGCGCAGGGAGCTCAGGTCGAGGCGGTCGAGGTGATGGGTTCTGATCCGGCACCCACGGTCGGATGGAGGCGCGATGTGATGACCTAGAAGTCAACAATGGGTTCTTTCGGTACAGGCATATACGAAGAGGAGAGGAAGAAAAAGGGGTGACGTGGCAGGACGTGAATGGGTGAGGGTTGATATTTATTTATTTTTATTCAAACGGAAAAACTTGAATAACTTCTTCATACGAAATCAGAATTATGCGAAACAAAGTGCGTTGGGATCGTCTTTCCGAGATCTAGATGATGGAACTAACTAGAGCTTAAACCGAGCACTTTGAAAATTCAGACAAAATCTTGGTGAGATTTCTTTGTTTTAAAAATAATTAAGATTTAATTATCATTTATTATTTCAATTCCCTATATGTATGTTAATTAAATTCAATTCTGTGACGTATGATATTGTATTTGTAGTTTGTTGATGATGATGGTTGTTGTGGTATGTTTTAATTAGATTATGTTAAGCAAATTTGTGTTAGTTAGATTATGTTAAACAAATTTAACATTTTTGTCAATCAGGTTATATTAAACAGAAATGGACATTTTTGTTTGAAATATGTTATGCAATTCAAAATGATATTTTTGGATTAAAAGTTTGTTATGAAACAAAAGAAGAGATTTTGGTTAATTATTCTTTTTCAAACAAAAGAATAGATTTTGTTAAAACATTCTTCTGCAAATAAAAAGGGCAGATTTTGAAGTACCATTCTTTTCAATAAAAAAATCATGTTTTATTGTCATATTTGTTTACAATAAAGATTAGAATTAAAAAGGATTTTCATTTCTGTTTACATTTAAATAGATCAAACAAAAATTCACATTCTTGTTGAAGAAAATCAACATTTTGTCAAAATTTGATTAGTGAAGAAAATCAACATTTTGTCAAAATTTGATTAGTAAATAAAATCAACATTTTTGTCAAAATATGACTAATGAATAGAAAAAAAACATATTTTTGTCAAAATATGATTAATGAATAGAATAGCATATTTTTGTCAAGATTTGATTAGTAAGTAGAATTAATATTTTTGTTAATTAAATTATGTCAGATCAAAATTATCATTTCTGTTAAATAGATTATGGTAGATAAAAACAACATTTTATTTGAAATATATTATGCATATAAAGATGACATTTTTGATTTTAAACATGTATATAAATAAAAATCACATTTTTATTTGAAATGTGTTTTGTAAACAAAAATATACATTTGTGGCATATTTGAAAGAATGAATAAGAATGGACATTTTTGTCATATTTTAAAGAATGAATAAGAATGGACATTTTTGTCATATTTAAAAGAATGAATAAGAATGGACATTTTTGTCATATTTAAAAGAATGAATTAGAATGGACATTTTTGTCATATTTGAAATGATGAATAAGAACAGTCATTTTTGTCAATTTAAAGAAGTGTATTGGAAAACATTTATGTTTGTCAATTTAAAGAAATGAACACTTTTGTCAAGGAAAGATTAGCGATAAAATAACACTTTTGTCAAAGAAAGGCACATTTTTGTCAAAAGAATGGTTAGTGAATAAAAAAAAAATGAATATCTTTGTTCACTAAAAAGGAATTATACAAAAATATTTTTATACATTTAAAAGTATAAATTGAAAATGTATATTTTTATACATTAAAAAGAATGAATTGGAAATGTATATTTTTATACATTAAGAAGAATGAATTGGAAATGGATATTTTTATACATTAAGAAGAAACAATTGAATATATATATTTTTAAACTTTGAGAGAAAGATTACATTTTCATCATTAAGAAGGATTAAAGAAAAGTTCATATTTTGTTTACATATAAAGGAATTATACAAAATCAACATTTTGTTTACATTAAAAAGAATAAACAAAATTATCATATTTTGTTACATTAAAAGAATAAACAAAATTATCATATTTTGTTACATTAAAAAGAATAAACAAGATTATCATATTTTGTTGCATTGAAAAGAATTTGACAAAATTATCATATTTTGTACATTGACAGGAATTTGACAAAAGCATTATATTTTGTACATTAAAATGGAATTAGACAGAATTATAATTTTTGGTCACTTTAAAAGGAATTCTAACAAAAGAGACATTTTTGTCCTTTTAAAAAGAATGTAGTAAAATATTCATTTTGTCATTTAAAAATGAATGAGACCAAAAATATACATTTTGGTAAATAAATAAGAGTTAAGATTTGATTGTCATTTGTTAACAATAAAAAGAATTGAATTAAAAATACTAGGTTTTTATCGTCATTTGTCAACAATAAAAAGAATTGGAATATATGTCTGTGATGTTGAAAAGCTTGATGTGTTAACATAATGTTAATATACTCAAAACTGAATATTACACTTCCATTTACAAGTCATCGGACTTGTTTATGTGATTGGGACGATTATTTTTACACATCGCCCAAGTGCACAAATAACTTGTTATTTGTTTGTTGGATGAAACCCCACACGGGTGTTAAGATGATATTTGACCTACACTAGTCCCAATATTTAGTGTAGAATCCACTCTGGTTGTATTTAGATGTTTGATAAATATTTATCATTGATTACATGCAGTATATCGATGTTGATTGAGTCACATTCCAATAAAGAATATTCTAGAAAAGAATATTTTAGAAAATATATCCTAGAAAAAGAATATGGTTTAGAAAAAGAATATATTTTGGAAAAATATATTTTTATTAAAACGAACTAGTTATTAACTAGGATAAATCATTAAATTTAGATTTAATGAACTTTTCCAATTTGCTAACATTTAATTGAAGTTAAATTAAATAAATTGGATTTTGGGTTTGTCGTGAATAGTGTCTTAAATAACACTGTTCTTAAACCCCGTATGAAAAGAATAATCTTTTAATTCAGATTTTTAAAGTTTTCAATTTATATTTAGTAATTGAAATAAGATGAAATGTAAGTTGGGTTTACTGTGGACCATGTTTTTAAGTGACATGTGTTCTTTAACCCAATTGACAGTGAGAATATGATTTGGAATTTATAAATCTTGTATCAATATTTAAATGGGAATTTTCCAAAAGTAATGTTTTTCAATTTAATATATTAAATTGGAATTGAATAGAATTCGAATTAATTATAACCGAGATAAGCTTCTGTAAAAGAAAACCGATACTACATATGGAATTTAAGAGGCCTTGCCGTTATTCCATTTATATTATTGGTTGGATACAGAAATTTATAATGATTATATATTGATTTGATTTCTTTGAAGATTCCATATTTTATGGAAGATGATTTTGGGTTTACCGTGAACTATGTTTTAAATGACATTAGTTCTTTAACCCAATTAAGAATAAGATTTATTTCTTAAATTCAAAGAATCATTTAATAATGATTTTTGATATTTAAAACCAAATGGTGTTTTGAATAAATCTTTAAAAGAAAGATTTAAGAGTAAATGTAAAGAATTTATCTTTGATATAATAATTTGAATAATTTATTTAAAAGAATATCCTGAATTGGAATGAGACGTTGGATGTGTTTTATAGTACTTGATTTTTATAAAATACGCGAGTTATTCGGAAATACCGGGTTTGACTCATTCCGAATAATTACTACGACGATGAAGAGTCGAAGATGAAGACGGTGTTTGAAGACCGACGATCTTCACATCGAATGGATGTGTTGCTACAGAGACCCTTGATGGGAGTAGCTACCTTGAAGGGGCTTCAGTGGCAGCCGTCCGGACTATTGTTGATTGTTCGGATTTGGTTTTCGCTCAGACCCAGAGCATAAGCTTGTAAATGGATGCGTGTCTGACATTGGATTTCGTTCCATGTGAATTGAATCGATTTCTATTAATGTATGTCTGTTTGGGGGAGGAGGATTTATTCTCTACTTAACACCCTGGTATATATTAATAGTGATTGATCGCATGGTGTGAATTGTCAATGTGGCACGCCAAGATGCAAATGATCAAGGCTTTTGTTGAAAAGCAGGGCCTTGTGGGATAATCAAAGCATAGCCTGTTACGACATAGCTTTGAGTATATCGTGACTTCGCGAGCCTCACACCCCGGTATGAGTCAAAAAGGGGATATGGACCGTAGGGAGTGCACACGTTTCTTTCTAGCTATTGTTAGTGTCAGTGCTTAAACTGGCTGGCATTTTACTTATGTGGATGATGGATTTTGAGGCGCCTCGGATTTTTATAGGCCGTTAGTGGTCATACTATAGGTCCAAAGGGATCGGGAAATGTGTGTTCAGGCATAACTAATCCACTGCCGATAGGCGGGGACCGGCCCTACCGCATCCAAGGGTTCACTGCGGGGGATCCTGAGGCATTTGCTAGAGTGTCTCGAATCGGAGAGGAGCTTGCCCCTAGCCTCGACTCATGATGGAAATCCAATTTCCAATACGACCTTGCAGTTTTGATTGTAGAACTAGTATGGCGACATAGTAGGATGGGGTACTATGCCGTCTATGATTAATACATTATGATTGAAATTGTTTTTTAAATATGTATATACCCATAGATATACACACTAATACTAAATCCGTTTTATCGTATCAAGCATCTTTTGACCATTATAAGGTAAAACCCTATCACCCGGTTTGCGTTGCATTGTGTGATGGGACTTGGGTCTTATAATGGTTTCATTTTTCTAAAAAGCATTGCGTTGTCTAACGTTTTACTTTATTTAATGCACTGGCAATCCAATGGAGTAAACCCGTTCCGCGTTAGCGGCGTGGTCCTGTGATTAGCCTTATTATTAGATAGTTAAGTTAAGATTTCTCATACCAGTCGCATGACTGACCTGTAGTTTGTTTCACTGGCAAACTCTGGTGGCCATATTTTCCACACGGGTAGTCGAGTAGCTTTTTTGTAGATATATTTACAGGATCCTGGTCTACAGCTGAAGCGATATTCGGAAAGCTCTGTATCCGTGTATTCCTTTCGGTCGTATATTTGTATTATTTTCCGCTGCTATTTAAATGTAATTTAAAACTCTGATATTATTGTATTTCTATTTCTGTAATAAGTATTTCTACTTTGTTACATTCTTGTACTCTGATGTAATTGTTGTAATCAGCGATAAAATGTTCTTCAGTTTAGGTTCTGATGTGTGTTATTCTCAAAGCAATCCAGGCTTTCCTTTATTGGGAAGTTTGGGTCGTCACATGTGGTATTAGAGCTTTGGTTTAAAGAGCTCGAGAACAAGACACATTAGAACCGAATGAAAGAATTCATCAGAGATTGGATTAGTAATATCCAATAAGAATAACTCGATAGAGATAGGATCAGTAGTATCCTAGAACGAGTGTGAAGAGTATTATTTTCTTTAAAATAAAAATGAAAAAAAATTTAGTTTTGAAAATTTTATCTTAAAATACGTATTTGAGTATATTATTATATTTTAATGTGGACAATCGAGTATATAAAGATTTCGAATATACCAGTAATTAATGGATATTTGAAGTTTTAATATACTAGATGGATTCTAGTCGCCCGGAGATGATTCTGATGATCGGTGTACCATCACCAGTATTTATGTTCGAGTCTCGAAAGTGGGATTTCTATATATTTCCATTGACTGGTATGAGAACCAAAACTTAGTTAGTACACAATTGCTGTGATTTGCACTAAAAATATGATTTTTGGCTATATAAAAAAGTTATATATATTTGAAAAGTTAATTACCTAATTGATTGCTGGTTGTGATGTTTGATTATCGGTTTAACTAACAAAATTATAGAAATGATAATTAATTTAACTAAACAAAATTATTGAAACCAATAAAATTTAATTGAGTTAGTTAATTAAACAACTTTTAGCTACGTTCCTTTTCGAGGACGAAAAGATTTTAAGTGGGGGCGATTGTAACGACCCAGAATTTGGGGCCAATTTAAAATTTTTATTTTAGAAATTTTAGTGGATTTCGATGTTTAAAATAATCTATTTTAAATAAGAACGACTAGAAAATTATTTTAAAACAAATAAATTTAATTTAATTATAAAAGGAGTTTAAAACAGCGCTGCAGTTTGAAAATTTGAATTTGAACTTTGATTGAACGTACATGATTCAAGATAAGTCAGAATTGAGCGAAACCAGAAATATTTGAATCTGTTTAATCATATCTTTCTAACGAATCGGAAAAACTGAAATTTCACTTTAGAAATCAAAAGTTATGCACAGTTTAAAATTTAGAAAAGTCGCTGTAGAATTTATATATATTTTAATATAATATATTGGCCTTAAAAATAGCCATTTTGCAAACGACCTCGGTTTTCGACGAAACCACTTTTGTTGGAACTGGAATGTCAAATTATTGCTAAGTTCCAATTTTCATAATTTTTCGAATTAATATGTGAGCGTGGCAAAGTAATATGTGTTTTG
Organism: Allium sativum; assembly: GCA_030737875.1. Taxonomy (NCBI): domain Eukaryota; kingdom Viridiplantae; phylum Streptophyta; class Magnoliopsida; order Asparagales; family Amaryllidaceae; genus Allium; species Allium sativum. Next base: position 425,668,335 of record CM060921.1, on the reverse strand, counting down.
TCAATTACAGTCAAATTTAATCGACTTGAAAATGGCCATTTTTCAAACAGTCTCGGAATTCGACGAAATTTGTCTCGTTAGAACCGTATCGTCAAAATATAGCTAGAAATAATTTTTCTGTAATTTTTAGAGTCCGTATGTGGCCCCGGTGATTTAAATTGTACGTTTGAATTTAATAATTAAATGATTTATAATAAAATTTAAAGAAAAACATATCGTAACAGCCGAACTGGGTTACGAAACATATTCCATTGCGTCCAGGATGGGGGTTATTAGCTAGGGGCGACACTCGTTGGGTTTGATTTGGTGTTCGTATTGATAAATAAGAATTTTTGAATTAAATAAACTAAATTAAATAAATATACACCTACAAATACGGTATAAATACGCTCCTTATACGAACCCAAATCTAATTTCCGTAGCCGCCATATGCCAACATTCAATGGCTGAGGCGCTCCGAACTTCAATCCTTTCGATCTCCCAAACTACACAATAATATTCAATACTCCCAAATACAAATCGAAGAACAAAGGGAGCTCGTTGTTCTGAACGGTGATGATCGCCGATAACGTACTGTGGTGGCGGGATTTCTGGCTCGAAGTCGCTGACTTCAGGGGGGTTTTCGTAGGGGGGGGGCACCGAATTGGCTTATGTGGGCAGCGCAGGGAGCTCAGGTCGAGGCGGTCGAGGTGATGGGTTCTGTTCCGGCACTTGCGGTCGGATGGAGGCGCGATGTGATGACCTAGAAGTCAACGATGGGTTCTTTCGATACAGGCATATATGAAGAGGAGAGGAAGACAAAGTGGTGACGTGGCAGGACGTGAATGGGTGAGGGTTGATATTTATTTATTTTTATTCAAACGGTAAAACTTGAATAACTTCTTCATACGAAATCAGAATTATGCGAAACAAAGTGCGTTGGGATCGTCTTTCCGAGATCTAGACGATGGTACTAACTAGAGCTTAAACCGAGCACTTTGAAAATTCAGACTAAATCTTGGTGAGATTTCTTTGTTTTAAAAATAATTAAGATTTAATTATCTTTTATTGTTTCAATTCCCTATATGTATGTTAATTAAATTCAATTCAGTGACGTATGATATTGTATTTGTTGTTTGTTGATGATGATGGTTGTTGTGGTATGTGTTAATTAGATTATGTTAAGCAAATTTGTGTTAATTAGATTATGTTAAACAAATTTAACATTTTTGTCAATCAGATTATATTAAATAGAAATGGACATTTTTGTTTGAAATATGTTATGCAATTCAAAATGATATTTTTGGATTAAAAGTTTGTTATGAAACAAAAGAAGAGGTTTACAATAAAAAGGACAGATTTTTAAGTACCATTCTTTTCAATAAAAGAAAATCATGTTTTATTGTCATATTTGTTTACAATAAAGATTAGAATTAAACAGGATTTTCATTTCTGTTTACATTTAAATAGATCAAACAAAAATTCACATTCTTGTTGAAGAAAATCAACATTTTTGTCAAAATTTGATTAGTGAAGAAAATCAACATTTTTGTCAAAATTTGATTAGTAAATAAAATCAACATTTTTGTCAAAATATGATTAATGAATAGAAAAAAAACATATTTTATTCAAAATATGATTAATGAATAGAATAGCATATTTTTGTCAAGATTTGATTAGTAAGTAGAATTAACATTTTTGTTAATTAAATTATGTCAGATCAAAATTAACATTTCTGTTAATTAGATTATGTTAGATAAAAACAACATTTTATTTGAAATATATTATGCATATAAAGATGACATTTTTGATTTTAAACATGTATATAAATAAAAAACACATTTTTATTTGAAATGTGTTTTGTAAACAGAAATATACATTTGTGGCATATTTGAAAGAATGAATAATAATGGACATTTTTGTCATCTTTAAAAGAATGAATAAGAATGGACATTTTGGTCATATTTAAAAGAATGAATAAGAATGGACATTTTTGTCATATTTGAAAGAATGAATAAGAATGGACATTTTTGTCATATTTGAAAGGATGAATAAGAACAGTCATTTTTGTCAATTTAAAGAAATGTATTGAAAAACATTTATCTTTGTCAATTTAAAGAAATGAACACTTTTGTCAAAGAAAGATTAGCGATAAAATAACACTTTTGTCAAAGAAAGACAAGCACATTTTTGTCAAAAGAATGGTTAGTGAATCAAAAAAAAATGAATATCTTTGTTCACTAAAAAGGAATTGTACAAAAATATTTTATACATTTAAAAGTATAAATTGAAAATGTATATTTTTATACATTAAAAAGAATGAATTGGAAATGTATATTTTTATACATTAAGAAGAATGAATTGGAAATGGATATTTTTATACATTAAGAAGAAACAATTGAATATATATATTTTTATACTTTGAGAGAAAGATTACATTTTGATCATTAAGAAGGATTAAAGAAAAAGTTCATATTTTGTTTACATATAAAGGAATTATTCAAAATCAACATTTTGTTTACATTAAAAAGAATAAACAAAATTATCATATTTTGTTACATTAAAAGAATAAACAAAATTATCATATTTTGTTACATTAAAAAGAATAAACAAGATTATCATATTTTGTTGCATTGAAAAGAATTTGACAAAATTATCATATTTTGTACATTGACAGGAATTTGACAAAAGCATCATATGTTGTACATTAAAATGGAATTAGACAGAATTATAATTTTTGGTCACTTTAAAAGGAATTAGAACAAAAGAGACATTTTTGTCCTTTTAAAAAGAATGTAGCAAAATATTCATTTTGTCATTTAAAAATGAATGAGACCAAAAATATACATTTTGGTAAATAAATAAGAGTTAAGATTAGATTGTCATTTGTTAACAATAAAAAGAATTGAATTAAAAAGACTAGGTTTTTATCGTCATTTGTCAACAATAAAAAGAATTGGAATATATGTCTGTGATGTTGAAAAGCTTGATGTGTTAACATAATGTTAATATACTCAAAACTGAATATTACACTTCCATTTACAAGTCATCCGACTTGTTTATGTGATTGGGACGATTATTTTTACACATCGCCCAAGTGCACAAATAACTTGTTATTTGTTTTTTGGATGAAACCCCACACGGGTGTTGGGATGATATTTGACCTACACTAGTCCCAATATTTAGTGTAGAATCCACTCTGGTTGTATTTGGATGTTTGATAAATATTTATCATTGATTACATGCAGTATATGGATGTTGATTGAGTCACATTCCAATAAAGAATATTCTAGAAAAGAATATTTTAGAAAATATATCCTAGAAAAAGAATACGGTTTAGAAAAAGAATATATTTTGGAAAAATATATTTTTATTAAAACGAACTAGTTATTAACTAGGATAAATCATTAAATTTAGATTTATTGAACTTTTCCAATTTGCTGATATTTAATTGAAGTTAAATTAAATAAATTGGATTTTGGGTTTGTCATGAATAGTGTCTTAAATAACACTGTTCTTAAACCCCGTATGAAAAGAATAATCTTTTAATTCAGATTTTTAAAGTTTTCAATTTATATTTAGTAATTGAAATAAGATGAAATGTGAGTTGGGTTTATTGTGGACCATGTTTTTAAGTGACATGTGTTCTTTAACCCAACTGACAGTGAGAATATGATTTGGAATTTAGAAATCTTGTATCAAGATTTAAATGGGAATTATCCAAAAGTAATGTTTTCCAATTTAATATATTAAATTGGAATTGAATAGAATTCGAATTAATTATAACCGAGATAAGCTTCTGTAAAAGAAAACCGATACTACATATGGAATTTAAGAGGCCTTGCCATTATTCCATTTATATTATTGGTTGGATACAAAAATTTATAACGATTATATACTGATTTGATTTCTGTGAAGATTCTATATTTTATGGAAGATGATTTTGGGTTTACCGTGAACTATGTTTTAAATGACATTAGTTCTTTAACCTAGTTAAGAATAAGATTTATTTCTTAAATTCAAAGAATCATTTAATAATGATTTTTGATATTTAAAACCAAATGGTGTTTTGAATAAATCTTTAAAAGAAAGATTTAAGAGTAAATGTAAAAAAATTATCTTGATATAATAATTTGAATATTTTATTTAAAAGAATATCCTGAATTAGAATGAGATATTGGATGTGTTTTATAGTACTTGATTTATATAAAATACGCGAGTTATTCGGAAAGACCGGGTTTAACTCATTCCGAATAATTACTACGACGATGAAGAGTCGAAGATGAAGACGGTGTTTGAAGACCGACGATCTTCACATCGAATGGATGTGTTGCTACAGAGACCCTTGATGGGAGTAGCTACCTTGAAGGGGCTTTAGTGGCAGCCGTCCGGACTATTGTTGATTGTTCGGATTTGGTTTTCGCTCAGACCCAGAGCATAAGCTTGTAAATGGATGCGTGTCTGACATTGGATTTCGTTCCATGTGAATTGAATCGATTTCTATTAATGTATGTCTGTTTGGTGGTGGAGGATTTATTCTCTACTTAACACCCTGGTATATATTAATAGTAACTGATCGCATGGCGTGAATTGTCAATGTGGCACGTCAAGATGCAAATGATCAAGGCTTTTGTTGAAAAGTAGGGCCTTGTGGGATGATCAAATCATAGCCTGTTACGGCATAGCTTTGTGTATATCGTGACTTCGCGAGCCTCACACCCCGGTATGAGTCAAAAACGGGATATGGACCGTAGGGAGTGCACACGTTTCTTTCTAGCTATTGGTAGTGTTAGTGCTTAAACTGGCTGACATTTTACTTATGTTCATGATGGATTTTGAGGCGCCTAGAATTTTTATAGGCCGTTACTGGTCATACTGTAGGTCCAAAGGGACCGGGAAATGTGTGTTCAGGCATAACTAATCCACTGCCGATAGGCGGGGACCGGCCCTACCGCATCCAAGGGTTCACTGCGGGGGATCCTGAGGCATTTGCTAGAGTGTCTCGAATCGGAGAGGATCTTGCCCCTAGCCTCGACTCATGATGGAAATCCAATTTCCAATACGACCTTGCGGTTTTGATTGTAGAACTAGTATGGCGACATAGTAGGATGGGGTACTATGCCGTCTATGATTAATACATTATGATTGAAATTGTTTTTTAAATATGTATATACCCATAGATATACACACTAATACTAAATCCGTTTTATCGTATCAAGCATCTTTTGACCATTATAAGGTAAAACCCTATCCTCCGGTTTGCGTTGCATTGTGTGATGGGACTTGGGTCTTATAATGGTTTCATTTTTCTAAAAAGCATTGCGTTGTCTAACGTTTTACTTTATTTAATGCACTGGCAATCCAATGGAGTAAACCCGTTCCGCGTTAGTGGCGTGGTCATGTGATTAGCCTTATTATTAGATAATTAAGTTAAGAGTTCTCATACCAGTCCCATGACTGACCTGTAGTTTGTTTCACTGGCAAACTTGGGTGCCCATATTTTCCATACGGACAGTCGAGTAGCTTTTTTGCAGATATATTTATAGGATCCTGGTCTACAGCTGAAGCGATATTCGGAAAGCTCTATATCCGTGTATTCCTTTCGGTTGTATATTTGTATTATTTTCCGCTGCTATTTAAATGTAATTTAAAACTCTGATATTATTGTATTTCTATTTCTGTAATAAGTATTTCTACTCTGTTACATTCTTGTACTCTGATGTAATTGTTGTAATCAGCGATAAAATGTTCTTCAGTTTATGTTCTGATGTGTGTTGTTCTCAAAGCAATCCAGGCTTTCCTTTATTGGGAAGTTTGGGTCATCACAATAACATTGATCCGAACTCAATGGAAGTGGTTTCAAGTCCTAATTTGATCATTTCTAAAAGTTGAGCATAAGAGGAGTTTCATTGGTTAATGAGTAAATGTTTAAATAAACATTTAAATATTCGATTAAAAAATTATGGACGGTTACAATTCACCAAGTAAGTGATACCGTACTTGGACATCCAAAGCATTCAGAGTTAATTCCAGATGATTATTAGTTCATTTAGAAGGTCGATCTGGATATTTTTGTAGCTGAATGGATTACATATGGTTTTATGGTACACCTTTGAATTGTTAATTACTTATATTTAATAATTGGTTCGATGATGCTATGATATAATACAATGTATAATTACTGCATGTAATTTGTAGGAAAGTTTCAGAGGCCCAAAGAGAAAAAAAGAAAGGAAGTGTGCACCTAATCAGATGGCATGCAAAGCGTATGTTAATATGATGCAAGAATTTCTTGCAAAACTATAAATGGTTAGGTTTTATTATAATGGATCGATAATTATTCGTTTTATTTTAATATAATTGCAAACCACTCCCGACGAAGAATGCCTCGTGGTAGGGATGAGCATGGTGCGGTTTGGTGCGGTTTTTACTTAAAACCGCACTTGGAACCACTAGTGTGCAATTTTCAAAAGTAGGAACCGGAACCGAACCAAAAAGCGTTAATGTGGTTCGGTTTTAAAAGTGCGGTTTCGGTTCCAAAATCGATTACCAAAAAAAAATTTGTTTTCTCTAACCGGGCTCGTAAGCACAAAGCATTCAAGTACAATACAAACGAAAGAACATCTAATTTTAGTAACTAAATATAAATTCTAAAATTTCATAAATCATCAAAGAATTCATAAACCGTCTAATTTTAGTAATTAAATATGCATATTACAATAATGAATTGATAGTTGCAGGATTGCAGCATAAAAGCAACAAAAATGATGGCACACATCTATATACAAATGCATACACCACTGTAAAAGCACACACAACACTTCACATATGCTAATGCATGCACGTAGAAAAAAAAATACAAGGTAACGTTAAAATTTATATATACATATATAATATTCGGTGCGGTTTTGGTTTTGCGGTTTGAAAAATGATAAGAACCGAACTCGGACCATACTAATGGTGCGATTTCATCGGTTTTGCGGTTTTATTTCAATGCGGTTTTTATCGGTTTTGTGCAGTTTCGGTTCAGTTTTGGTTTGCAATCGGTTTTCCTACTCATCCCTACCTCGTGGTATTCTATGGTTGAAGGAATATCAAGAAAAGAATGGAAACTTTAAGTACCAAGCTACACAAGGCGTTAGCAAAAGAATTGTAAGTGTAATCACTATGCTTTATCTAATTTTTACTTCTTTGCTTTTTTTTGTCAAAAGGAACTAACTAATGATGCTAAAGCTGGAGTCATGGAGGAAAATGGAACCAATGATATTATGTCCATGGCTTTGGGGACTATCAAGTAACCTAGCAGGACAGGGGATGTTGGTGGCTTTGTCAAGTGCAAGGTTTACATTAGTTTTCCAAAAATATATCGTAGGGAAATATCATCAGAAAGTATGACTCCATCAAGCATTTGGAAGATTTCAAAAGATGAAAAAGCAGATTGGGAGTTTGAAAAGTGGATAGAATCGAGTAAACAACATGCTTGTTTTGAGGAAAAGTTAAAGAATCTAAAATCGAAGATTTGATGGATAATGGAGTAGGCTGATTCAACCAAACCATACATATTATCAACACATGGCAACTTTTATTAGGAGAAATTTTAAAAGCATTGGTTACATTGAGCATGCAAAGAAATAGGGTGTGAAGAAGGGTTGAAAAATTATTAAATGTGGAGAAATGGTTGGCATTGATTATCGAGGATCAAACTATGTCCCAAAAAATAAATTTGACTAAAGATCTAGAACAAGTAAACACCTTCTAATATGATTTGACTGATGATGTAAACTTTATTAACTTTGCTAAACTTTGTAACATACGTAATACTTTTTCCTGTAAAAGATGCTTGGAGGCAGTAATGTTGAGTTATTGAAAATATAGTGTCGGCTGATACAAATGAAGGGATTACCTTATCAAATAACACATAACGCTTCACATATAGGCTGCTACATAAATGCACCTGCTAAAGCCCAAACGAAAATCATTTTATTTCCTCTGTTTGTATCGTTGATCTGCAACTATATATTGATGTAGATGTACTCTTATTACATTAATCAGAAAAATCATTACAAGTTTCTCATTGCTGTTTCATACAATTGTTCAAGAATCATACAATCCTACTCAAAAGTTAATATGGTATCAGAGCATTCCTTGCTTAACAGCAGTTACTGAATTGCCATCTGATCCTTTCCATGAGTTTGAATTGAGGATATCCATCAGTTTAATCTTCATCATTTGGATATCCGAACTCATCAGAGAAAAATCTCTTCATTTGAGTTCAAGATTCATAGTCAATTTCTGTGCCGTGCCTAACACATTGTTGGCTGCATCAAGAACCAACTGCAAATCTGATACAGGTTGAAATCATCCATTCTGCAATCGATCAAGAAGACTAAAATACATTTTACAGTCAAGAAAATCCTCTCAGTTTCGTACCTATCCTTATCTTGTCCTCAAATTTCTTCTTCATCATCAAGAATTTTCAAGACTGTCCAAAGTTTCTTGGTCTCCTCAATACTAAACCGCAGAACTTGATTCATACCTGTTTCTTGGAGCTACCTCTTCATCATGGTTGAACCAACTTTATCAGAAGGAGGTGATGTATCCAATACATGACTCAACCCACCGTCGCAAACCGCTGAACAACTTGTTAAAACTATCATAAATCCGCAGAGCCAACTGATTACGGTCAAACTTGATGAGAATAATTTCCTTCTATGGAAGCTTCAAATTGAAACACCATTCAGGGCTACGGCCTCGAAGGCTACATCTATGGAACATTGGCTACTACTCCTCAGTTCATAACTGACAAAGACAACAAGATAGTCAGTAATGAAGACTATGATCAATTTCATAGACAAGAAAGACTTATTAGTGCATGGCTACTATCTTCAATTAGCCCAAATATTTTATCTCAAGTGATTGGGGGCAAGACTGCTAACGATATTTGGGTCACTATTGACAAGAATTTCAACGCTCAATCGTCAGCCAAGTCCCTGTTCTATAGAAGGCAATCACAAAATTGCAGAAAGGAAAATCTGAGTATGAGGGAATATATAGCCAAGGTTAAAAATATATGTGATATGCTCCTCACTTCAGGAAGCAAGATCGATGAATCTGAACATATATTGTCATTATTAAATGGTTTAGGCAACGAATATGAAGCTATTATTGCAGTAATAACATCACAAAAGACCGCACCACCTCTTGACGATGTTCACTCCATTCTTCTCTCACATGAAGCGTGTAACAACCCGTATTTTCAATAACCTGTAATAACATAAATCGAGGCAGAATTTAATTCTAAAATGGGAATCAAGGGAAACGGGCTATGCCATTGTGTTCGTCTCGGAAAAATACGCGAAATAGAGTCCGAGTTTTCGAAAATCGGAGTCCGTATGATCAAGATATGGCCTCGCGAAGTTTCACGAAAATTCCCAAATTAAAGTATACTTAATTAAGTGAAATGGGTTGTGTAGATATATATATATATATATTGATATATATATATATATATATAATTGAAAATTTAATAAATAAATATGCAAAAATGCTCAAAACAGCGAATTGGGAGAGGGGAATAACCGAACCGGCCGATTTTTGAAGTCGACCCGAGCCCGCTGGGTCGACTAGGGGTTAATCCAGGGTGTTTGGCTGTCAACCCGTGGGCCGATTCGCTCAAGTGCAGATTTTGCATTTGAATGGTTCTCATGGTCCATCTTTAATCTAAAGGCCCTAGATGGTTCCTACACTTGACTTCTTCCCCAAGACATGCTTTGATGGCTTGGATTGAATCTAGGGTTAATCCTATGGCCTAAAACACTTGCCTAATCTATAAATAAGACCCTAACCTACCCTAATTCATTCATAATTAAACCTAGTGACTAAACTATGGCAAAATGCTAGCTCTCATGGCCTCCACTAATTTTATGAAGAGGGTTGCATACTAATCACTCTCTAATCAACTTCTAATCCCTTCTTAGCATCTTAATCTTCTTCATTTGGTGTTCAAAGTTGCTAGTTGTGAGTTTCTATCACTTTGATGATCTTTTGGTAAACTAATTAGATAAGATGTGATGAGATTTATGGTTTTGTATGTGGGTTAATGAGCTTTGAATCATATGATATGATGTTAGCATTAATCTTATGTTTATGCATGTTGAGTATGTAAGCTTATGCAAGTTTAATATGATGTATGTTATGTTTGCATGATGCTAAATATGCAAGTTGTGGGCTATGTAATCATATGCATGTTATGCAAGTTCATGGTAATATGCTATGCAAGTTACATGTTTGTTAATATGCAAGTTACATGTTTGTTAATATGCAAGTTACATGTATGTAAATATGCAAGTTACATGTTTGTTAATATGCAAGTTACATGTTTGTTAATATGCAAGTTACATGTATGTAAATATGCAAGTTACATGTTTCTTTATATGCAAGTTACATGTTTGTTAATATGCGAGTTACATGTATGTAAATATGCAAGTTACATGTTTATTAATATGCAAGTTCATGATGACACATTATGCAAGTCTATAAGCTAATATGCAAGTTTGTTATGCAAAATGAATATGTAAGTTATGTGACATATTATATGCAAGTTATGTGACATGTTATGCAAGTTCATATGCAAGTTATGTGTTTGTTAATATGCAAGATGGCACCTTTGAAACATGTTCATTCATATGCAAGTTGACACCTTTTATATGTGTTATATCATGAACGAAATTACGTGGGAACGATGGGGTAATTAAATGCATAAGTTAATAAGATTGTGTGAAATTAATATAATTATGCATAACACAAAATAAATAAACATAGTATGGGAATTTGCCTATTTGGTTAGGTGTACCCATACTATGTGTTGGGAATTTACCTATTGAGTTAGGTCTACCCCATGGGAATTTACCTATTAAGTTAGGTCTACCCATGTTAAGAAAACTTGATTAATTAGGGATAATTAATATAAAATTATGAGGGTGATTAATTAGGTGTAATTAATTGACTAAGACACGAGGTTGGACTCAGTTGTAGCGTAAAACTGCCCGGACCCAACCGGCTTAACCAGTTGCTACAAATGTTAGCCCAATGTGAGAGGTCTTAGGCACAAACTAAATACGTAATTAATGTAAAGACACGAGGTTAGACTCTGTTATGACATAAGGCTGCCCGGAACCAACCGGCTTAACCAGCGGTCATAAAAGACAGTCTAATGTGAGAGGTCTTTACAAAGGTTACGTTCTTAATTAATTAATTAAGAAACACTTAACCACATTAGCATGTAGAGGGACATGAGGGGTTAAGTGGGTGCCTCGGGTGGCATGAGAAAATCTAGTGGTTGCCTTGGGTGGCAATAGAAAATACGATTAGAATACTTAACCAAAATAGAACATGTAATTAAAACATGATTAAAGGGTTAAGTGGGATATACTAGAAAAAGGGACAAGCTTAGGTGGGTAGCTTGTGGAGGCCCATTTCAACCAGTAACCCATACGTATCTTTGTGGGCTCGACCCATGTCGAGGACGGGACACGCATACTGGGCTTGACTGTAAGAGGCAAACGGGTTAGCGGTGGCAACGCAAGTCCAACGGGCTTCATATGCGTGAGTGGGCCCGGGCTGGTAGATAAGCCGTTGTTGGATCGTGTAGATATAAGCCGTGCACCGTTAATTATATCGGGTTGCCACGTTGGGGAATGGTACACCCCATGGTGGGGCCAGCACGGGTATCTACGTTAGGGAGCCGATCGAATGGGGAGTAGTGTGTACACCTAGTGGATTGTAGGGCCCCGTGGCGCCTACTTGGTCACCTAGGGGTACGCAAGTACTATTAAGTTAATTTTATAAGCCATGGGTGGGATCAACCTTTAAGTTAGGAACGACTGGTGTGGTGCAGTTTAGTAATATACCTTGGGAAGGGTAGATGCGTCTTTATCCTTTATCTTAGTTGATTGCTTAGGGTAGCTATTCATCCCTATATGTTACCGTATATCAATTCATGTCTTCTCTGGTTACTTTAACGATTGTATTGTTAAAGTTATAGGACTCGCTCAGACTTATGTCTGACCCCGTTGTTTTTATCTTTTTCCCAACCCTCAGGTCCTGTGGTGGATCCTAGCAGTAGTGGAGCTTGATCGGATTGCTGTTCCAGTCTTTAGGAGCTTGGGTAGATGTAAAGCTCCAGTTATCCAGTTATCTTTTCTTTTGTTTTTGGCTATTGTATGAGAGTGGGATTATGTACTTCTTTATTTTGATGGATATTGTACTTGACTTTTATTATGGGTTTATGATGTAACCAGACATGTTTTACTTCCGCTGTTATGAGATGATGTTTTAAAATTCCAAGTACTATTTATATCTGTCTTGTTGTAATTTTTCTGTTCTATATTCACTAAAATACTCCACCGATGTTATGGCATTCCCTTTGTGAGTGATCATAGCGGGAGTGGGGTGTTACACGTGGTATCAGAGCTTAAGGTTACCAGAACAGATAAATTTTTTTTTTAGAAAAAACTATTTTCTAAGAGTATTTTCGAAGAAAGTATTTTCAAAAACATGTCTTTTAAAAGAAAAGTTTTTGAAAAAGAAAAGCATAATCCCCAATAGCCATATCTTTATCTTTCGGAATCTCCTTTTTGAATCTTTCCTCTTTCGTTTCAGCATGGCTGAAGATCTTAACATCCCGGAAGGTTTAGTGATACCACTATGGTATAGGAGGTTGCAAGAGGCTAGGGCCGCGGCTGCGGGTCCGGCCAATGCTACTACACCAGAGACAACCGCTCCTCCTCCTCAGCCTAGAGTGGATAATTTTGCTAAGGTTTGCAAGGAGTTCAAGGCTATAGGAGGAAAACCTTTTCTTGGTTCAGAGACTTTCGTAGAGGCTAGAGATTGGCTTAAGGAAGTGGAAGAGTTGCTAGATATCTTTGAAGTGGAAGAGGGAAAGAAAGTCAAGTTGGCGGCTTGGTTAATGAAGGGAGAGGCCTCATTCTGGTGGGAGGTCACTAATGGAGAACGCCCTGTTGACTCTTGGGCAGATTTTAAGCAAAGGTTTGGGGCTAAGTTTCTCTCAAGGGCGGAAGAGAATCTGTTTATGGAGAAGTTCTTGAATTTGAAGCAAGGGAATCTCACGGTGAAAGAATATGTCAACAAATTCAATCAATTAGCAAGGTTTGGCATAGAGTTGGTGAATACACCGGAGAAGAAGGCTTTGAGGTTCGTTAGAGGCTTGAACGAACCATTGCAAGGAATAGCTATGACTCACATTCCTATGGGGGCCACTTTTGAGAAGCTTGTCTACATGGCACTTATGCATGAGGATGATAAGAATTCTAAGGCACCAGAGAAAAAGGGGGATCAGAAGAAACCGCAACAACAACAAGGCAAGGGTGGAAAAGGCAATGGTGACAAGAAGAAGACAAAGAAGAAGTGCTTTAATTGTGGGACACCAGGGCACCTCAGTAAGGATTGTCGCAAAAAGAAGAAGACCGGTTGCTTTCATTGTGGTGAAGCAGGGCATCTTGTGAAAAACTGCCCAAAGAAGGGGCAGAAGACGGGGTCTACCTCAGGAGGCCAGGTGCAAGCTCTTATAGCACCACCTCAGTCAGGGGGGCAAGTTCAGGTTCTCTCAGTTCCACCGATTCAGCAGAGAGGTAGAACTATTTCCGTTGAAAGTCTGGTTTTTCTGTTTGATCATCCAGTTCGTACTTTGTTTGACTCTGGCGCATCGCATTCTTTTATCTCATCATCGTTAGTTGAGTCACTGCACTTAGACACCAGTCTAGTTGATGATCCCTTGGTTGTCTCAAACCCAATTGGGGGCTCCATATATCTTTCTATGATATGTTTGGGTTTGAAGATTTCTATACTTAGCGTTGAGTTTAGATGTGATGCTTTTGTATTGGGCTTCACGGGCTATGGGTTGATCTTGGGCATGGACTGGTTATCCAGTAATGGTGCCGTTCTTGATTGCGAAAGGAGAGTTGTCAGGCTCATGACCCGCTTGGGTAACACTCTCGAGATCTCTTGCAATCCCATGGAATCTGTTTTGCTAAGTTATCTTGAATCGCTCGATGCTTCGGTCGAAAGTTTGTGTTCTGTCAGAGTAGTCCGGGAATATCCGGATGTGTTTGAAGAAGTAAAGGGTTTGCCTCCGAAGCGGGAGATAGATTTCCGAATTTATTTGGTGGATAATGCCAAACCAGTGTCTTTGCCAGTACGCCACATGGCTCCTCGTGAGAGAAGAGAACTTCATAAGCAAGTAGGGGAGTTGCTTGAGAAGGGGTTCATAAGGCGAAGTATATCGGAGTGGGGAGCTCCAGTAGTGTTTGCCACGAAGGCGGATGGGTCCCTCAGACTTTGTGTGGATTATAGGGAACTTAATAAGCTCACGAAGAAGAATAGACACCCATTACCGAGGATAGATGATCTCTTTGATCAGTTGGTTGGCGCGTCAGTATTTTCGCAGATGGACTTAGCTACAGGGTTTCATCAGTTAAGAGTGGCGGAGGACAGTATAGAGAAGACTGCTTTCCGGACTCCGGATGGTTTTTATGAGTGGCTAGTGATGCCATTTGGGTTGACAAACGCCCCCGCATACTTTGTTGATCTCATGAGTAGAGTGTTCAGAGAGTATCTGAATAAGTTTGTAGTAGTTTTTGTGGATGACATCTTGGTCTTTTCCAAGAATGAAGAAGAGCATGCCTTACATCTCAAGGAAGTGTTGGAGACTCTTCGAGCGCATAGTCTTAAAGCTAAATTCTCTAAATGCCATTTTTGGAGAAGAGAAGTGCGATTCTTAGGGCATGTGGTCTCTAAAGAAGGGATAGCTGTGGATCCCGCAAAGATAGTATCTATCCAGGATTGGAAAGTTCCTAGAAATGCTACCGAGGTAAGAAGTTTCTTGGGGTTGGCAGGATATTATAGGAAGTTCATCAAAGACTTCGCGAAGATATCAGCCCCATTAACCCGCTTGACGAAGAAGAATCTGGTTTTCTCATGGGATGTAGATTGTGATGATGCTTTCCGACGGTTAAAGAGAGCTTTGACCACCGCTCCAGTTTTAGTGCTTCCAGATGGGAGTAAGCCGTTTGTTGTTTATACCGATGCTTGTGGAACAGGATTAGGCGCAGTCTTGATGCAGGAGGGAAGGGTAATAGCCTATGGAGGGAGACAATTGAGAGTGCATGAGAAGAATTACCCTACCCATGATCTAGAGTTGGCCGCGATTGTTTTCGCACTTAAGTCTTGGCGCCATTATCTTCTTGGTGAGAGATTCGAGTTGTTCACCGACCATAAATCATTGAAGTACTTATTCTCTCAGAAGGATTTAAACTTAAGACAGCAAAGGTGGATGGAGTTCTTAGCATCCTATGATTTCGAGATAGCATATACCCCTGGTAAGGGTAACGTGGTGGCAGACGCCTTAAGTAGAAAAAGGCTATCTTTGAGTCCATTGTTCGTGGAACGACGAAGCTTGGAGTTTCTTTCTTTGTTTGACTTCAGACCTTCTGTTGATTTTGTACCTGGTTTGTTGGCATCCTTGGAGGTTAGACCTACTCTTTTGAGACGGATTGGCGAGGCTCAGCGAGACGACCCACAGTTGGTTGTGTTGGTAGAGAAGCTTATAAGAGGGGAGTCGTCCAGCCATTTGGGTAGATACACCATAGATGATAAGGGATGGTTGCATAGAGACGGTAGACTTTGTGTACCGCAAGATGAGGGTTTGAAGAAGGCTATTTTGGATGATGCACATCGTTCAAGAATGACTATTCATCCCGGTGGAGACAAAATGTACCAAGACATGAAGAGAGTTTTCTTTTGGGCCGGTATGAAGAAAGATGTGGCCGAGTATGTGGCTAGATGCTTAGTGTGCCAACAAGTTAAAGTGGAGCAAAGGAAACCCGGTGGGTTGCTACACCCATTGGAAGTTCCACAGTGGAAGTGGGATAGTGTCTCGATGGATTTCATCGACGGGTTACCGAGATCGAGGAAGGGCAATACGGGAATTTGGGTTGTGGTAGACAGACTTACAAAGAGTGCCCATTTTATACCCGTAAAGAGTAAGAGGACCGCTCCATGGCTTGCTTCAGTCTATGTTAGAGAGATTGTTAGATTGCATGGCGTACCATCCAGCATTGTGAGTGATCGAGATCCTATTTTCACTAGTGAGTTTTGGAGAAGTTTGCAAGAGGCGGTAGGGACTCAGTTGTGTTTGAGCACCGCATATCATCCTCAGACGGACGGTCAGACCGAGAGGGTGAACCGTATCTTAGAAGATCTTTTGAGGCTTTGTATCTTGGATTTTGGAGGTACGTGGGAAGAACATCTTCCTTTGGTGGAGTTCGCATATAATAACAGCTTTCAGTCCAGTATTGGTATGGCTCCTTTCGAAGCTCTTTATGGAAGGCCTTGTCGATCTCCTACATGTTGGTGGGAATCTACGGATAAGATCTTGCTTGGGCCGGATATGGTTAGAGAGACTTCAGAGAAGATTGATTTAATTCGAAAAAGGATGAAAGCAGCGCAAGATAGACAGAAATCTTATGCGGATCGGAGAAGGACGGATCTTGAGTTTGAGGTTGGGGACATGGTTTTTGTCAAAGTATCTCCATTGAGAAATGTTGTTCGCTTTGGGTCCGTAGGGAAGTTAGCACCGAGATTTGTTGGGCCGTTTCCTATTAAGGAAAGGATTGGACGGATGGCATATAGGGTGGAGTTGCCCGACAGACTTAGTGGTGTTCATGATGTATTCCATGTATCACATTTGAGGAAGTGCTTACATGAGACCGCGGAGGTGGTAGAGCCGAGCTTGCTTAGAGATGTAGAGGTAGAGCGTGATGCGACGATTCGACGAGCTCCTACTCGCATCCTTGGGTCAGAAACTAGGAAGTTGAGGAACAGAGAAGTTCAGCTAGTTAAAGTGCAATGGGGAGATGACGAAAGCAATGCTACTTGGGAGACGGAAGCAAAGATGCGTTCTTTGTATCCATTTCTTTTTGAGAGTATGTCTTTTAACTTCTCCTTTATTGCTTGTCTAGTACTTATCTTATCTTTAGTATATCCTCTCGCTAATACCTATGACCTTTAGATAGGGTAAAACCTATGGTTGAAACATGTGTTTGAAACATGTTATGGTTGATGGATGCATATGGATGCAATTGTTTGCTAGTGGTTGCTCGTGGATGCATATACACACACATTAGGCACTAGATCGGCTCAGTCACTTCATGTTGCATATTGCATAAATGGATGTGGTAGTTAGATTGATGGATGTATCATGGCTGTGTTATCATATGGATGATGCATTTTTGTGTATGGTTGTGCACGCATGTAGAAATTTGTATGTGTCAATAGGGTTTCGCATACATATTGGATGCATGGCACTATCATGGTTTGCATTAAGGAGGTTTACTGTATCAGTAACCGCCTGATTTTCGCATTAGGTAAGTACATATACACACACTTTTGCATATATCCATCCAGCATTTAGAATCTTGTAAGGACAATGATTGCTCGTGGATGATGCTTTGAGTAGATGGATGATTGGATGGTAGGATACGTTCTTCCTAACTTGAAGATTTCGGGGACGAAATCCTTTAAGGAGGGGAGAATGTAACAACCCGTATTTTCAATAACCTGTAATAACATAAATCGAGGCAGAATTTAATTCTAAAATGGGAATCAAGGGAAACGGGCTATGCCATTGTGTTCGTCTCGGAAAAATACGCGAAATAGAGTCCGAGTTTTCGAAAATCGGAGTCCGTATGATCAAGATATGGCCTCGCGAAGTTTCACGAAAATTCCCAAATTAAAGTATACTTAATTAAGTGAAATGGGTTGTGTAGATATATATATATATATATATATATTGATATATATATATATATATATAATTGAAAATTTAATAAATAAATATGCAAAAATGCTCAAAACAGCGAATTGGGAGAGGGGAATAACCGAACCGGCCGATTTTTGAAGTCGACCCGAGCCCGCTGGGTCGACTAGGGGTTAATCCAGGGTGTTTGGCTGTCAACCCGTGGGCCGATTCGCTCAAGTGCAGATTTTGCATTTGAATGGTTCTCATGGTCCATCTTTAATCTAAAGGCCCTAGATGGTTCCTACACTTGACTTCTTCCCCAAGACATGCTTTGATGGCTTGGATTGAATCTAGGGTTAATCCTATGGCCTAAAACACTTGCCTAATCTATAAATAAGACCCTAACCTACCCTAATTCATTCATAATTAAACCTAGTGACTAAACTATGGCAAAATGCTAGCTCTCATGGCCTCCACTAATTTTATGAAGAGGGTTGCATACTAATCACTCTCTAATCAACTTCTAATCCCTTCTTAGCATCTTAATCTTCTTCATTTGGTGTTCAAAGTTGCTAGTTGTGAGTTTCTATCACTTTGATGATCTTTTGGTAAACTAATTAGATAAGATGTGATGAGATTTATGGTTTTGTATGTGGGTTAATGAGCTTTGAATCATATGATATGATGTTAGCATTAATCTTATGTTTATGCATGTTGAGTATGTAAGCTTATGCAAGTTTAATATGATGTATGTTATGTTTGCATGATGCTAAATATGCAAGTTGTGGGCTATGTAATCATATGCATGTTATGCAAGTTCATGGTAATATGCTATGCAAGTTACATGTTTGTTAATATGCAAGTTACATGTTTGTTAATATGCAAGTTACATGTATGTAAATATGCAAGTTACATGTTTGTTAATATGCAAGTTACATGTTTGTTAATATGCAAGTTACATGTATGTAAATATGCAAGTTACATGTTTCTTTATATGCAAGTTACATGTTTGTTAATATGCGAGTTACATGTATGTAAATATGCAAGTTACATGTTTATTAATATGCAAGTTCATGATGACACATTATGCAAGTCTATAAGCTAATATGCAAGTTTGTTATGCAAAATGAATATGTAAGTTATGTGACATATTATATGCAAGTTATGTGACATGTTATGCAAGTTCATATGCAAGTTATGTGTTTGTTAATATGCAAGATGGCACCTTTGAAACATGTTCATTCATATGCAAGTTGACACCTTTTATATGTGTTATATCATGAACGAAATTACGTGGGAACGATGGGGTAATTAAATGCATAAGTTAATAAGATTGTGTGAAATTAATATAATTATGCATAACACAAAATAAATAAACATAGTATGGGAATTTGCCTATTTGGTTAGGTGTACCCATACTATGTGTTGGGAATTTACCTATTGAGTTAGGTCTACCCCATGGGAATTTACCTATTAAGTTAGGTCTACCCATGTTAAGAAAACTTGATTAATTAGGGATAATTAATATAAAATTATGAGGGTGATTAATTAGGTGTAATTAATTGACTAAGACACGAGGTTGGACTCAGTTGTAGCGTAAAACTGCCCGGACCCAACCGGCTTAACCAGTTGCTACAAATGTTAGCCCAATGTGAGAGGTCTTAGGCACAAACTAAATACGTAATTAATGTAAAGACACGAGGTTAGACTCTGTTATGACATAAGGCTGCCCGGAACCAACCGGCTTAACCAGCGGTCATAAAAGACAGTCTAATGTGAGAGGTCTTTACAAAGGTTACGTTCTTAATTAATTAATTAAGAAACACTTAACCACATTAGCATGTAGAGGGACATGAGGGGTTAAGTGGGTGCCTCGGGTGGCATGAGAAAATCTAGTGGTTGCCTTGGGTGGCAATAGAAAATACGATTAGAATACTTAACCAAAATAGAACATGTAATTAAAACATGATTAAAGGGTTAAGTGGGATATACTAGAAAAAGGGACAAGCTTAGGTGGGTAGCTTGTGGAGGCCCATTTCAACCAGTAACCCATACGTATCTTTGTGGGCTCGACCCATGTCGAGGACGGGACACGCATACTGGGCTTGACTGTAAGAGGCAAACGGGTTAGCGGTGGCAACGCAAGTCCAACGGGCTTCATATGCGTGAGTGGGCCCGGGCTGGTAGATAAGCCGTTGTTGCATCGTGTAGATATAAGCCGTGCACCGTTAATTATATCGGGTTGCCACGTTGGGGAATGGTACACCCCATGGTGGGGCCAGCACGGGTATCTACGTTAGGGAGCCGATCGAATGGGGAGTAGTGTGTACACCTAGTGGATTGTAGGGCCCCGTGGCGCCTACTTGGTCACCTAGGGGTACGCAAGTACTATTAAGTTAATTTTATAAGCCATGGGTGGGATCAACCTTTAAGTTAGGAACGACTGGTGTGGTGCAGTTTAGTAATATACCTTGGGAAGGGTAGATGCGTCTTTATCCTTTATCTTAGTTGATTGCTTAGGGTAGCTATTCATCCCTATATGTTACCGTATATCAATTCATGTCTTCTCTGGTTACTTTAACGATTGTATTGTTAAAGTTATAGGACTCGCTCAGACTTATGTCTGACCCCGTTGTTTTTATCTTTTTCCCAACCCTCAGGTCCTGTGGTGGATCCTAGCAGTAGTGGAGCTTGATCGGATTGCTGTTCCAGTCTTTAGGAGCTTGGGTAGATGTAAAGCTCCAGTTATCCAGTTATCTTTTCTTTTGTTTTTGGCTATTGTATGAGAGTGGGATTATGTACTTCTTTATTTTGATGGATATTGTACTTGACTTTTATTATGGGTTTATGATGTAACCAGACATGTTTTACTTCCGCTGTTATGAGATGATGTTTTAAAATTCCAAGTACTATTTATATCTGTCTTGTTGTAATTTTTCTGTTCTATATTCACTAAAATACTCCACCGATGTTATGGCATTCCCTTTGTGAGTGATCATAGCGGGAGTGGGGTGTTACAAAGCGAGAATTGACATGAAGAACACAAATGAGTTTGATTATTCACTAAATTTGGCAGTGAGTAACAGGGGAAGAGGACAACCCTACAGAAGTAACAACCCTAATCAAAGAGGTGCCTATCCTAACAGGGGAAGAGGAAGAGGTGGTAGGTGGAACAATAACAGTAACAAGCCAAAATGTCAAATCTGTGAGAAAGTGGGACATATTGCTTTTAAGTGTTACTTTAGGTACAATTAAAATTTTGTGCCAAACCAAAACGACAACAATCAGAGAAACACGAACCCTAATGCTAATATAGCAATTAGCATACTCAAGGTGATGCATCATACTCCTCAGACACTAGCAAAAACAATAGTCAGAATGAAAGCACAAGAATTGAGAGTATTTAAGATGACAACTGGTATCCTGACTCAGGGGCCACTAATCACATGACAAACAATCTTGACAACCTCAATCAAGGAAACATGGAGTATAGAGGTAAAAAGTCAATAAGCATGGGTAATGGTAAGTGTATCAACATTTCTCATATTGGCAATAGTATAATTCAAGGAAAAAGACAGTTATTCCTACATAACCTACTTAGGGTGCCAAAGATCGAAAAGAATTTGATTAGTGTATCACAATTTGCTGCTGATAACAATGTCTTTTTTTGAGTTTTTTCCTAAACACTGTCTTGTTAGGGATATTCTAACTAATGAAATTTTACTGCAAGAGGATGCCATAAATGGATCATACAAGTTCAGAATTAACACAAGAGAAAATCCTACAGTTCAGAATTCATGTTACACTTCTGTGATGCAAGAAAGTTGAAAAAACACAACTGCATTTGATATATGGAACCTTAAATTAGGTCATCCTAGTGTAAAAGTAATGAAAAGTATATTCAGCAGGAACAATATTGTCTATAATGACGTTTCTATACCTTACATTTGTACCTATTGCCAATTGGGTAAAAATCATAAACTACCATTCAACGACTCATTAACTAGTAGTCTAATCCATTTGATCTTGTTGCATGTGATTTGTGGGGACCTGCCCCAATAAGTACTGATTACGGTTATAAATATTATATCTCGTTTGTAGATGCACACATAAGATACACATGGATATATTTTCTGAAATCAAAGTCTGATACTCATGACACCACCATCAGATATATGAATATGATTGAAAATCAATTTGATACTAAGGTTAAAGTCATACAGTCAGATGGTGGGTCTGAATTCAAAACTTTAGAAATTATTTCAGGGACAAAGGGATTATTCATAGGATTACTTGCCCCTACACTTCAGAACAGAATGGTTTAGCAGAAAGAAAGCATGGACATATAGTCGAGACTGGCTTAACTCTACTTGCACATGCCTCTTTACCAATTAAGTTTTCGTCTGAGTCATTCGACACAATAGTTTATTTAATTAATAGGATGCAAGCGTTGAATGACATTAGCCCATTAGAAATTTTATACAAAGTTAAACCAGATTACTCTAGCCAATTTTTTTGGGTGTTTATGCTTTCCCTACACTAGACCATACAATTTAAACAAGTTACAATTCAGGTCTAGAGCTTGTACCTTTTTAGGTTATGCTTTTAGACAAAAAGGCTACAGATGCGTTGATGAAAAGGGAAGGATTTTCATTAGTAGACACGTGATATTTAACGAAAATATCTTTCCTTATAGCAACAATAGCATCAAAACAACGAACAAAGTCTACAATGACAAAACAGATATACCTGAAATTCCCATATATGTGGAAACTATGCCTTCCCTTACAAATAGGACGGATGCTGATGCTCATATCACTGATAATACCACTGATAATCAGCATAATATAAACAATGATGAACCATCCAGCCTTGCCAGCCCTGTACAAAAAGAAAATGAAGACAGTTATGATCAAAATGAAAGCTACCAGGATAGTACAAACAGAGCAGAAGGATCGGACAATACAACACCTGAAGAAGGGAACGATCATGACCAGCAATCACCTGACCCACCTAGAGTAGCTGGCCATCCAATGATAACCAGGTCCAAGAGTGGAATATTCAAGCCAAAAATATACTTTGCAACAGCTAGTGATGATGAGCCATGCACTTTTGAACAAACAGTCAAATCCAAACAGTGGAAAACTGCAATTGATGATGACTATAATGCACTCATCAACAACAAAACATGGGAATTAGTCAAAAAGCCTGAAGACAAAAACCTGATCGATTGCAAATGGACATATAGAATTAAAAAGAATCCTGATGGCACTGTAAACAAATATAAAGCAAGACTTGTTGCTAAAGGTTACACTCAAGAGTATGGGTTTGATTACAATGAAACGTTTTCACCAGTGATCAAACCAGCAACTATCAGATTAGTTTTTACTATTGCATTAAATAACGAGTGGAATATAATTCATCTTGATGTGAATAATGCTTTTTTAAACGGAGTTTTACAGGAGGAAATCTACATGGTGCAACCACAGGGATACATCAAGGAACCATGACATGTATGCAAGCTCAAAAAGACTATATATGTTTTAAAGCAATCCCCAAGGGTCTGGTTTGAAAGACTAAAGTCTACACTAGCCAATTTGGGTTATCAATATGCCAAATCAGACAACTCTCTATTCTTTAAAATTTATAATAATACCACTATTTATATTCTGATATATGTTGATGACTTTATTGTAACAGGAAATGACATGGTTGAAGTAAGGAAACTAATTCAATATTTAAACAAGGAATTTTCCATCAAAGACCTTGGTGAAGTTACATACTTTTTGGGCATAGAAGTACTTAGAAGATCTAAAACAGAGATGACATTGTGCCAAAAAAAGTATATAACAGAATTACTGATTAAAACAAATATGATGGAGGCCAAGGCTCAACCAACCCCAATGATCACAAACCAACACTACTCCAAAAATATGGGAGAAGCCGTAGATAATGTTAAACAGTACATAAGTGTTATTGGGCACTTCAATATGCAACCATAACACGCCCAGACATTGCATTTAATGTTAACAAGGTTTCTCAATTTTTACAGGAACCAAAAGAAAAGCACTGGAAAGCGGTGAAGAGGATATTACGATATCTAAAAGGAACCATAGACTATGGGCTTACACTCAGAGGGGGAAAACAACTAGACATTACAGGGTACACAGACTCAGGCTGGGCTACAGACCTAGACGACAGAAAATCCATCACTGGGTACTGCATTTTTGTTGGAGAAAATCCTATTTCATGGAGTTCAAAAAAAGCAATCTACGGTGTCAAAATCTAGTGCTGAAGCCGAATACAGAAGCATCGCAAGTGCCACTGCAGAAATAGTTTGGCTACAATCTGTACTTAAAGAACTAAACATCCTAAACAAGGCCATAACAACTATATGGTGCGACAATCAAAGCTCCATTTACATGTCATCTAATCCTATTCAGCATGCCAGAACCAAACATATCGAAATAGATATCTATTTCGTAAGAGATTACGTAAGAGATGGATAACTAGAGGTTAACTTCATACCGTCTTACCATCATAAGGCCGATATCCTCACCAAGGCACTGTCGGCGAAGAACTACACTCGATTACGTGATGAACTGAAGGTCCAGAAGTCAATCGCTCATGAAGTTCCAGCTAGCACTTCAAATCAGTCAAATCCATCGCTAATCAGAGAGTCAAGCTTTAGATCTAAACGACAAAGCTCCAGAGTCGAATGGCAAAGCTTCAATTTGAACATCTCATAGACCCTAAGCCATCAGACGACAATTAGAAGCAAAGCAGCTCAATCTCGCATCATACAACAAGAAGAAGACTAGTTATTGATAGATCAAGCTCAAAATCACCGACCCTATATTTTACAGAGCAAATCGTCGCAGCGGTGCCCTAACCCTAGATTTGAGAGGGGGTATTGAAAATAGAGCGTTGGCTGATACAAATGAAGGGATTACCTTATCAAATAACACATAACGCTTCACATATGAGCTGCTACATAAATGGGCCTGCTAAAGCCCATACGAAAATCATTTTATTTCATCTGTTTGTATCGTTGCTCTGCAACTATATATTGATGTACATGTACTCTTATTACATTAATCAGAAAAATCATTATAAGTTTCTCATTACTGTTTCATACAATTGCTCAAGAATCATACAATCCTACTCAAAAGTTAATATGAGTTTGCACTCACAGTTAACTATGTTGATAATGTCATTGCATTCGAAACAATCACTTGAAATCAATGTTGATCCCACATGCCAGCGTTTCCATAGAATTCCATTTGGAAAAGAAAATACATGTGTCTCTATCCCCAAAGCCATTGTTCTTCAAGCCTTAATACATATTCCTATCAAAGATAAATTTTTATGACAGTGCATGTTGCACTTGGTGGTGCATATTTTGCCTGACCAAGAAGCTTGATCTCCAATGAAATCGCTAAAAAGGAATTCATGATCCATTTTTCATTTGTGAAATGTTTTAATAATTTGATATTTGGTCATCTAATATGAGTAGAGTGTTATTTATCTAACTTAGAGATTGTAAAGCTTCAAGTTGTCAAGTAGAATAGGAAGAAAGTGGGTTTCGTTGAAGGTGATGATGAAGACCTTGACACACTACCCGTTGAGCTTCTTGTTGCACTGAAGGTGCTTTGTCAATGGGCTAACAAATCCGTGAAGAATAGGGGTTAGCATTCACACCACTTTGAACACGAAAGTATTTGCTATCTCGAGGGTAGAAATATTCATGCAGTCACAAGTTTGGCCGAGTTCTCAAGTAAGTTGACGTTAAATGCGACTGTGACTCAATATTTAATGTTGCACCGGTGTTAATTATTCTTTTCTTATATGGCGCTATATCCATCGTCATGAAGTGCTAAAGAAATCCAACATGACAAAACTTATAAGCTCTTCGATGGGACTAAAAACTATACAGACTATATTATTTATTACTAAACGATCAGCAATGCGTCAATTACTATTATTATGAAAATAGCCAAAAGTCTGCTATAGGTTCCGTGTATTTACCGATCAAATTTTGCACTCCACTCATGTTGCATATACTGAAGCATATTATGAATTGTGAGTGAAATTTTCTATTTAGTTTTTATTGGATATTGGCAGTTGTGGAATCCACTAAAGAATGTGTGCGTTTCATGGATCATTGAGAGGTCCATTTTGTGGTGATTAATGGATGGACATCATGAACGCGTATGTGCAATTGCTGGTTTGTATTCTAAATTTTAAAATCTGTTAGTGATTTATGTTTGTTTATTTTATAGCTTCATTGCATTTTAAAATCGAGACAAATCAAGGAAGGGCAAAACTAAAAAAACTTACTCGTTCGAAATAGTGTAATCGGGTAAATTATGCGGCTGATGTGACATATTCTCATTTGCTTGCGACAGCAGCACGTGGGTATTTGAGAAGGAAAAATACACAAGTACCCCATGAACTGCGTGAAAATGGTACTTTTCGGGTGTTCCGGGTGTTTTTTATTTCAGGTAATGTAGCAGTGTTCAGGGCAAAATGAAGGTTCAGTGGACACTTTGTTTAGTGTGTACACTGTATTTCTCAAGTTTGATAAATTTTCTTACTTAGCATAATTGATTAAATTCTATATTTACTTAAACATCTATGATAGGTGAATTGATATTTGGATTGTAGGCGCTACATGAAAGACATTGTATGGGACTAGAATCAATTGTGGCCTACTAAGACAACATATGTCAATATTATATTTTAGTTGGGTATGTATTGGTATCCATCCCGATTAAATTTAAGCTCTATATTTCGTATTGTGCTTAAAGTGGAAGAAGGATCTAAACAGTACATATTTCCGGATACACATGTTTTCAATTTTGTGTAACAACCCGTATTTTTTGAACCAATTTAAAATTTATTTTTAATGGATTTTCGTAGAAACTAAATATTTTAGATGAATTATTTTGAGAATAAACGACATAAAATTTATTTAAATCGAAGTTATAACGTATAAATTTAAAATTTAATTAAAACGAACTTGAAATGACGCGGTAATTTGAAAATTTGATTTTAAACATTGAATGAATGTATAGAATTCAATATAAATCATAGTTTGATATAACAAGAAACATTGCAATATTTTGAACTGTAATTTTCTAACGAATGTAAGAAGTTGAGATTTCACTTTATAAATTATAAGTTATGTCTAAATTAAAATTTAGAATAGCCACTATGGAATATATATATATATATATATATATATATATATATATAATGTTTTACCAAAATCTGAAGGTGGTGTAGGTTTTACGTCTTTTTCAGATTTGAAAAAAAGCAGCTGGAATTAAACTGATGTGGAAAGTATTATCACCTTCTTCACTGTGGGGTGAGTGAATGAGACAGAAATATTGGGGTAAGAAGTTGTTTTGGAATATGAAGATAGATAATAATGCATCTTGCACACGAAAAACAATTTTGAGATTACGAAATTCAGGAAAACAACTTTTTAAGAAAATAATAGCTACAGGTTTAAACACATCATTATGGTATGAGCCTTGGTTAAATAGAAGATTTTTGGTTGATATTATTGGGTTATCTAGATTTCATATTTTGGGTAGAAAAGAAGAAATGGTTTCATGTATTATTTAGGAAGGGAAAATTAATGGCTCCTTATATCCAGCTACAAAAAGGAATTCAGAATGAAGTGAATGATGTGAAAATTATTGAAACTGCTAATGATGAGTTTTATTAGTGGACAGGAGGTGGTGAATTCTCTTTTAATAAAGCCTGACATCATGTTAGACAGAAGCAGCTATGCAATGAGTTATACAAAGTTATATGGCACAATTATAATGCTAAGAGGATGTCCATGATTGCATTTTTAGCACATAATGGAAGACTTGGGACTAAAGATCGGCTGTAGAAGTTTGGAATCATTGAAGATGGTGTTTGTATCTTATGTGGATGTGAAGATGAAACTGTAAGTCATTTGTATTTCTCTTGTGAATTTTCAAAGTATATATAGGAGTACTTTAGTTTGAAGCTTGGTTATGATTTGGTTTCACATGGTAATATGGAGGAGGAAGCTAAGAAGATTTTACAGAAGTTCAAGTGTAAAGATCAGCTAAGGGATGTTGCTTGTGCTGTTTTTACATGTGTGATTTATCACATATGGATGGAAAGAAATTTGAGACAATTTGATAGTAGAAGCATTTCAAAAGAAATAATGGTGAAGATGATAGAAAGAGAAGCGTATTTCCTGATCAATAACAATGGCAGCAAGTCAAGAAGGACGGAGCATAACATCAATTTTCTAAGAAGATGGGGTGTAGAGTTGAAGGACACAAGTTGAAATGAATTGATAAAAGCTGAATTTTGTTTTTGTATTTGTATGTTGAGAGGAGTAGGGTGTAGTGTGAGCTTGTGAGAATGATCTGTTTGTATTATTTTGAAACCGAATGTTTGTTAATATATGGAATATATATGTACTCTTTTTCCTTATGCGGTACCCATTAGGGGGGAGGGCATAAGGTTTTGATGAGGCATATATATGAAGTATATGATTGGTTTTTAGCAATAAAATAACCAATTTTCAAAATATATATATATATATATATATTAATATTATATATAGCCCTTAAAATCGCTATTTTGCAAACGACCTCTGTTTTCAACGAAACCACTTCCATTGGGTTCAAAATACCGTTTGCATGCTCAAAAACTATAAACATCGATATCTTTCGAGTTGGAGAAATTTGGTCCTTTTCATCATATGTATGACCAAAATATCACTTTTTACATATGGACGAATTTGGACTCGAAACCACTTCTAGTGGGTTCAAAATGCCGTTTGCGTGTTCGAAAACTATAAACTTCGATATATTTTCGGAGTTTTGGCACTTGGGTTGGGTCTTGGTTTGGCTAAACCTAGCCCACTCTTATAAACCCCAAATCAGCCCTCTCCTTTCATTCATTCAAACATTTAGCCAAATTGGAAAATGAGGGAAGGAAATGGGAAATTAAAATTCCCTAAACCTAGTTAGTCCTAGGAGCTCCGATACTTGTTGAAATCAAGTGCAAATCAAAGGAAAAGCTTAGGTAAGCTCCTCTCCATCTTCTCCATCTTGTTTCCTCTTCAATTCCTCATGATTTCCTAATTCTAATTCCTAGGAAATCCTTTCATATGATCATTGGTTGTTGATTCTAGTGTTTTTAACGAAGAGAGGTTGCTCTAGCTCGCTATTAGATGGATTTATTGCTTCTAACCATCAAAGGTGAGTTCTTCAAGAGTTATTCATGAACTTACATCTATGCCACAAGCTATTGGCTTATAAAAGTGTAATTTAGTGTTTATTTGGGTTTACATATGCATACAAATTGGTTAAATAAGTTTACACTTTCCGGTTCATTAGTTTATGTTCCATTGAATTGAGAATTATGATGAGAATTGTCCACACGTCTACTTCATATGCTACTAGTTGATTTGGTGATCTTGTGAAGCTCCATTATCGCCCCCACAAAGCTTAAGTCTTCACAAGTCGCTTGAATCACTTTTGCATGCTTTGGTTTGGAATTCAATTCACTTTTGCACTTATAATCAAAACCATCGCAAATCTCTTGTATGAATGTTTGTGCATGTAAGTTTGGTGTTATGAGTTGCTTCGATGAGTTATAGAAGCCTAATTTGCATGTATATAACTTCATAGACCTTCGGGCATTTGCATATATCACTTTGAGCATGTTTTCTAGGCAAATTGTGTTCTGGTTCAGGATTCAGACGTATGAATATTTTAGGGCAGACGTCTGACCTGCTACGAATAATTATAAAAAACATGAGTACCAGAACTCAGAAGTCTGATTTTTTTTTTGAAAAAGTAAAAACAAAGTTTAGGCCGTAGGCCCATGATAAAAGGGTAAAAACCCATTACATCCGAAGCCACATTAAGTAACTTACAAATCCTAGCCGCAACAACACAATACATTGAAGCAAACCCTAAGAAGAAAACATGAAAATGGCGAGCTCCCTAGGGAGATAATCTCCACCGTCTTCATGGCGACTTCCAAACGAAGTCCTCGATGACTTCCGTACTCTTCTCATTTGTTGCAAGCATGAGATTGACTTCAGATTCTCTCAATAAAGATTCTGATCTCTTAAATAATGATTCTGATGCTCGTTATAAGAGGGGGAGTTCAGATCAATCAGATCTGAACTTTTCAGGCTATCGAAGCTTCTCTTCTTCCTTATTAAGTCTCTAGTGACTTCTGAGGGGCTTCCACTGCTGCTCTCACCTTCTGACCAGACAGATAAGTGGTAGATCTGGTTGTTCAACAAGCTTTTGTAATGATTGTTTCCAATTCTTTGTAAAAAAACTTAACTTTTCATCTGATTTCCTCTTATCCAGGTGCTCAATCAGGTCTGGATCACTACTGGAGGAACCTCCCTCTGTTTCAGGTAAAAACAAAGAGTTACCATTAGATTTATATAAAAAATGACGCACTTTTACAAAGTTATGTCTACTTCCCACACAGTTCTTAAGTATGAAAACAAAGTTGATGGATGCCCCAGGGAGGAAGCCAAATCTGTCCAAAGCACCGTTCAAGTTCTCTGGATCTTTGCTGAGTGAAAGGTGATCTCTATTTCCTGCAGCAGGTAAATAAGGTACATTATTGTTCATACTTTTAGGTAAATAAAAATTATGATCAATTATAGCTTGTTTACTCCCTTTGCCGTAAGGATTACTGCTAGCAGGACAGAGATTAGTTTCACCAGTGGGAGGATCAGAGAGCTTTCTATTGGGGAGTTGTTTGCCATTAAGTAATAAATCTTCAACTTGCTTGTCACAGTCTGCATTACTTTTATGATTTGCCTCATTATACATTTTTTTCCTATCTGAATCTATTGGCTTTTTTCATGATTATGTTGCTATCATGAAGTATAGAATTCCAGAGCTGTGTACAATTAATTTCTTTTCCAGAGTGCAACCTTTGATTCCTTTCCCTCCAAATATAATAAATAGATGCAGTCAGTAGAACACATGCTCTCTTAAAAATTTAGGACTTCGGCTTAATTTTTTTCAAAATATACTCCACACTATCTCTTATGTTCAAAGTAGAAATTTTTTGATTAAAACCCAATGTGCATTTGGCATTAAACCAAATGTACTGGGAATAAACAAAAAAAAATGATTGGAGCTTTCAACCTCATTTTTGCAAAGAAAACAAGTATTATCTAAATCTTATTCCATTTGCAACATTTTTCTCTAGTTGGAAGCTTATTTAAAAGAGCAAAAAAAGCACAATGTGCCATTTTAGGACAATTAGATATGCACCAAATGATTTTATGCTAATCCACTTCAACCTTTTCTCCTTGCAGAAACTCCCAAACTTTTTTGAAAGAAAACCTGTCTTTTGAACACAAATTCTAACACAAATAATCTTTATAGCAATTTTGATCATTATGAATACCTATAATAGGATTTTTAAAAATAAGAGGTCCAGGGTTATTATGAAAGATCCAACAATTATTTATAATTATATTATGCACTTTGTCATTAACCCCACCAAGTATATGCAAATTATTCCAACCAAGGAGAGTGATTAGTGAATTACCACTAATCCATGGATCAAACCATAAACTGGTTTGACTTCCATGTTTTAATTTCCTTTGAATAAGTTTTCTACCTACATCTTTGTAACCTAATATGTTTTTCCAAACACAAGAATGGTGATTCTCTTTTCTAGCAAGCCTAAAGTTATTATTTTTCAAGTATTTATCTCCCATCCATCTGGCCCAGAGAGATTTACCATCCAGAAATTTCCAAAATAATTTAAACTTGCTAACTTCAGTAATGTCTTTAATATTTCTAAGCCCTAGTCCACCAAATTTTTTAGGCTTACACACTATATCCCAAGCAACTTTGTGATGCTTGCCTCTCCAAATAAAATTAGAACACATTTTTTCAATTTTGTGTATGACACTAGCAAGGATGTTATGTGATTGAACCTAATAGATTATTGCAGTGATGACAGTGTGTGTGAGTTCCATTCTACCGGCTAAAAATGGCAATTTATTTGACCATCCTTCAAGTTTATCCTGTATCATATCAAATAATCTAGAACAATCCCTTC
Source organism: Allium sativum (assembly GCA_030737875.1). Lineage (NCBI taxonomy): Eukaryota > Viridiplantae > Streptophyta > Magnoliopsida > Asparagales > Amaryllidaceae > Allium > Allium sativum. The sequence continues at coordinate 425,636,429 of CM060921.1, read as the reverse complement.
CAATAATTTTATTAATGCTTAATGGAAGGCCAAGGTATTTAATAGGAAGATTTCCTTTTTTAAACTTCAAAAGATGCAGAATTTCATCTTCAATAAGAACATCCTTGCTGAAATAAATTTTACTTTAATTTATATTAACTGTTAAGCCAACATGATTTTCCATATTTTCCAAAATTTTATGAACAACAATAACACTCTTTTTATCAGCTTTTAGAAACAAAAGCATGTCATCAGCATATAACAAGTGAGTAATGTGCTGCTTTACTCTGTTTATAGGTTTAATGTTTCCCTTTAACACTTCTATTTCCATCTGCATGGAAAAATATTCCATAACAATAGAGAATAAGTAAGGTGACAAAGGGTCACCTTGCCTTATTCCTCTATTGCTATGTATAAAGCCTTCGGGGGAACCATTTATCATGATAGAATAAGTCACATTACTGATGCATTCTTTAATCAGAGCACAAAATCTATTATCAAAACCCATTTTCTGCATAATGTATATGATAAAAATCCTATTAATTTTACCAAACGCTTTATGCAGATCTATTTTAATACACATTAGGTTTTTATTTCTCATGTTAAATTTCCTAATTAACCATGAGCTAATAATGAATTTTCAGAAATTAATCTCCCTATGATAAATGCACTCTGATTCTCAGAAATAATAAATTTTAGAAAACATTTCAACCTATTGCATAAAAGAGAAGAAATAATTTTATATATAAAATTACAACGAGCAATAGGTCTATATTCATCAAGACCGGATGGGTTTTCAACTTTTGGAATCAAGGTTAGAAATGTATGGTTAGTGGTTTTCAACAACTTTCCCAAGTTAAAAAATTCAGTAATTGTATCACACAGTACAAATTGCATTTCACCCCCAATGAGTTTTGTAGAATTTTGCACCAAACCCATCAGGACCTGGGCTTTTGTCATTATTAGCATAAAAAATAATATTTTTAATCTCATCCTACCTAATAGGAGCTAATAAAATTTCAGAACTATTGCTGTTAGCAGAAAATTTAAATTCAATATCAGGAAAAATATTGGAATGGTTAGTTGAATTATACAAAGAGCAGAAATAATTAATAGCCTCTTTCTCAATGTTAGAGGCTTCATTAATTATTCTGCCATTTGTATCAATTAATTTACCAGTATTATTCATGTTTTCCCTAATGAACATTCTAGTGTAAAAAAAATACTAGCTTCATCACCAGCTGTTAGCCAATCAACCTTGGCTTTCTGTTTATGGTTAATAGAACTAATATGAAGAGCATTACCAACTTGGCTTGAGCATTAAAAAAATTCTCAGCCTTGTCCTTGTTTGAGAAATTTTTATCTAAATCATTTTGCAACCTATCGCATTCATCCCAAATAGATTTGATGTCATTTTTATTTCTAGAAGTGTTCCAACTTTTCAGCTTAGACTTAACCATTTGCAAAGTTTTATTGAACTTATATTGGGTAGTTCCATAAAAATTATTAATGAAATAGCTAGAAATAACTTCTTTTTAATTGTTTTCATAAACCCATCCATTCATAAATTTAAAAGGAGAGCTACCTGCTATAACCTTATCAGTGCTAAGGGAAACTAGGATGGGTATATGATCACTTGTATTTTGGGACAAGGTACTGCATTTAACATTTGAAAAAAGGTTGATGAAATTTTGATTAAATAGAACCCTATCTAGCTTGCACTGAATATTTCTGAATTCACCTAACATCCAAGTGAATTTATTGCCAAATATAAGTGATTCTATTAATCCAGATTTCAACATAAAATTGGCAACTTTTTCTTGCTTAGAAAAAGGGATCGGGTTGCCTCCTCTTTTTTCAAAATTATGAAATACAGTGTTGAAGTCCCTAATTAGCATCTAAGGATGTTTATAGTATGGCTAGACTGCTCAATACAATCCATAGCATAATTCTATCATTTTCAAAATTGGAAGCATAATTAAAATTGATTTTTATAATCAAAGTACCCTTATTTTTGAAAGTGCAATGAATGTATTGCAGGTCAATAAAATAACTAATGAGAGACCATATGGTAGGGTTATGAAAAGCCATAATCCTACCATTTCCTCCCATCAGGTTATTATTGATAATATTCCAATTTGAAAATTTTCTTATTTTTAGATCATTAATCTTTTGATCACTAAGCTTATGCTCAATCAAACCTATTATGCTAACCACTATTGTGGTATGAGTTTTTTTATTTCGTTACTGCAATAATTATCTAGGGTGAAACTGCAACTTGTAAAAAAAATTCTTTGCTTACTACAACTTGTAAAAATTTGGCATTGCTTACTGCAACTTTTTATAAGTGAACAAAATAAAATATGTTATGCTTGTTGCTCGTTGGTTGTTGCTTGCTATGGAATTGAATTTCCTTTCTTAGTTAATAACTTTTCATTGTTTTTGATCCAATTACTGAATTTGCTGTGCTAATCACGAATGGATTAATTTGCTTTACAGTGTAAAATGTTAAATTTGACCGGTAATTCAAATTCAAATACAGTTTTTTGTTTAGACTGAAAATTTGAATGTAAATGCTCCTTGAATCTATTTGAATTAAAACCAAATTATTGTAGAAAAGCCTATTAATTCTGTAAATTCTAAATTTCTAATTAACATCGCATTAAAAGTTAAAACAGTTCATAACTTCCCACTAAGTTTATGTTAATCCATAGCTGGAACTGAAATTATTTTAAGATGGATCATGAATTAACAATATGATAAGATTTTCTTCATATACATGTCTGTTAAGATTTTATACGCATGATAAGATTCCACTTTGCTTCCCTTTGGTATTTATTTTATAGCAAAGTAGAACTTGCTGCAACAAACTTTTTTTTGACATTCCTTTATGCAGCGTTCCTTCATGGACTTCCTAATTCACCGATGGATCATATAGTACTTTCTTACCATGACATCCCTTCACATAACCATTCTTTGATTCTACATTTTAAGCTTTTACATGTTGGATTATATGGTGTTTGGCTCAATTACTAATTATTAATGATTTTGAAATCTCTAATCCATTATTTGGGTTTGAAGAGGGATTGAAACATACAAAGATATATGAGCAAGTACTTAAATAAGAATAAACTTATTATTAATTCACCTATATGTGCATCTAACTTTGAAATTAGGGAGACTAGCTCATCATGTCAAAAAAGAAAGAAATAAGTAACTTCTAAAATTAGGGAATCATTATTGACCAAAGAATGTGCATGGAAAGAACTGAAGTCGAAATTGATCAGGGATAGAAATAAGTAAATAGTCACCGATTCTTTTGTCATAATGATATGTCCAGTTAAAATTTATATAAATGACAATTCACATCTTATAACAAACTCAGTCAGAAAGTTTTGTTGTTGGGATTATTCCCTTTTTTTCCTCAATATTTTTTCAACTTGCAATTTATGCAAATGACATTTCACATCGTATTTTAAAAATATAGTTAAACAAATGTTTTGTATTCTTATTAGTTTTATATTTCCTAATTATTCTGCACTTCAATCCTTGCTTGCTATATGTTTGTTTTCCTGCAATTTCTCAAGTAAAAGCGTCCTAGTATGATGTGCCCATAACTTTAAACTATATGCCATTTTTTTACCGTACTTGGTTTCGAACAAGCATATATTTAATATTTGATCTTACAATAAGCTTTTACCATACTGCTTCTCTAATGCATACTAATAGTAGGTGACTAATAGTTTAGGTGCATCTAGGACAACTACAAGAGTTAAACTTCAACTCTATGTCATGAAATCCAATCACATTATATATTGAAACATATGGTATGTTTTTTACCTATGTTATCTATATATACAACTTCTTCTCACAACTGTATCCAGCCCAGATTCTTATTTGGACAACTGCAAAAAAGAGTTTTTTCATAACAGAAGGGTAGATATTGGGATTTTTTAACGGTATCGTTTTATATAAATCAAATGTATTGTTTTAGGGGTAGATATGAAGATTTATTTATGGTATGTGAATTCCATACTAGCACCATTTATTGACATCTTGTTTTTTGGTCAGCGCACTTCTAAGATGGGCTAGCAATAATTTTGATAGAAAAATCATTAAATAAAGTAATAGAATATTCTTCATAATACTCAGTACGTTAGGTTCAATCATGTTTGATATTTGAATGTGGGAAAATTTGCATTATATTTATTGGGATTGAATAAGAAGACATATGATCTGATTGGAGCAGCAAGCACATAAGGAATTAGGTAGGTTATTGGTAATCAATATTTCTGTTGCATTAACATTTTTTTCTATCTTTTTTAAAATGAATCGGCGGCTACGCTCTAAAAAAATAGATGCAATTAGGTATGTATTGCTAAAACGTCATGGAAATCATTGATGTAAACTGTGAATTAATCATTTAGAATTATATCATCAGTTTTTGTTTTCTTTTTTCTCCTATTACAAATTTAGAGATCATTGCCAAGATGTGTATTATGGGCAGTTATGAGTTATGTATGTATATTCTAAGAGCGCATGTTAATTTTAGTAAAATTACTTAAGCACTTTTCTGAATTTTATCTTTTTTATTTTATTTTTGAAAATAGGGATGTATCTTATAATAGAAAATTAAAAGGAATTTAAAACACTCTTTAAATTTTATGAATGTATGTTAAAATTTCCATTTCAAAAAGCTATTTTTCTCCAAGATATTTTTATAAACCGTTCGAATCAAATAAGTTTATAAAAATTAACTAAGTGCAATAAAAAGTAAACTATGGTTTGTAAAATTTATCACAATAATGATGATTAACTTAGTTTATAATAATAACAATAATAAATTATCAAATATTATCTAAATTTATATAAAATTAACTAAATTTATAATAATGATACTATTAGAATAGTAATATCAGTAAATTAAATCAATTTTGTAAACAATAACAATAAATTAACCAAATTTTATAAAAATCAACTAGGATTTAGAATGTTTCCAGGTTTGGGTTTAAATTGATGAATGAAACTTTAATGTTGCATTGGAGGCCATTGTAGGTGGTTTTGTTCAAAAAGGTTAGCTTTGTATTTAGAAGTGTTGCATATTCAAATGCTAATATTTTTCTTCTCCTTTAGGTTTCTTTTACTTTGAGAACATATAATATAATAATTACTAATACCTTTTCTATTTTTTGACATTAACGGGACTGCTATTGTTGATGTTAAGGAAAAAATATCATAAGCAAAGCAAGAAAGATCTACCGTTTGTCCGCTTTGTAAGTAATTTGCTGATGCCAAAATTTTATGATATATTAACATGGAAAATCTGATAAAATGATATGTATGAAATATTAAGTTTGAATATGTTAAGAGATGTTTGAATGATGTGTACAAAGTACTATGTTTTGATATATGAAAAGTTATTTGAATGATATATATGAAATCTTATGTTGTAATTTATATAATTGTTATTTGTGATACATGTTCGAATGCTAATATTTTTTCTTCTCCTTTAGGTTTCTTTTACTTTGAGAACATATGATATAATACTTACTAATACCTTTTCTGTTTTCTGACATTAACAAGACTGCTATTGTTGATGTTAAGGAGAAACTATCATAAGCAAAGCAGGAAAGATCTACCATTTGTCCGCTTTGTAAATAATCTTCTGATGGAAAAATCGTATGATATATTAACATGGAACATTTGATAAAACAACATGTATGAAATATTAAGCTTGAATATGTTAAGAGGTGTTTGAATGATGTGTACGAAGTACTATGTTTTGGTATATGAAAAGTTATTTGAATGATATATATGAAATCTTATGTTGCAATTTATATATTTGTTATTTGTGAAATTATGTTATGCACACACCCCCCTCTCCCTCCACATATATATATAATAAGCTAAAATGATAATAAATAAAATCTATAAATTAATATTGTGGGCAATAGCGTTTTATAAACGCTATTGAATGAAAAAGGCTATACAAACACACATTGGGAATGCTATAACATAACTAAACAAACACTATAGAAACACAGATAAATGCTATAGGAACATACAAACAAACTCTATAGAAAGTAAGTATCGGATGATATAGTCTATAGCGTTTTGGTTCGATAGCAAAGGTAAAACGCTATAAAAAAATCACTTTACATTGTGTTTATTTTTTGCTATTTAAAGCAAAAGGTCTAACATAGAATGTCATTACATGGAATTCTCTGAAATGCTATGTTAGGATACAATAGCGTTTTTTAAACGCTATGAAAAGTCTGTTTTGTTGTAGTGAGCAAAGGTTGGGAGAGCATCGGGAGGTGCCGGTGGAGACGGGGTTGGTGGATCTATAGAAGGGGGTAGGTCAGCAGGGATGTTTTGGTTTGAGGGAGAAAACTGAGAGGGCGGGATAGAGGGAGAAGCCGCCATGAATATTACCGTTACTTGAATTTTGACTTTTTTTGTAATCCAAGCAATTTCGATAATGAAAATTGAGAGGGTGGGTCTGTTTTTATTTACTTTTAAAAGGAAACTGAATTGAATCGAATTAATGAAATTAATAAAACTTATCACACTAGTTAAATAAAAAGGATTTTAAGAATTATTAACCGATTTATAAAAGGTTTTTAAAACAAATTAATCTCGCAAAGGTTTCTAAATTATCATTTTATTGATTTTGAAAAACCATAAATGTGATCATCTATCTTTAAGATAATTAATGTTGTTTTAAAATTTATAAACAAAATTTTATATCTGGTTTATCTTCTATATGAGAATATTAAAATGGGTTTTTAAAATTATTAAAGGAGTTTTATAAATTGTTCATTAGGATAATAAATATTTGTTTTAAGTATATTAAAGCGTTTGATTTATTGTCCTTTTTGGATAAATAATATCATTTAGATCATATAAACGATAATTTTAAATAAGAATGTCCTTTATAAATAGAAATGGTTTGAAATTTAATCTTAGTATGAAGTGTGTTGGGTACTTTCGAAATCGATGCTTTAAAGTAACACTGGTTTAAACTTTTCTTTTAAACACATTTTGAATAATAATCATCTCTTTGAGAACTAATGTTCTAAAGAATATTGTTAGAAATGTTCTCGTTCGAATATCTGAAATGTAAGGAACCTGGAGTAAGTTCAAGTTTTGAAGTTTAAAGGTTTTTGATATGAATACGGAGAGAAATTTCAACAAACGATATCATTTATATAGAAAATATTTAATTATACTATTATCACTGGATGTTGAGGTACAAAAACTTTTCCATATCTCGAAGTTTGAAAACATTGTCTGGACGATGCATAGGGATAACACTACCTTAACTTTTCTGACTTTATTTTTAACTAAGAGATAATATAAGTTTGGGATCGATAAATAATGATAAGATAATGAGATTTAATTTCCATATATAATCATTTATTAATATTCCTGATAATTGATTTAACAATTATTGGTTTAGCTTTCTTGAGTTGTATTGTCAAATTAAAATAATTCTTTGCTCTTTGAGCATTGTAATCCCTTATTTGAAATGTCTAAATCAAAAGAGCGAGTGGAAGTCAAGCTTTGTGGACTGCTCCCGTTAGAGTATTATCACATCTACTTTAGATTGGATTTGATTATGTTCGTGCGCAGAAGTGACGTACTCGAATTCTCGGATTTTGTATGGGGTCCGGCTTGAACATTTTCGAGAGCCAACAGTGTTCTCAGTATATTCTAGAGGTATACTTCCGGTCAGTGGAGCGTATTCTCTGTGATGACCGGGAATTCCGTTCGATCCGAATCAGTCGCTAAACTGATCAAGACCGTTCGAAACACCTGATTGTTTTGAGAACACGACAAATCAGAACGCAGACAGAAGAACATTTCATTGTTAATTACAACAATTCCATCAGAATACAAGAATATACAGAGTATAAATGAATATTACACATTCGATAAATATCAGAGATTACAATACATTACATAGCAGCGGAAAATAATACAATGCACAACTAGAAGTAATACACGGATACAAAGCTTTCTGAGTATCGTTCCAGCTGTAAACCAAGATCCTGCGAATATATATCTGCAAAACCAAAACTACTAGCTGCCCATGTCAAAATAAGGGCACCCAGAGTTTAGGTTAAAACAATAAACCCCAGGTCAGTCATGGGACTGGTGTGAGAACTAAAACAGTTATTATTTTTATTTTAAAGTTAGGTAAATCAAGGGACCACGCCGTATAACACGGAACGGGTTTCCTCCCAAGAACACCAGTGCATAAAACAACAACGCAATGCTAAATAAAGAAAAATGAAGCTATTATAAGACCCAGGTCCCATCACACAATGCAACGCAAGCCGGAGGATAGGGTTTTTACCTTATAATAGCCAAGAATGCTTGATACGTTTAAAACAGATTATTTATTATTACTATAAGTGTACAATGTATAAAACAACTTCAAATCATAAGTATCAATCATAGACGGCATAAGCGCCCCATCCCACTATGTCGCCATACTAGGCTCTACAAATAAAACCGCAAAGTCTCGTATTGGAAGTTGGATTTCTATCTGTGAACCGAGGCAAAAGATAGTCCTCTACCGAATTCGAGACAATCTAGCCTACCATGTCTCAGGATACAGAGCTCGAGTGCACCTTGGATCGTCAGGGCCGGTCCACTCGATGTGGATTAAACTTAAACCCTGGACAATACATCTCCCCGCCCTATGGGGCGCAAATGATCCAACGAATGACTGCATCGGTTCGAGAACGACCGATATATCCGAGGCGCCTCGCAACAGCAACAACCACGTAAGTCAAACTCGTCAGGGCGTGTAAAACCACTGACGCCACTTCTAGCTAGAAAGAAACGTATGTCCTCCCTGAGGTCCTCTCCCGTTTTTGGTTCACCACCGGGGTGTGAGGCTCGCGAATCAACGCTACATAAAGCTACGCCACAAAGGCCGTGCTTTGATCATCACCACAAGACTTTGCTTTTCAACAGAAGCCTTGATCAATTGCCACTTAGGCATGCCACACAGGCAATTCACTCCATGCGTTTGATATCCATCAATATATAACCCCTGAGCTCGTATGTCTCAGAGAAGGGCGTTAAGCAAGAGAATAAATTCTCCGCCGCCAAACAGATATATATTTAATAGAAATCAATCACACAGAATAAAATCCAATGTCAGACAAACAGTCCATTTACAAGTCCGTTCTGGGTCTGAACGAAACCGGAGGCACTTTCCTCGCATATCCATCGATCTCCAAGTACGTCTGGACAATCACCAACTGTTTCTCTCCTCTTGGGTGTACAGTCCAATCGAGATCATCAACAATCACCCAAACGATGTGAAGATTTCCGGTCTTCGACCACCGTCTTCATCTTCGACACCACGTCGAATCAGTTATTCAAAATGGGATAAACCCGGTCTTTCTGAATAACTCGCGTATATAATAAACGAGTGTTACACAAACACAACATACGCCTCATTCCAATTCAGAATATTCTTTTATTTCAATATCCTTATACTTTGGGAAAGGTTCCCATTAATTTTATCAAAGATAAATTCTTTAAATTTATTCTTTAATCTTCTTTGAATATCAATTCAAACTAGTCGGGATTAGCGAACCACACCGGAGTAATCATTTATTTTATTTCCCAATCCCCACCTATTCATCCCATGAAGTAAAACTGGTAATACTTCATATCTAACACCACAGTGTTATCGGTAAATTCAATTACCAATTCACGTTCACATCTAATTAAAGATTTAACTATCGCCTGGAGTAAAACTGGTGGTACTCCATTCTCGATCTTTTCAATCTAATTAAAGATTCATTAAAACCCCACTTAGTTTTAATCTTTACAGAAATCAATATCCTGTCTTTAACTGGGTTAAAGAACCAATGTCATTTAAAACACGGTTCACGATAAACCCAAAATCACATTCCATTAATTATCGGATTAAAGAACCAGTGTTATTTAAAACACCGTTCACGATAAACCCAAAAATCAATCCCAATTCAATTCCAATTAAATATCATTTAATTGGCACACTTCATTAAATCTAAATAAAAAGATTTAATCTTTTTCTCAACTGGGTTTAAGAACAGTGTTAATGAAGACACCATTCACGACAAACCCAAATCATATTTGATATTAAATACAAGGCTCTGAATAGAAATATATCGGCTTATATTCAATATCAAATTCTACGACCAACAAATATCGTATTGGAAATAATTATATTAATATATCTTTCAAATTCCCATAACAATATCTGTAACATCACGAAATCCAACATCGAAATATTTCGAAGACAATTTCGATTCAAATCCCTTCCAATTCAATCATTGGAAATCCTGGTTATTTTCAAAACCATTTCAAATCCAATTTATTTATTTTAAAAATAAATAAATTATTATTCTAGTTCAAAACTAGTTCATTTCGATAAAAATCTATTTTTATCTTTTCAAATATGGAGTTTTTCATCCCAATTCTTCACAAATCATTTCTTATGATTCTACACAAAATATTACTATTTTTAATAATTTTATCAAGGCCCGTACAGTCGATTTCCATCAACGGCCATCGAACTGCACTTACAGCGACCTTTTTCCAAATTTGATTTGGACATAATTCCAAATCCAACCGTTAGATTTCTAATTTCTAATATTTGTTAGAAAGCTCTTTTCGATACGAACCCACCGGTTCTGGTTTTAGGAGAATCCGACGGTCGGATCTCCCACAACGTCAATTCGAAGTCAATGGTCGAAATTCATGAACTGCCGCAGCGCGGCGCGTTCTATTCAGGCCATTATATTATATATATAATATATACTTCGTCGATTTCCTTTTAAAATGTATTTTATAAATCGTTTTAAATTCGTTTTCGAATTGATTTCAATTCAAATCGATTTTTAATTCAATTTCAGTTCGTTTTCAATTCAATTTGAATTTCAAATTAATTCAATTCCTATTCGAATTCAATTCTATTCAATTTCAATTCGAATTCAATTCTATTCAATTTCAATTTGAATTCAACTCTTTTCAATTCCAATTCGAATTCAATTCTATTCAATTTCAATTCGAATTCATTTCTATTCAATTTAAATTTGATTTTTAATTCTTTTCAAAATATCAGATTTTGAAATCACTTTCGATATTCATTATAAAATGAATAAAATCGATATAAATATCGTTCACGTCAAAATGCCGTCAATCTAATCAACACGGCTTCATATATTTCTATTTTCGAATATTCTATTTCAAATATTTCTATTCAAAACTGGAATGAAGCCCAATCAATTACCATTGATTTTATTTCTATGGATTTTCATACAACGCATGTATATATCAACAATGACAAATAATCAACCATCATCCAAAGTGCATTCTACACTGTATAAGCATCAAATATAAATATGCAACGCTTATAACAGTCTGTCAATCAATCAATCGACATACAACTAATTATCGGGATTAGTGTACGTCATATATCATCCCAATACCCGTGTGGGGTTTCAAAACAATCAAACACAGATTTTATTTGTGCAGTTGGGCGATGTGTAAAATTTATCGTCCCAATCAATATCAGTCAAATGTGTGTATATAAACAAATCGTCCTATTTGTTTATATTTATTTATTCGCATTCATGTTAAAAATTATATTTTCAACTATAAAATATTTTTAACCACATAAATATTTTATTTCATTTCACATCACTCAATCAATTACACATCAACATCAAACAAACAAGCATACAAGCCGTCCATGGTCTGTGGACGACGGGTATCGGGTACTACTAAACACCGTCTGCATCCTAGTATATATTTTTAACTAGAAAACAAAATTAAAAGGTGAGAAGTTCTCACAGAGGGTTCCACTCCGCCGTGCTTTGCTTTTGAATTGCTGAACCGTCTGGATCTGCTTGAAATTCCAATGCAGTTCTTTTCCATGCTGTTCATAATAAAAATTATATTTTTATTGCTTCATTTCGATAAATAAAAATCATATTTTTATTTCTACTTCGTATATATTTTACAACGCTTATTTCTATATAAAAATTTAATCTTGATTATCTCTACTCTATAAAAATTTAATCTTTTCGATTATAAAAATATAATCCTTTCTTATATAAAAATATATTCTTTTCTTATATAAGAACCGAATCTTTATTTATGTAAAAATATAATATTTCCTTACACAAAAATCTAATCTTTCTATAATTAAAAATCTCGCCTTTCTAATGTTAAAAATCCTTCCTTCTTAATGTTAAAAATTCTTTCTTTCTAATGTTAAAAATTCTTTCTTTTGAATGTTAAAAACTCTTTCTTTCGAATGTTAAAAATTCTTTCTTTTTAATGTTAAAAATTCTTTCTTTTTAATGATAAAAATTCTTTCTTTCGAATGTTAAAAATCCTTCCTTTTGAATGTTAAAAACTCTTTCTTTTTAATGTTAAAAATTCTTTCTTTCGAATGTTAAAAATCCTTCTTTCGAATGTTAAAAATTCTTAAGTAAATAAATTGTCAAAACAAAATAAAACCGAAAATAAATAAGCTGTTAACATAGAATAAAACTGAACTGAAAATAACATGAGCTCACTGTTTTCTTTCTGGTTTTCACGCTCCTGTATGCGTCGAACAAGGTTCGACCTTGAACCACCGTTTTCGCGAATTCCAGGGACCGGAGCATGTTCGGAGTCCCCCACCTGACTCGGCACTGCGCTGGCTTCTTGCTCCGTCGAAGGCGGCCCACTCAAAGTCCGGTGCTCCTCCAGCGTGGCGCGCTCTATTGGGTGATGGAGGTCATCGCGGTTCGAGCAGAGGATGTGGAAGGAGGAGAGAGGAAGGGGGAGGCACTCGACGAGGTAGCGACGTGGAGAGGGCGGAGGATCGACGATGGGTTCGATTGATTTAGGGTTTTTTTTTCTTTTTCTTTATTACGGCTGAATGAAAGGAGAGAGAAAGGCAAGGGGGTGCCTTATAAGTGAAACGTTTTTTATTATTTTATTCAATTTATTCCATAAAGTAACTTTTTATTTCTAACTCAAAATCGCACCCACCAATTGTCCTCCATAGCTAATTACCCCCATTCCGAACACAATGGGATATGTATCGTAGGCTGATTCGACCGTTCCAATCAGTTTTCATCAAAATCAAAATATAACTCTATATATTGAATTTTAAAGGTACATTTCAATTTACTGGGGTCACATACTAACTCGAAAAATTTCAGAAAAATGTTTTCTAGCTTCGTATTGACGATACGGTCCTAACAAAACTAATTTCATCGAATTCTGAGACCGTTTGAAAAATGGTCATTTTCCAGTCGATTAGAATTGACTAAAACTGATCAAACGCGTTTTCCTTTGCCACACTCACATATTGAATCGAAAAATTACGAAATTTGAAACCTAGCAATAACTAGACATAGCGGATCCAACAAAAGTGGTTTCGTCGAAAACCGAGGTCATTTGCAAAATTTCCATTTTTAGGGCCAGAATTCCATAGCGACTATTCTGAATTTTCAATTGGACATATCTTTTGATTCCCGCTATGAAATTTCAATTTTTCGGATTCTTTGGGAAGAAATTCTCAAATAGATTCAAATATTTTTAGTTTCACTAAACTATGGTTTATTTTTAATCATGTACATTCATTTGAATTTTGAAATCGAATTATCGAACTACCGCGCCATTTTCAATTCCTTTTATATATATAAATAAATATTTATATTCTAACGAGGACGTATATAAATATATGCGTTCTAATTCTATTTGAAATAAATTTCTCGTCGTTTTTATTTAAAATAATTCATTTTAAATATTCAAAATTCGTTAAAATTGCCAAAATAAAAATTTTAAATTGGCTCGGATTTCCGGGTTATCACATTCTCCTAGTCATTATTTGTTGGAAATTTTCTAATTTTATTCCTTCGATTCTGAATTTATGAGTTTTCCTATTTTAATTGCATCAGGAAGATAAAACCTTCGCGATGTTTAATTATTTATATTCATGTGAGATTAGATGTAGCTATAAGTAGCCTAGTCCGCAGTAAGCAGTGCGGTTCTATTACTGTAGGAAAATTTACTTTTTCCTGGTTGGATCCAAATTTTTGGATTAGTTTCTTTGTTTCCATCGAGAAGTGTCTACGAATCTCAATAGGGGTGTTGTTCTGTTATTACTTTTATTTTGGCATTAGTATATATATGACCTTAATCCATTGCTTATTTCAGTTTGTTCTGTTTGTGTGGATGTTGTTATGTTTGTTGTTCTTGTGAGGTAAAAGTTCGTTCCACAATTGGTGGCATGGTCACATAGAATTATTACATATTCCTTTATTTTGTAAGTTTTCTCACGTTAGTATTCCAGACAAATCCGTGTGTTATTTCATTATAATGCTCAGGTCAAACCGAGCTTGTTTCTAGGCTGTCTTCTATTGGATGAGGAGCTGATGGTGTGGAGTTGGAAGTCGCCTATCGTACTATTTTATTTCTTTTGTAATATATTTACCAGTCAGCATTTGAAATGTCGGAATTTTTTAACTGCCCAGTAGATTGGATTTGTTTTTAACTCTTATATACATTGTATCTTGGAGTGACAGTTTATTTGTCGTTATTACTATTATATATGTTTTCATTTCCGCTGTAAGATTCTGTTTTTCTTCTGTTCTTTTCTTTTTTCCCAAACAATCCTCATTTCCGATGGTTGAATGTTAGACATTGAAATACAATGGTCGTGTTTAGTGTCGATTTTCGATTGCTAGAAAGGCGGGTCGTTACAAAGACTATACATTATTAGGACTAAAGATTCAAAATGTTGATTCAAGAATATAAAGACTCTAGTTTAAGAGTTCAAGAATCCAAGATATTATAAAGTCTTATAAATTATGTTAAACCTCAGGTTGCACTTATCTGATCTCCATTCATTTTTACAAAATGATTTTTTTAAAAATATTCCTGTTTTCAAATCTCTTTTTAATATGGTTTTAATAAGAATTTTCAATTCCCTTTAAAACCTAATTTAAATATTGCCCTTTCAAAAAAAATTCAAAAGGTAAACTTTATGGTAATTATATTTCGGAATATTTTATACTTAGATTCCAATATTTTTACTTTACTTTACTATTATACTTTGATTATTATATTTTTAATTGACAATTTATATCTTTAAAATAATTTCGATTTTATAGTACGTATTTTAATACTCATACTTCAATTTTCAAATATACACTTTTTATATACTATGGATTATATGAATATATTTTGGTTTTATACCTACATTTTTATTTTTATTTTAGATTTTGATTTTACTTAAGGCTCGTTATACTTTAAATTTTTGATTTTAATTTCATTATAATTGAATATTTTTTAGTTTTAATATATATAGTTTAAGTTTCATATATTTGATTATATGTAGTTTTATTATACATTATTCAAATTATTTTAAATATTTCTAAACATGGTTTCTTAAGTATTACTATGCTTAAATTATACATTTTCTATGATTAAGTATTTACAAAGTTTCAAAACATTATATGTATGTATATATATGTTATATTTTCAAAGCTATTTCAAGACAAACTAGTTTCATTTTTTAACTAAGACATGCCGACGTAGGGTATTACATATGTCAACATGTAGTAGTAAATTTTCAAAAACCAAATTTAAAAGAAAGTGTCTTTTCATGATAGGTTGTTTCTAACAGCCATATTCCTTTACCACTATATAACCGTTCTTTCAAAAATAAGGTTAGCTAACTTTCTCCATATTTCTACACCCTCTTTGCTCCTTTCTTGAAAATCTTTATTTTTATAACCATACTATGCTGATCTATTAAGCGAATCTGTTATTTCTTCTCTAATTTGACTCAACAACAAACTCTCTTCATTTTTTCCACGATCACGTCGCAAAACCAGAGCTATAAGAGCAATTATAATCAGGATCGCAAGATCAATGTAACAACCCACATATTTCACGATAATATATTTAATATTTTATTTAAATATAACATCGTTAATCATTAATTGGATATAGGTCCAAAAAGTCACATTTTTCATATGGAAGAATTTGGACGCGAAACCACTTCCATTGAGTCCAAAATGTCATTTATGACTTTTAAAACTATAAACATCGATACCTTTAGAGTTGTTGAAATTTGGTCATTTCCATTAGGTGTTTGACCAAAATATAACTTTTTGCATATGGACGAATATGGACTCGAAACTACTTCCATTGAGTTCAAAATGTCGTTTACAACATCAAAAAGTTTAAGAATCAATATATTCCGAGATTTGGAATTTTGGCACCTTAGTTGGGGCTTGGCTAGCCAACCTAGCCCACTCACTTAAGAGCTCCATCAGCCCTCTCCTCTTCATTCACTCAAAACACTTAATCAAAAATAGAAAATTAGGGAGAGGAAAGGGAAATTAAAATTCCCTAAACCCAATTAATCCTTGGAACTCCAATTCTTGTTGAAATCAAGTGTAGAAGCTCGGGTAAGCCTCCTCTTCATCTTCTCTTACTAAATTCCTCTTAATTTCTGAAATTTCCTAAGCCTGATTCCTAGGAAATTCATTTATATGAGCTTAGGTTGGAGATTAGCAAGCTATTTTGGAAAAGAGGTTGATTTAGCAAAGCTTTGGATTGATTTCTTACTTATAGCAAGCAAAGGTGAGTTCTTCATGAACTCACATCTATGCCACAAGCTATTGGCTTGTAAAAGTGTAATTTAGTGTTCATTTGAGTTTGCATATGCTAGTGAATTGGGTAGGCTAGTGTAACTTAGCCGATTTCATGTATTCATGTTTCATTAAATTGAAAATTATGATTGGGAATGTTCATACGATCTAATTCCTATGCTAGGAGTTGATTTGGCGATCTTATGAAGCTCCATTATTGCCTTCGGCAAAGTCTTAAGTCTTCACAAGTTGCCTGAATCAAGTTCGCATGCTTGGGTTTGGAATTTAGTTCACATTTGAATTGATAAGCAAAATCATTGCAATCTCTGGTATACATGTTCATGTATGTGAATTTTTGTGCTATGAGCTGCTTTGGCAAGCTATAGAAGCCTAATTTTAGTGTTTATAACGTTATAAGCCTTCAGGCGTTTATTGATATCGTTTTGAGTATGTTATCTAGGAAAAATCATGCTTTGGTTCAGATTCAGACGTCTGAATATTTTAGGTCAGACGTCTGACCTGCTTCAAATAATTATAAAAACAAAATGAGAGCAATCCAGAAGTCCGAATTTTTATTTCAGACGTCTGAATTACAATTCAGATGTCTGAATTTTGTAATTCAGACTTCTGAATCTCAAACAGAGATTTATGTCTCTGGAAAACCCAGTTCAGACGTCTTACCTAAAATATTCAGACATCTGAATCTGTTTTTCTGTTGTTGACTAGCGGAGACCATGGTCAACAGTTTAGGTCCATTTAAGCTCATTACCGACCGAGTTTCGGCTCATTTCGCCTTCGTTTGTGATTTTCAGTTTCTTTGGTTTGTAGATTTCAGCATTTCGATTTCGTTGACTTTCGATTTATTCGTGGTGAATGAAATTATTATCGATAGTCATGAGATTTTGTTTACGTTACTAAAATGTGAATTCTTTGTTTGATTGTTATTTCGATCGCTTTTACACGAGATTTTCTAGTTCAAAATTATATAAAAGGTTTTTAAATTATTTGTAGATACCAAATCTTTTACTAAATGGTTTCTAACTCTACTTAATTATATGAAGTTATTTTCAAATCGGTTTCTAATTCAACTTCATTATATGAAGTTACTTTATAGTTTGGTTTACAAATCTACTAGTATATATTTTATAAACCTTTTTCTCGTTTGTATGAGAAATCTAATTAAACACCTTTGTAAATACAAGAAGTATGACCCGTTGTGTTTGCTTTGACAGTTAATTCTTGGACTTGTTCGATTGAACACCGTGGCAATGGTCGTTTCGTATTTCTAGTGGAACATACAACTTGTTCGTAAACATTCAAATAGAGAGAGTGGTTATTGGACATGTAGCTCGACTCTTATATTTAATAGCTTGGCGTAGTTTACACTATACTTGATCAAATGATCATCGATGATCTTCTGATCATCTCGAGGAATTTCGGTTCATTTGATTACATCGAGGATCTTCGGATCATTACGTATTGGCGAGATACGTGATATAATATTTCTATTTTCATGCAGACTTAATGGGAGACATCATTTCTCATTAATATCCATGTATTGATATTTATTTACCAATATTAGTTTCATTGACATATATGCTGTCAATTCTCGTATTGATATTAATTTATCGATCTTAGTTTCGTTGACATATGTGTTGTTAATTCCTGTATTGATATTAATTTATCAATCTTAGTTTCATTGATATATGTGTTGTTAATCCTCGTATTGATATTAATATATCAATTTTAGTTTCATTGAAATTGTGATATCTTTTATATAGCTGTGTAATTTTGCTTGATATATTTTACGGACATTTCCGAGACTTCACATTTAGTTGTGATCATTATTGTTATATCTCTATGTTTATCTCAGTTTATTATAATGAGTACAATTAGACTGGTCCATTTATTGTTTACCCTTATAAATAATACTCGGGTTAGACCGAGTATAACAGGTACATCTCAAGACTTCTAGTGGAGACCATTCTTGCCATTTTGCTATCTACATTAAAGTTGTATTTCTTGATTACACATGTATCGTTGTATTTCATGTATACATATTCTTTGGGCTAGAGCTCGTACATATTCTTTTTATGTACAGTGGATCAACTATGACCATGATCTTTGTATTTATATCTTGTGTTTTATTCCTATCTATTTTCGCCTTAGTGATATGAATATATCTATCTGACTCTGATTATGTTGTTATGTATTTTGTATTTCTTTCCCAATTATATATAGCCACTGTGTAGTAGATTTGAGCTCGATTTAGATGTGTCAGATTTCCTCATGAGATTTAAAAGTTAGACCACATTATTCGACATATTTAACACTCGTTCAAACCTAATATACAGATGGTCATTCCTCAACGACCTTTTTCTTCGGGTTAGTTGACACTGTTGGTTGCAATGGCTTTGGCTAACGCGAGTATAGAGGTGTGGCATTACATTTGGTATCATAGCTAAGTTCGGAACAATATAAGATATTTTGGTGAGGCCATTGTCCTAAGTATCTCTTAGGAAATCGTGTTTTAGGATTTAGCTTGAGTCTTAGGACCCGTCATATCCTATCTTGTATTATGATCCTTGTTTAACCAATCAAATTTATTTGAGTTCATCTTTGTGACATCTTGTCCTTGGAAAATCTAGAATCCCGTCCCTTTCCATGTGTAGGAATTTGAGTTATTTCCTGTTTTGGGTTGAAATAACTTTTGGGACTTAGTTTTGAAGATTTCTAAATTACATTATAAAATGATTTAATAAAATAATTTAGCCTAAGTAAAATACTAATCCGGCTGGGATTAGCTTTGCGAGGCGAAAAAGAATAATTTATTTCCGCCAAGCACTATGAAATTATTATTTATTTATATATGATTACGATTTTAGTTCATAAATAAATGGTTGTACCGCTAATTATTTATTTACAAATTTGTACCCCTATTTTGACGTAATTTGTTTATTTGTGTTGAGTTGCCCATTGAGTATGTTAGAAATTCTTATCAAGAAGAAGGACGCCACGATATTTATAAGAGTTTCTAAACACTATGATGAGATAATTCTAACACGTCACTTATATTAAATATTAATGATGTGCATCGCCATTAAACTTAAGCATTAACAACTTTGTATAAATAAATGGGGTGACAAATCATTAGTACTGATTGTTAATTTACATCCGTAGGGATTTTAATAAGATAAAGAATTGAGAATGGGATATGTATGACCATCATATATATCCCTTTCACCTTTATAATTTGATTTTTTTTACTATGAAGTTTGAGATTTCTTATTTTGAACCTATGTCTTGTGAAAATCCTTGCATCTATCTAGAGTTTTCGTTGCTAATTTATTTTGCTATCGAGATGACTTTAGTTTTCTTAGGGTAATGTTATGCCCCGAATTCCCCCGGCCTCCGAAGAGACGAGAAAACGCGGATTGTAATGAGAACACGACGCATCAGAACACAAACATGGGAACATTTCACTGTTATTACAATAATTTACATCAGAGTACAAGAATATATCAGAGTACACATAAATATTACATAGCGGAAATACAATATCAGAGATTTAAATTACATTTAAATACATTAACAAATACGTAGTGGAAGACATCTACTACCACAACTGAAAGAAATACATGGATACAAACCTTTCCGAATATAGCTCCAGCTGTAATCGAGGATCCTGTGAAAAGAAATATCTGCGAAAACCAAAACTACTACCTGCCCATGTGGGAAATATGAGCACCCAGAGTTTAGGTAGAAACAATAAACTCCGAGTCAGGCATGAGACTGATGTGATAACTAAAACAGTTATTAACTTTATTTTCAAGTTGGGTAAATCAAGGGACCACGCCATATAACACGGAACAGGTTTACTCCCATGAATACTCTAAAATAAAACAATTTATAAACAACGCAATGCTTTTCGAAAAATGAAGCTATTATAAGACTCAGGTCCCATCACACAATGCAACGCAAGCTGGAGGATACAGTTTTCCCTTATGATAGCCAAACATGCTTGGTACATTTAAAACAAATCATTTTGATATTACTATAAGTGCATAGTGTCAAAACAACTTCAAATATAAATGTATCAATCATAGACGGCATAGGTACCATATATAATGTCGCCATACATAGGTTTACAACTAAAACCAAAAGCTCGTGTATTGAAAATTTGATTTCCATCATGAGTCAAGGCAAGGGATGATCTCCTTACAGATTTCGGATCACCTCTAGCAAGATGACCCAAGACACGGATGCTGGCGAGCCATTGGATCCTGCAGTGCCGGTCCTCCCTTACTTTTGAGGATTAGTTATTCCTGAACACATGTTTCCCGGTCCTATCGGACCTATCACTCGAGCCTTTTAATTAGCTCTATGTCCGAGGCTCCTCGCAATCCATCATCCACATAAGTAAAAATGCCCGGGCTCCATACATGACACCACTTCTAGCTAGAAAGAAACGTCATGCACTCACTGCATCCCTTATCCCGTTTTTGACTCATACCGGGATGCGAGGCTCGCGAATTAATGCTATACACAAAGCTATGCTACTTAAAGCCATGCTTTGATCATCATCCACAAGACTTTGCTTTTTAACAAAAGCCTTGATCATTGCGTCTTAGCATGCCACATTGTCAATTCATGCTATATAACTGATTTCTATCAATATATAACCTCTAAGCTCATACGTCTCAGAGAAGGGTGTTAAGCAAGAGAATAAATTCTCCACCACCAAACACATACATATTTAATAGAAATCAATCAATATGGAACAAAATACAACGTCAAATATAATCCATTTACATATTCGTTCTGGGTCTGAACGAAACCGAAGACACCTTATTCCTCGTCCTATATGTCCAATACAGGAGAGAGGTCCTCGCATATCCGGTCGATCCCCAAGTACGTCTGGACGATCACCACTTATTACTTTGTATTAGGTGTACAGCCCAATCAAGACATCAGCAATCATCCAAACGATGTGAAGATCTCCGGTCTTCAACCACCGTCTTCATCGTCAACTTTTAGTCGCCGTATCAGTTATTCAAAATTGGTTAAACCCGGTCTTTTCGAATAACTCGCATATTTTATTATCAATAATCAAGTGCTATAAAACACATCATACGCCTCATTCCAATTCGGAATTTTATTTTATTCAAATATTCACATCTTTAGGGAAAGGTTCCCATTAATTTTATCAAAGATAAGTTTATTTAAACTATTTCTTTAATCTTCCTTTGGATGTCAATTTCGAAAGATTTTATTTTATCTTTTCGCAATTCTAAACCAAATTAAGGTTCATCAACTAGTCGGGATTAGCGAATCTTACCGAAGTGATCATTTATTTTATTAACCCAATCCCAACCTATTCATCCTATGGAGCAAAACTGGTAGTACTCCATATCTAACACTTATTGTGTTTTTCGGTAAATTCAATTACCACTTAATGTTTAAATCTAATCAAAGATTTAACTATCGCATGGAATAAAACTGGTGGTATTCCATTCTCGCACATTTCTTGAATTCGATAAATTTAATTACCTTATTACAATTTTAGTCTAATCAATTATTCATTAAAATTTCACTTAGTTTTAATCTCAAAAATCTTAGTTAAAAGATTTATAAATTCTAATTCAAGAACTTAAGATGCACAATATAAATTGTGCATTTCAACACAGATCAGACGTCTGACATAGAATGCACAGACGTCTGATATTACAGGGTAAAATTTCCAAAGAGTTTTGACATATGTCTTACCCCCCTGGATAGACGTCTGAGCTGAAGTATATATTGTTTCTTTCAAGAGGTTGAACATACGTATGACGCCCCCATGGACAGACGTCTGTTTACAGGGAGATTTTATCCCGAGAGTTTGTACAGATGTGACGTCTGTTTACAGGGAGATTTTATCCCAAGAGTTTGTACAGACGTTTAACCGTATATGGTCAGACGTCTGAGCTGAAACCATTATTTTCTTCCTTCTTTACCTTGAACAAACGTCTGACATCCCCTGGACAGACGTCTATTTACAGGGAAAGGATATTCCCAAGAGTTTACCTTGGACAAATTCTATTAATCTTAATTAAAAGATTATAAATTCCAAATCATAACCTCACTATTAATTGGGTTTAAGAACTAATGTCATTTAAAACACCGTTCACAAAGAACCCAAAATCCACTTTCATTTAATTTCCAATTATCTTCATTGATTGGAAAATCTCATTAAATCTTAAGGGAAAGATTTATTCTATCCTCAACTGGCTTCAAGAACAGTATTATTAAAGATACCATTCACGACAAACCCAAATCCACATTTGATATTAAATACAAGGTTCTGAATAGAAATCATGTCGACTTATATTCAATACCAAATTATGAAACCAACAAATATCGTATTGGGAATAACGATATCTGTGTCTTCCAAATTCCTCAATGATATCTGTATAATCACGGAATCCAATATCGAAATATTCCAAACATTATTTCCATTCAAATCCTTTCCAATTCATACGTTGGAAAAATTCTGGTTATATTAAAACCAAACCAATTCTTTATTCTAGCCGTTAACCATTTCATTCAGATAAAGTATCATTTATCTTTTCGAAATTGGGTATTTCATCCAATCTTATTTCAATATTTCGTGTCCATCCAAAATCGGACATCAAAATCATATTTTGATTCATTTTTGAATATTATATCAAAATATTCATTCATATCTGAATCGAAATGTGACTCAATCAATTACCACATAATTTTAATCATTTGGATTTAGTACATCACATGTCTTCAAACATAGTGATAAACAACTATCAAACATCCAGTTCATATCTAAAGTGTAATCTACAACTTTATAAGAATTAAATAGTTAAATAACGCTTACCACAGTGTGTTAATCAATTGATTGACATACAACTAAACACAAGGGAGATGTGTGAAGTTAGTATCATCCCCAGACCCGTGTGGGGTTTCCAATCAACATCCAATTATTATTTGCATACTCGGGCGATGTATAAAATTATAATCCCAATACCTGTGTGGGGTTTACATCACAATCCATGTGAACTTATCTAATATTTTCACAGTTTAATATAAAGATAACAATATAACTGTAAACATCAATCAATCACCAAACAACATTGTAATCACAGACAAACAATATATTCAGTAACAAAAATAAATAAGTGTATAAGATATTTGAGTGAGAGAATCCTCACCATTGGTTTCCACCACGCCATTCTTTAATTAATGATTTATAAAACGACTTCGTAAGTATTGGGCAGCTGAACTCTACGAATTAGAGAAATTGACAAGTCACAAATGAAGTCTAAATGGGCCAAAACTCGGCAGAGAAAGAGCCTGGATGGACCTAAACTGTTGACGTGGTTTCCGCTGGTCAACAGCAGTTTTTAGCCAATAGACGTCTGTCACCCCAGGACAGATGGGTGACAGACGTCTGACATGATAGTGAGCAGTTTTTTTATTTTTCTTGGGAGCTTGGACAGACGTCTGACCCATTTTGGTCAGACATCTGAGCTAAAGCAATTAAACATTTTGATTGCCAATGAATGTGCAATCGGCCTTGGACGAGCCCGGATCAATGATTCCTAAGCTTAAATGAAGCCTCTTTAGCTCGCCAAAACCACTCATGAACACGTGCACAAACGCTTAGACGTAAGACTGCGATGATTTTGATTATAAGCTCAAAAATGAACTAAATTCCAAACCAAAGCAATCAAATATTATTTAAGCGAATTGTGAAGTGTTAGAACTTGCCCGTGCGACAACGGAGCTTCACAATACCTCCCAAACCACTTATAGCATATGCATTTGACTGTGTTGACTACTCTTATCATAATTTCTGATTTAATGAAATATGAATATATGAAACCGACTAAGTTTTACTAGCCTATCCAATTCACTAGCATATGCAAACTTAAATGAACTCTAAACTACACTCCTACAAGCTATAAGCTTGTGGCATAAATGTGGATTCATGAACAACTCACAAAGCTCTCACCTTTGATGGTTAAAAATAAGAAATTGATCCAATGACAAGCTAGAACGACCTCTCTTCCAATATTACTCACAAATCTTCAATGTTAACATGAATGCACAAATATTCTAAAAGTTAAGACATAGGAAATCTTAGAAATCAAAGGGAAAACAAGTAGGAGAAGATGGAGAAGCTTACTCATGTTGTCTCTTTGATTTTCCCTTTGATTTGGGTTTGGATTTGCAAAATCTAGCTTAGGAATTTAATTTCCCCTTCCACTCTTCATTTTCTAATTTTTTTTCCTAAGTGTTGAAATGCATGAAGAGAAGGAGGATGATTTGGGTTATATGGTGGGCTAAGTTTGGCCAACCAAGACCCAAACCAGGTGCTAAAACCCCGTAGCTCGGAATATATCAAAGCTTATACTTTTCGAACACCTAAACGGCATTTTGAACTCAATGGAAGTGATTTCGACTCCAAATTCGTCCATATGTAAAAAGTGATAATTTGGTCCTACATCCAATGAAAAAGACCAAATTTGTCCAACTTAAAAGGTATCGATGTTTATAGTTTTTGAGCACGCAAACAGCATTTCGAGCGCAATGGGTGTGGTTTCGTTGAAAACAAAGGTCGTTTGCAAAATGGCGATTTTTTATGGGCTATATATAGTATTGAAATATATATATATATATATATATATATATTCCATAGCGGCTATTCTAAATTTTAATTTAGATATAACTTACCATTTATAAAGTGAAATCTCAATTTCTTATCTTCGTTAGAAAATTACAATTCAAAATATTCCTACGTTTCTTGTTTTACCCAATTTTGACTTATACTGAATTCTATACATTCATTCAAAGTTTAAAATCAAATTTTCGAACTACCTCGCCATTTTAAGTTCGTTTTAATTAAATTTTAAATTTAAAAGTTTGAACTTCAATTAAAAATAAATCTTAAATCATTAATTCTCAAAATAGTTCATCTAAAATATTCTATTTCTATGAAAATCAATTAAAAATAAACTTTAAATTGGTTCCAAAAATACGGGTTGTTACAATCTCCGCCACTTAAAATATTTTCGTCTTCCAAAAGGAAGAAGGAACTGAAGGTCGTTTACTTAACCAACTCAACCTTCGCTTCACTCAAGTTCTTCAATTTTTCAGTTTCTAAGAACTTTCTAATTTCTCAAAATTTGGCTAATGCCTTAAATTTTTGAAAAATTTCACCATAACCTCATTTGTACGGGTTGATCGGTACAACTACAAATGGCCTCTACAGGCTCTCATGTATCAATAGAAAACCCAAAAGCCAAGCGGCTAGCCAATCGGCTCATAAAATCATCCAACCCAATCGATATAGTAAACATGTTCCTATTTGTCGGTCATACAATTTTACTCCTCTTCTTGGCTTTCATGCAATAACTTTTACAACATATATATACATGGATATAGATATCCTATTCGAACTAATTTTCAATTCAGTTTAATATTTGATTCGATTTGGCTAAATTTACCTTTCATTTTCACATTGGTTTTGTTATTCCAATATTTTAATTAGTCAAACTAATTATCATCCATCACAACCAGCAATCAATTAGTTAATTAGTTTTTCAAATATATAACTTTTTATGTATAGTCATAAAATCATATTTCAATGCCAAATCACAACATAAACCCTAACTAAGTTTTTGGTTCTCATACCACTCAAATGGAAATATATAGATATCCCACTTTCGAAACACGAGCATAAATGCTGATGATGTGATCGCTATCATCAGAATCATCTCCGGGCGACTAGAGTGTGATTCTATATCTATCAAGTATATTTGAGACTTCGAGTATACGTTCATGATGCGTATATGCAAAATCTTCATATACTCGATTGACCAAATTCAAATCAAAATAAAATACTCAAATACGTATAATAAGATATAATTTTCAAAACAAAACTCACTTTTAGAAATAGCACTCTTCAAACTCATTCCAGGGGATTACTAACCCTATCTCTAACGAGTTGCTCTTATAGGATGTCACTAATCCTATCTCCGATGAATTCTTTCGTTTGGTTCTAACGTGTCTTGTTCTCGAGTTTTGTAAACCAAAGCTCTGATACCAAATTGTTATGCGCCGAATTCACCTGGCCTCCGAAGAGATGGAAAAACGCGGATTGTAATGAGAATACGATGCATCAGAATACAAACATGAGAACATTTCATTGTTATTACAACAATTTACATCGGAGTACAAGAATATATCAGAGTACAAATAAATATTACACTGCGGAAATACAATATCAGAGATTTAATTTACATTTAAATACATTAACAAATACGCAGTGGAAGACATCTACTACCACAACTGAAAGAAATACACGGATACAAAGCTTTCCGAAGATAGCTCCAGCTGTAATCCAGGATCCTGTGAAAAGAAATATCTGTGAAAACCAAAACAATTAGCTGCCCGTGTGGGAAATATGGGCACCCAGAGTTTAGACAGAAACAATAAACTCCGAGTCAGTCGTGGGACTGGTGTGAGAACTAAAGCAGTTATTAACTTTATTTTCAAGTTGGGTAAATCAAGGGACCACGCCGTATAACACGGAACATGTTTACTCCCATGAATATTCATAAATAAAACAATTTATAAATAATGCAACGCTTTTCAGAAAATGAAGATATTATAATACTCAGGTCCCATCACACAATGCAACGCACGCCGGAGGATAGAGTTTTCCCTTATAATAGCCAACATGCATGGTACATTAAAACAAATCATTTTGATATTACTATAAGTGCATAGTGTCAAAACAACTTCAAATATAAATGTATCAACCATATACGGCATAGGTACAATATATTATGTTGCCATACATAGGTTTACAACTAAAACCAAAAGGTCGCGTATTGGAAATTGGATTTCCATTATGAGTCAACGCAAGGGATGATCTCCTTACCGATTTCGGATCACCTCTCGCAAGATGACCCAGGACTCGGACGCTGGCAAGCCCTTGGATCCTGCAGTGTCGGTCCTCCCTTAATTTTGAGGATTAGTTATTCCTGAACACACGTTTCCCGGTCCTATCGGACCTGTTACTCGAGCCTTTTAGTCGGCTATATATCCGAGACGCCTCGCAATCCATCATCCACATAAGTAAAAATGTCTGGGCTCCATAACATGACACCACTTCTTGCTAGAAAGAAATGTCATGCACTCACTGCGTCCCTTATCCCTTTTTTGACACATACCGGGGTGTGAGGCTCGCGAATTAACGTTATACACAAAGCTATGCTATTTAAAGTCGTGCTTTGATCATCATCCACAAGACTTTGCTTTTCAACAAAATCCTTGATCATTGTATCTTAGCATGCCACATTGTCAATTAATGCCATACAACCGATTTCTATCAATATATAACCTCTAAGCTCATACGTCTCAGAGAAGGGTGTTAAGCAAGAGAATAAATTCTCCACCACCAAACAGACACATATTTAATAGAAATCAATCAATACAGAACAAAATACAATGTTAGACATAATCCATTTACAAGTTCATTCTGTGTCTGAACGAAACAGAGGGCACCTTATTCCTCGTCCCATATGTCTAATATGGGAGAGAGGTCCTCGCATATCCGATCGATCTCCAAGTACGTCTGGACGATCACTACTTATTACCTTGTCTTAGGTGTATAGCCCAATCAAGACATCAATAATCGTCCAAACGATGTGAAGATCTCCGGTTCAACCACCGTCTTCGTCGTCAACTTTTAGTCGGCGTATCAGTTATTCAAAATTGGTTAAACCCGATCTTTCCAAATAACTCACGTATTTTATAATCAATAATCAAGTGCTATAAAAACACATCATATGCCTCATTCCAATTCAGAATATTCTTTTATTCAAATATTCACATCTTTAGGGAAAGGTTTCCATTAATTTTATCAAAGATAAGTTTATTTAAACTATTTCTTTAATCTTCCTTTGCATATCAATTTCAAAAGATTTTATTTTATCTTTCCACAATTCTAAACCATATTAAGGTTCATCAACTAGTCGGGATTAGCTAATCTTACCGAAGTGATCATTTATTTTATTAACCCAATCCTAACCTATTCATCCCATGGAGGAAAACTGGTAGTGCTCCATGTCTAACTATTATTGTGTTTTTTGGTAAATTCAATTACCACTTAACGTTTAAATCTAATCAAAGATTTAACTATCTCATGGAATAAAACTAGTGGTATTCCATTCTCGCATATTACTTGAATTCGATAAATTTAATTACCTTATTACAATTTCAGTCTAATAAAGTATTCGTTAAAACTTCACTTAGTTTTAATCTCAAAAATCTTAGTTAAAAGATTTATAAATTCTAATTTCATTACTTACGATGCATAATATAAATTGTGCGTTTCAGCACAGGTCAGACATTTGACGCAGAATGCACAGACGTCTGATCTTATAAAGTAAGATTTCCAGAGACTTTTGACAAATGTCTGATCCCCTTTGGACATACATCTGAGCTGAAGTATACATTTTTTCTTTCAAGAGGTTGAACAGACGTATGACGACCCCATGGACAGACGTATGTTTACAGGGAAATTTTATCCTGAGAGTTTGTACAGACGTCTGACCATATATGGTCAGACGTCTGAGCTGATACCATTATTTTTCTTCCTTCTTTAGCTTGAACAAACATCTGACATCCCATGGACAGACGTCTTTTTATAGGGAAAGGATATTCCCAAGAGTTTACCTTGGACAAATTCTATTAATCTTAATTAAAAGATTATAAATTTCAAATCATAACATCACCGTTAATTGGGTTTAAGAAGTAATGTCATTTAAAACACCGTTCACAAAGAACCCAAAATCCACTTTCATTTAATTTCCAATTATCTTCATTGATGGGAAAATCTCATTAAATCTTAATGGAAAGATTTACTCTGCTCTCAACTAGGTTTAAGAACAATATTATTAAAGGTACCATTCACGACAAACCCAAAATCACATTTGATATTAAATACAAGGTTCTGAATAGAAATCATGTCGACTTATGTTCAATACCAAATTCTGAAACCAACCGATATCGTATTGGGAATAACGATATCTGTATCTTCCAAATTCCTCAATGATATCCGTATAATCATGGAATCCAATATCGAAATATTCTGAAGATTATTTCCATTTAAATGCTTTCCAATTCATACGTTGGAAAAATTCAGGTTATATTAAAACCAAACCAATTCTTTATTCTAGTTGTTAACCATTTCATTCAGATAAAGTATCTTTTTTCTTTTCAAATTTGGAGTATATCATCCATTCTTATTTGAATATTTCGTGTCCATCCAAAATCGGACATCAAAATCATATTTTGATTCTTTACCGAATATTATATCAAAATATTCGTTCATATTCTGAATCAGAATGTGACTTAATCAATTACCATATAATTTTAATCATATGGATTTAGTACATCACATGTATTCAATCATAGTGATAAACAACTACTAAACACATAATTCATATCCTGAGTGTAATCTACAACTGTATAAGCATTAAATAGTTAAATAACGCTTACTACGGTGTGTCAATCAATTGATTGACATACAACTAAACACAAGGGAGATGTGTGAAGTCAGTATCATCTCCAGACCCGTGTGGGGTTTCCAATCAACATTCAATTATTATTTGCATACTTGGGTGATGTATAAAATTATCGTCCCAATACCCGTGTGGGGTTTACATCACAATCCATGTGAACTTTTCTATTATTTTCACAATTTAATATAAAGAAAACGATATAAGTATAAACATCAATCAATCACCAAACAACATTGCAATTACAGACAAACAATATATTCAGTTATAAAAATACATAACGGTATAAGATACCTGAGTGATAGAATTCTCACCATTGATTTCCACTCTGCCATTCTTTAATTGATGGTTTATAAAATGATTTTGTAAGAATCGGGATGCTGAAATATGCGAATTAGAGAAACTGACCAGTCACAAACGAAGTCTAAATGGATCGAAACTCGATCGGGAAAGAGCCTGGATGGACCTAACTGTTGACCGTGGTTTCAACCGGTCAACAGTAGTTTTTAGCCAACAGACATCTGTCACCCCCAGGACAGACGTCTGACCTGACAGTGAGCAGTTTTTTTATTTTTCCCGAGAGCTTGGACAGACGTCTGACCCATTTTGGTCAGACGTTTGAGCTGAAGCAATTAAGCATTTTGATTGCCAATGAATGTGCAATTGGCCTTGGATGAGCCCGGATCAATGGTGTTGGTTTATGATGATTCCTAAGCTTAAATGAAGCCTCTTTAGCTCGCCAAAAGCACTCATGAACACATGCACAAAAGCATATACATAAGATTGCGATGATTTTGATTATAAGCTCAAAAATGAACTAAATTCCAAACCAAAGAAATCAAATATCATTTAAGCGAATTGTGAAGTCGTAGAATTTGCCGGTGCAACAATGAAGCTTCGCAATACCGCCTAAACCACTTGTAACATATGCATTTGATTTTGTGGACTACTCTTATCATAATTTCTGATTTAATGGAACATGAATATATGAAACCAACTAAGTTTCAATAGCCTATCCGATTCACTAGCATATGCAAACTCAAATGAACTTTAAACTACATTCCTACAAGCTATAAGCTTGTGGAATAAATGTGGATTCACGAACAACTCACAAAGCTCTCACTTTTGATGGTTAGAACAAGAAATCGATCCAATGACAAGCTAGAACAACCTCTCTTCCAATATTACTCAAAAATCTTCAAATAAACATGAATGCACAAATTTCCTAGAAGTTAGGTCATAGGAAATCTTAGAAATCGAAGGGAAAACAAGTGGGAGAAGATGGAGAAGGAGATGGAGAAGCTTACTCATGTTATCTCTTTGATTTTCCCTTTAATTTGGGCTTGAATTTGCAAAACCTAGCTTAGGAATTTTAATTTCCCCTTCCACTCTCCATTTTTTAATTTTTGCCTAAGTGTTGAAGTGTATGAAGCGGAGGATGATTTGAGGTTAGATGGTGGGCTAAGTATGGCCAACCATGACCCAACCCAGGTGCTAAAACCCCGAAGCTCGGAATATATCCACTAGTACAAAACTGCTTATTTGTGTCGCCTTATTTACTACACTTTAGCTAAAAACAGTAGCACATATGGTTATGTGCGACTTTTTTAGCTACGAACCGTAGCAGATTGTCAGGAAAATGATGTAAAAGACAGTTTTGCGACGATTTATTTTTTAAACAGTAGCAAATATTTATAATTTGCGACTGTTCTATATAAATCCGTCTCAAATTAAATAGGATTGAAATTGGTGAAGTTTCATTTTGCAACCGCTAGATATAAAACAGTCGCACATGCAAGTATTTACAATTTTGACTGAACAAAAACACATGCGTTTCTCACTCAAATTTTCTTCAGTTTTCTCCTCCGTACGTATCAAAAATACCCCTTTTCCTTCACCTAGTCCGCCACTAAAAATATAAAAATTACTCCCAGTAAATCAAATTGAATCCAAGTAATCCCCTTTAAAACATATTCAATGATGTGGTTATTGCTATGTTTTGTTTGGTATTGAATATTAGGAGTCTGAATCTCACTAAATGAGTTGAGAATAGGGCTGTCAACGGATGCTTTCAGATACGGACAGTGCCATATCCGTATCCGTATCTGAAATTATTTTCGGATATCAGATATCCGTATCCGTTTAATTTTCAGATATCGGATATCCGTATCCGCTTAATTTTTGGATACGGACGAATATCGGATATTTATCCGCTCCGCCATTAATTAATAAATTTAAGAGTATAAATAAAAAAGTTTGGATCAATATAAAATAATTTTTATATTAATGTTTATAAAAAACAAGGAAATAAAGAAGTATAATAAGGAAACATTGTTTTATACTAATATCCATAAGCATATCCAAAAATATTCCAAAATCAAACACTAAAACTACCATTTTTCACAAAAAATGGACAAAGAATTATATCATAGTAACATCCAACAGTTACAAAATAATTATTAACTCTATTTTTCTGTTTTGAGTTATGTATATTACATCAATTAGTCAGACGGATATTTTTCAGATACAGATATCACTATAACCATATCCGTATCCGAAAAGTTTTTCGGATATCGGATATCCGCATCCGCTTTTTGGATAATGCCAGATAACGGATATTTTGGATGCAGATTCAGATGGATATCGGATTTTTCGGGTATTCATTAACAGCCCTAGGTGAGAAGCAGAGAATAACGCAAAGCCCGGAGTCGTGGAAACATGGTAAATTTATACTTTAATAAGATCATCTTCAAATTAGGAACTAACTAAATCTATTTGTATCAATTAGTGAATTGATTTGGAAATCTGGAATATGATTCATTTTAGAATCGTTTTGTTGGTTCCACGATTAGTACTGTAGTTTTTGTTCGGATCTCATTTCAAAAGACCCCTAATTAATATGATTGTGTGTGACGATCCCAAAATCCGAGGGGCGGTATTAAGGATAATCACAGGGAAATAACACATTAATCATCATAGCAGAGTACAGATAATAGCAGAAACAATAAATAGAATAATTTTACATGGGTATGACAGCGGAATCACAACATGTAAGAATATCAGAATAGCATAACGTGGGATATAACTTAGTAAATAAAAAGGAAAGTGATCAGTCATCATCGCCAGAGGCGGAATACATACATGTAGTGAGACATAATAAGGGTATCAGTCTACATCGCCGAAGGCGGAATACATATACATATAGTGAGAAATACGGAAAGTAAATCAGTCTGCATCGCCCGTGGCGGAATCATAATATAAGTACAGTAATGGCGGAAAATGTCCAAGTCATCTCTGTGAAGTCAGCCTCGCCATGAGCCAAAAACAACCTGTCACCTGTGTACTTGGCTGCCCGTGTGAAAATAAGGGCACCCGCGTTTGCAAAGTGAAACAAACAACGAGTCAGTCATGGGGACTGGTATGAGGAATCTATTTAACAGTTAAACAATAGTAATAGCAAATCATAGGACCACGCCACTTTCGCGGAACGGGTTTACTCCAGTGATTGCTAGTGCATTTAAAACAAAGTAAATTCTTTTAAAAACAACGCAATGCTTTTAGAAAGAATGAAGCCATTATAAGACTCAGGTCCCATCACACAATGCAACGCAAGCCGGAGGATAGAGTTTTACCTTATAATAGCCAAATATGCTTGATACGTATAACGAAAAATCATTTGATATTATTACTAGTGCATATATGTTTCAAAAAAAAAAACGAATAGCATCATAAATATCAATCATAGGCGACATGAGCGTCCCATGCCACTATGTCTCCATATATAAGTTACAATCGAATCCGTTATCTCGTATTGGAAATTGGATTTCCGTCATGAGTCGAGGCAAGGGGCAAGCTCCTCTCCGCTTCTAGACACTCTAGCAAATGTCTCAGGACTACACACTCTGGGTAACCCTGGATGCTTCAGGGCCGGTCCTCTCTTACGTTTGAGGATTGGCAATTCCTGAACACACGTTTCCCGGTCCTTACAGACCTATAATCGAGGCGCCTCGCATTCCAACAACCACAAAGGTGAAAAGTAGATATATATGTCAGGGCTGTTAAGTCACTGACACCACCATAGCTAGAAAGAAACGTCGTGCTCTCCCTGTAGTCCGTATCCCGTTTTTAACTCATACCGGGGTGTGAGGTTCGTGAATCTACGAAATACACAAAGCTAGGCCACGTAGACCTTGCTTTGATCATCATCCACAAGACTTTGTTTTGCAACAAAAACCTTGATCACAGCATCTTGGCATGCCACATAGGCAGTCCACTCCATACGATTGATTTCTATCGATATATAACCCCTGAGCTCGTACGTCTCAGAGAAGGGCGTTAAGCAAAAGAATAAATTCTCCGCCGCCAAATAGATATATATTTAACAGAGATCAATCAGTACAGAACAAAATCCAATGTCAGACACACAGTTCATTTACAAGTCCGTCCTGGGTCTGAACGAAACCGGAGGCGTCAAATTCCTCGTATATCCGTCCAATCAACACATACGTTCAGACGGCTACTACTTCCGTCCCTTTCCGGTAGCTACTCCGGTTAGGAACCTCAGTAGCGCCCATCCAACCGATACGAAGATCGTCGATCTTGAATCATCTTTGCATTTTCCAATTTGAATCGCTCGATAAATTATTTGAAATGAGGGTTAGCTCGGCCTTTTCAAATAATTCACTTCATTAGAATTTAAATCGATTCTTTTTATGGTTATATTATTCGACACCCATCTTTCAGTTATTTAGTGTTATTTTCGTGTCAAACACATACAACCATCAAATATCAAACAATTCAAGCCCAATTGGTTTATTTTCAATCCATATTGCTTATAATATTTTATAACAATTTTTCGCCATTTTTATTTATTTAAAAACAGCCATATTTAATTAAACGGCGTTTCAGGTCATGCCGTAGCACTGGCGCTGTTTTTCTCCTAATTTGTTTTATACATATCGGAAAATCTAACCGTTGGATTTCTACAAAGTCTATATCAGTGGGAAGATATTCCCAAAGCGAACCCAATGGTTCCAGTTTCGTGAGAATCCGACGGTCGGATCTTCCACACTAGTCATTTGAAGTTACGGTTTCAAAATTCGAACTGCAGCGTCGTTATTCGATTTAATTTAATTATATTTATATTTATATATAAATATAAACGATTCTGGCGCTGTTTTTCTTCAGATTTGAATTAAACATTCCGGACAATCCAACCGTTGGATTTTTACAAGGTTGGTGCCGTTGGAAAGATATTTCCAAGGCGAACCCAGCGGTTGCGGTTTCGGGAAAATCCGATGGTCGGATTTCTCGTACTAATCGTTTCAAA
The DNA here is from genome assembly GCA_030737875.1 of Allium sativum. Lineage (NCBI taxonomy): Eukaryota > Viridiplantae > Streptophyta > Magnoliopsida > Asparagales > Amaryllidaceae > Allium > Allium sativum. The sequence goes on along the minus strand of CM060921.1, from coordinate 425,600,844 downwards.
TTACGATTCCGAAACACGAACTGCACGGCCTCTATTCCCTTTAATTATATTTATATTTATATATATAAATATAGTTCATTCTATAATTTCTACTATAGTTCATCCCATATTTCCAACTTCGTTTTCACTTCAAATATTTCACTAATGCCTTAATAATTCAAAAAATTTCGCCATAACCTCCTTTGTACGGGGAGGGGTTTGGAAATTTATTGGGCCGTATTAGGTACCCAATAAATCCTAAAAAGCATTCACATATTTATAGTGATATATTCTGGTGTTTACGGGGGAGCATGTACTGATAATCACTCCAGAGAATAAATTCCCGTCAGCCCGTTTCCGTGTGGAAATAAATAGTCCATGTGCCGTATCTAATAACTAGAGCGACGTGATTATTGTCAACTCCAGACCCGTGTGGGGTTTTTATCAATCTGGCAATTTATCGTTATAATTTATATAGTCCATATCAGTCATCAGTTCAACCTGTAGTACATAGTCATCGCTATACAAGCCTCTTGCTTGTATGGTAAATCTTCCACCTCGTCACACAAGCTCCAATTGCTTATGTGGAATATGATGAAGTATGCCTATCATCAAGAAGTATGCCATGTAGTGTAGTTCAAAATTAATTGTTACTATCCTATGGCATTATTTATTATTTCACACAGAATAACCAGCACTCCGCATCCAATGGCATTCACAGGAGTTGATATATAAATAAAATTGCGCAGCCAACTCATCAAGGTTTATCTATTTGTCGGGCACACAAATAATTTCTTTACTCTACAGCTAATCCATTTTTCCTGTTCAACACATGTATATATATGCAGAACAAAGCTAATAATAATATTTCTAGCAAACTATCAATTATTTCAACACGTGTGTATTTTTAACTAAGCGTATAAATGATAAAAGAAATATTTTTATCATCAAAAATATTTATTCGACACGTGTTTACTTTTAACACTTCATATTCACTACAAAAATATAGTTTTCATTGTCGATTCAATTTATTTTTAAAAGATGATAACATTCAACACATGAACTTCAACTCAACGAATGAATTGCAATTCAACACATGAATATTCTATATAGTTTGTATATATATAAAAATGTGATTTTTATCGCTAAAGCCATTTGTTTAAATTCAAATAATATTCAACACATGAATTTCAACTCAACGAATGAATTACAACTCAACACATGAATATTCTATATAGTTTGTATATATATAAAAATGTGATTTTTATCGCTAAAGCCATTTGTTTAAATTCAAATAATATTCAACACATGAATTTCAACTCAACGAATGAATTGCAACTCAAAACATGAATATTCTATATAGTTTGTATATACATAAAAATGTGATTTTTATCGCTAAAGCCATTTGTTTAAATTCAAATAATATTCAACACATGAATATTCTATATAGTTTGTATATATATATAAATGTGATTTTTATCGCTAAAGCCATTTGTTTAAATTCAAATAATATTCAACACATGAATTTCAACTCAACGAATGAATTGCAACTCAACACATGAATATTCGATATCGCATATGTAATTCATTTCAACGAATGAAAATTATTCTAACACATAAATATTTCAGAAAATTTCGGCAGCATAATGGCAGGGTAGTTAAAACCGGGACCGTCCCTAGTACGGCTCCTCGCTCTACCTTAAAACCTCGCGGTTTTTGACAATGGGGATCATGCATCTAGTTCGCACGCAGGCGGCATGTTTTATTTTCAATTCCACAATCCTATTCTATTTTGTTTCAACCACAAGAGGGTATTTTTCAACCACAAAGGTATTTTTCAACCACAAAATCAACCACAAACAATTATTTCCAGCCATCTGTCATACCATATAATATCACGTCAATCACAAGCAATAAATATCGTCCATGGTCTGTGGACGAGGGGAGTATATATATATAATATTATAATTCACTTGCATTTCATCACAATTCAAAGCATATATGTTTCATTCAACTCTTGTATAATTTATACATCGCTAATATAACTTATACAACACATGTACATGAGGTATACAATGCGTATATAATTTACACTTCGCTTATATAATTTATACAACGCGATTTCATTCACACAAATAGTTTAGATTCCTCACATTTGTTATTGCGGTGCTAAAAATCGTAGGAAGGTCAGAAAAATCCGCGGCTTCTTCTAGAATGTAGAGAGCCTCCTTGCGGTCACGGTGTCTCCTGTTTCATCGAATTTCGTTAACATAGCAAAAAGATATGATTTTTACAAGTTTGCAACGCTTTATAGTGTAAAAATCAATTAAAAATAGGTTTAGCCGTATACCCTTTTTGATTTCGAAAACTGGGGTTAAATCTTTAGGCAAAACCACGAAGTTTTAGGACGAACGGCCACCGCTACGTCGAAGAGGAAGGAAAGAGCTTCCCAAAGCTACCCGAGATGATCAGCTCGGTGGTCTCCAGCACCCACGGCGGCGGCGCAAAGTTCGGACCTTCCTGGCGCGATATCTCCTTAAGTACGCAACGATAATTCTTGAAGTTGCTATGGATTTGAAGATCTCTGAACGCTCTTCAAAATGGATCTGAGTTTGCTTGACTTCGTTGAGTGGTTGTGGAGAAATTGAAGAGAGAAGATTCGGAGCTTTTTCCGCATCGCGACAGGGAGATCGATGTAAAAGATGAATTCTGATTGGCCTGCTCCTTTTATTTTAATTTTTAATTTATTTAATTCCTAAAATACCCCCTTTCTCAGACGAACTCGAAGTCTAACCCAACGACTGTCGCCCTTAGCTAATTACCCCCATTCCGGACACAATGGGATATGTTTCGTTGGCCATTTCGACTGTTACAGTCAGTTATTTTTCAAATTAAAATATAAAACATTCGATATTTAATTTAAACGTACATTTCAATTTGCCAGGGCCACAAACCGAATCGAAAAATTCCAGAAAAATAAATCTAGCTTTGTTTTGACGATACGGTCCTAACAAAACCAGTTTCGTCGAATTCTGAGCTCGTTTGAAAAACGGCCATTTCTAGGTCGACCCATTTTAACAGAATTTGACCAATCACATTATCTTTTGCCCCGCTTACATACTAGCTTCAAAAATTATGAAATTTTAAACTTAGCAATAGTTTGACATCCCGGACCCAACAAAAGTGGTTTCGTCGAATTCCGAGGTCGTATGCAAAATCTCAATTTTCAAGGGCTATATATACTATATAGCGACCTTTCTGAAAATTCATTTGGCCATAACTTTTGATTTCCGTTATGAAACTTTGATTTTTCAGATTCATTAGAAAGGTATTGATAATCAGATTTAAATATTTTCAGTTTCGCCAAAATCCGTTATATTTTCCACCCGGTACAGTTGGACAAAGTTTGTATTCAAAATTTCTAACTGCAATACCATACCCAATTCTATATTTTATTGAAATGTGCTATTTCAATTATTCAAATTTCTTGGTAATAACCTAATTTAAAAAATTTAAACTGGTTCACATTTTCCGGGTTATTACAATCTCCCCCACTTAAAACTTTTCGTCCTCGAAAAGGAAATAACAGCTAAGCAGGAAATAAAAGGTAAATGCAAAGTATTGTAAAGGTACCTTGCACCGGAGTTAGTCAGAGATGTCCACTCTGCATTTGGGATAGGCTTGTTTAATGCTTTCCTCAGTCTCCCAAGTACAGTCTCTAGGATCACTACTCCACTGCACTTTGACTAGATGAATCTTTTTCCTCCTTTGCTCTCTGGTTTCTTTGCCAACTATCTTTAATGGCTCTCTGCTGAGTGCTAATTCTGGAGTTATGTCGATATCCTGTTGCGCTGCTTCTTCCACAACAAGATCGGGATCATGAACATGTTTTCTGAGTTGAGATATGTGGAACACATCATGTATACCATGCAACCAATCAGGTAATGAAACCCTATATGTAAGAGTTCCAATCCGTTCAAGTATAGGAAAGGGACCAATAAATCTCGGTGCCAACTTCCCAGTCTTGCCAAATCTGATTACTCCTCGCATTGGAGAAACTCTTAAATAAACATAATCGCCAACGGCAAACGATATATCCCTTCTTCTCGCATCAGCATAACTTTTCTGTCGGCTCTGAGCGGTTTTTAATCGCTTCTTAATGAAATCGACTTTATCCGATGCTTCTCGAATCATATCGGGCCCTAACACAAGTCTGTTGCCAGGTTCTACCCAACATGCGGGAGATCTGCACGGTCTACCGTATAAGGCTTCAAATGGAGACATTCCCAAACTTGCTTGATAGCTATTGTTGTAAGAGAATTCGGCTAGATGTAAGTGATCTTCCCATGAGCCATCAAAATCAATAACGCAAGCCCGCAGTAAATCTTCTAGAATTCTATTCACCCGCTCAGTTTGGCCATCTGTCTGAGGGTGATAAGCGGTGCTTAGATTCAATTTGGTTCCCAATTCTTCTTGGAATGCTTCCCAGAATTTGCTAGTAAATAGGGGATCTCTATCGCTGACTATATTGAGCGGCACTCCATGAAGTTTAACTATTTCTTTGAAGTAAATCTGACTTTGAGCCGTTCTGTTAGATCGGACAGGTATGAAATGGGCAGTCTTCGTGAAGTGATCTACGATTACCCATATACTGTCGTTTCCTTTTCTAGTTCGTGGCAAGCCATCGATGAAGTCCATCGAGATTTGTTCCCACTTCCATCCTGGAATTTCTAAGGGTTGTAATAATCCAGCTAATTTCTGTTGATCACTCTTGACTAGCTGGCAAGTGGAGCATCTGCTAACATATATTGAAATATCTCTTTTCATCGCCTTCCACCAGAATGTGCGTTTGATATCGTTATACATTTTGCTCACACCGGGATGGATACTCAATTTGGATTTATGGCACTCATCAAGTATTTCTCTTCTGAGCTCTGGGATTCCAGGCACAAAAATTCGCCCTTTTAATCTTAGGACCCCTTGGCTATCAAGGCTAAAATCTGAGGGTTTTCCTTCTCGGATCCGCTGGCTAATCCTTTCAATGAATTCATCGTCCTTCTGTAGGATAGTAGTCTTATCTTCTAAGGAAGAAGTAATGATAAAACTAGCAATGATTTCATTCTTTCTGCTGAGAGCATCGGCTACAACATTGGCTTTCCCCGGAGTATTGAATTTCAAAACCGTATGCTGCAAGGAATTCTAACCAGCGCTGTTGCCTCAAGTTTAGATCTTTCTGGGTGAACAGATATTTCAAGGATTGATGATCAGTGTATAGTTCAAACTTCTCGCCCAGTAAATAATGCCCCTAGATTCTTAAAGCAAACACGATAGCTAATAACTCAAGATCATGAGTTGCATAGTTTCTTTCATGCGGCTTCAGTTGACGGCTGGCATAAGCGATCACTTGGCCTTTTTGCATTAACACTGCGCCTAGCCCTCTAATAGAAGCATCTGTCCATACAATCAAGTCTTGGTTGCCTTCTATAATGGTCAATACTGGAGCAGTTGTCAACTTCAGTTTCAGCTATTGGAAAGCTTCTTCACATTCGGGAGTCCATTTGAATTTCTCATGCTTCTTTGTAAGCTTTGTCAAAACTCCTGATATCTTTGAAAAATCCTGAACGAATTTCCGATAGTAACTAGCCAATCCAAGGAAACTTCGAACTTCAGTAGGTGTAGTAGGTTGTTTCCAGTTCTGAATCGCTGTAATTTTGCTTGGATCTACAGCAATCCCTTCTTTTGATACGACATGGCCTAGGAATTTAACTTCATTCTGCCAAAAGACACATTTAGAAAATTTAGCTTTCAAGACATTTCTCCTTAGAATTTTCAACACTTGTTCTAAATGCTTTGCATGTTCATCTTCCGACTTGGAGTAGATTAAAATGTCATCGATGAAGACTAGAACAAATTTATTCAATACACCATGGAACACTCTGTTCATAAGATCAACGAAGTATGCCGGAGCGTTACACAAGCCGAACGGCATTACCAACCATTCGTAGAATAAATCGGGACCCCTGAAGGCTGTTAAAGGAACACAGTCTTCGGCTATACGTAATTGGTGGAAACCTGTAGCTAGGTCCATTCTGGAGAATACTGTTGCTCCATTTAATTGATCTAACAGATCATCTATTCATGGCAAGGGATATTTGTTCTTCAGTGTCTGCTTATTGAGATCTCGGTAATCAACGCAAAGTCTTAGAGTACCGTCTGATTTCGGGACAAATACTACTGCTGCTACCCAAGCTGAAAAGCTTGGTCTGATTAGACCTTTCCAAAGCAATTCACGGGTTTGACTACTTAACTCTTCGTTTTCTTTCGGGGCCATTCTTCTAATTGGATGTACTACTGGTCGGGCGTTAGGAATTAGATCTATCCTAAATTCAATTTCTCTTTGCGGCGGTAAGTTTTCTACTTCTTCAAACACGTCCGCATAGTTTTTAACCACCGGTATCTTTTCTAATGAAGGGGGAATAACTTCTAAAGAAGGCCAAAATTCTGTTCTACCTATTTCTGAGCCATGGCATGGTATATATATAGGTCCAAGCTTCGTTTTGACTTTAACGATTCGTTAAGCACATCTAACTTTGGCCTTATATTTTGTCGACCAGTCAAGCCCCAGTATAACATCAAATTCAGAAAGGTCCATGACAATCGAATCAAAGGAGAACTTGTAGCAAGAATAAGAGATAGGCACTCTACATTATAAATTGAGACTAACAGAACTTCCTATTGGGTTTCGAACTTTAATTGGTTCCCTAAGTTTTCTTCGTTTCAATTTTAACTTGTGAACAAGGTTACCAGAAATGAAGCTACGTGATGCACCAGTATCAAAAAGTACAGAAACAGGAATATTTTTAATGGTAAGGGTACCTCCCAAGACGTCGGGTTTACCTGATCCATCGGTGGTAGCTGGTGGGGTCTTCCCGTCATAGACATGATCCACTTGTGCATTCTGCTTCAGAGGACAGTTCCTGCTATAGTGCCCCTTCTTATGGCAGTTGTAGCATTCGGCTGAGTCATTTGCCTTTGGCTTCCTCGGGACTTTGCACACATTAGAAAAATGACCTGGCTTCCCGCAGTTGTAACAATTTCCCTTCGGGATCTTTGCAGGTTTCTGAGTAGCGGCCGCGGTAATGCTAGATTCGGGTTGATCTGTTGAGGCTTTGCGCTTATTTCCAGCTTGGCTTTTGGCGCGGTCTTGGCTAGCATGCCTCTCATCCATGTCTTCGTAATTGCAAGCCATCTCCACTAGTTCTGTAAAGGAGAGTTTGATGTTGCTCATAGCTCTATCATGGTACTTGCGCTTCAGCCCAAATATGAATCTCTTGTTCTTTGCTTTGTTGGTCGTAATCAGCTCTGGAGCATAGCGCGACAATTGGGTGAACTTATTTAGATAATCCTGAATAGAGAGATCTCCTTGCTGGAGATTAGCAAACTGCTCTCGCATCCTCTCTAGAGCCTGTTCAGGTACAAACTTCTCATTGAACATAGTTTTAAATTGCTCCCAAGTTCTGACAGTACCAGCTGCATCCTCTGAGGTAATAGCATCCCACTACAGCTCTGCTTCCTCCTGAAGGAGCCAAATACCAAGTCGGGCTTTGTTGTTGGTTCCCATACCTATGCCTTCAAAGATTTTCTCACAAGTTTTTAACCAAGCTATAGCCTCGGTCACTGTACCAGTGCCAATAAAAGGTTTTCCCCCAAGATTTCTGTGCCTCTTCGCAACTTTATCTAGCTCAAAGTCTTCAGGTGCTGGTGGCTGAACAATAGGGATTTCCACAACTACGGGGATATTCCCCCGTCCTCCTGCTGCCACTCCTCGGCCTCCACGGCCTCCTCTAGCTGCTGCTGCTCGTGTAGCCATCTAAGAGAATACTGAATAAGCAAGAAAAGAGTCAAGCTCACAGATTTGATAATTTTCACAAATGATAAAGCAAGGGAATACAAGGAAAGATAATGATGATGTATTGATCAAATTGTTTTGCTAATCTGCTTAGCTCATTCTAGGACATTGCTAATCCTATCTCTAATGAGCTACTCGCATTAGAACACTACTGATTCTATTCTGACGAGGTGTTTAATGTGTTAGATCCCGGAACTAAGGTTAACTAAAGCTCTGATACTAACTGTGACGATCCCAAAATCCGAGGGGCGGTATTAAGGATAATCATAGGGATATAACACATTAATCATCATAGCAGAGTACAGATAATAGCAGAAACAATAAATAGAATAATTTTACATGGGTATGACAGCGGAATCACAACATGTAAGAATATCATAATAGCATAACGTGGGATATAACTTAGTAAATAAAAAGGAAAGTGATCAGTCATCATCGCCAGAGGCGGACTACATACATGCAGTGAGACATAATAAGGGTATCAGTCTACATCGCCGAAGGCGGAATACATATACATACAGTGAGAAATACGGAAAGTAAATCAGTCTGCATCGCCCGTGGCGGAATCATAATATAAGTACAGTAATGGCGGAAAATGTCCAAGTCATCTCTGTGAAGTCAGCCTCGCCATGAGCCAAAAACAACCTGTCACCTGTGTACTTGGCTGCCCATGTGAAAATAAGGGCACCCGCGTTTGCAAAGTGAAACAAACAACGAGTCAGTCATGGGGACTGGTATGAGGAATCTATTTAACAGTTAAACAATAGTAATAGCAAATCATAGGACCACGCCACTTTCGCGGAACGGGTTTACTCCAGTGATTGCTAGTGCATTTAAAACAAAGTAAATTCTTTTAAAAACAACGCAATGCTTTTAGAAAGAATGAAGCCATTATAAGACTCAGGTCCCATCACACAATGCAACGCAAGCCGGAGGATAGAGTTTTACCTTATAATAGCCAAATATGCTTGATACGTATAACGAAAAATCATTTGATATTATTACTAGTGCATATATGTTTCAAAAAAAAAAACGAATAGCATCATAAATATCAATCATAGGCGACATGAGCGTCCCATGCCACTATGTCGCCATATATAAGTTACAATCGAATCCGTTATCTCGTATTGGAAATTGGATTTCCGTCATGAGTCGAGGCAAGGGGCAAGCTCCTCTCCGGTTTGAGACACTCTAGCAAATGTCTCAGGACTACACACTCTGGGTAACCCTGGATGCTTTAGGGTCGGTCCTCTCTTACGCTTGAGGATTGGCAATTCCTGAACACACGTTTCCCGGTCCTTACAGACCTATAATCGAGGCGCCTCGCATTCCAACAACCACAAAGGTGAAAAGTAGATATATATGTCAGGGCTGGTAAGTCACTGACACCACCATAGCTAGAAAGAAACGTCGTGCTCTCCCTGCAGTCCGTATCCCATTTTTAACTCATACCGGGGTGTGAGGTTCGCGAATCTACGAAATACACAAAGCTAGGCTTCATAGACCTTGCTTTGATCATCATCCACAAGACTTTGCTTTGCAACAGAAACCTTGATCACAACATCTTGGCATGCCACATAGGCAGTCCACTCCATACGATTGATTTCTATCGATATATAACCCCTGAACTCGTACGTCTCAGAGAAGGGCGTTAAGCAAAAGAATAAATTCTCCGCCGCCAAACAGATATATATTTAACAGAGATCAATCAGTACATAACAAAATCCAATGTCAGACACACAGTCCATTTACAAGTCCGTCCTGGGTCTGAACGAAACCGGAGGCGTCAAATTCCTCGTATATCCGTCCAATCAACACATACGTTCAGACGGCTACTACTTCCGTCCCTTTCCGGTAGCTACTCCGGTTAGGAACCTCAGTAGCGCCCATCCAACCGATACGAAGATCGTCGGTCTTGAATCGTCTTTGCATTTTTCAATTCGAATCGCTCGATAAATTATTTGAAATGAGGGTTAGCTCGGCCTTTTCAAATAATTCACCTCATTAGAATTTAAATCGATTCTTTTTATGGTTATATTATTCGACACCCATCTTTCAGTTATTTAGTGTTATTTTCATGTCAAACACATACAACCATCAAATATCAAACAATTCAAGCCCAATTGGTTTATTTTCAATCCATATTGCTTATAATATTTTATAACGATTTTTCGCCATTTTTATTTATTTAAAAATAGCCATATTTAATTAAACGGCGTTTCAGGTCGTGCCGTGGCACTGGCGCTGTTTTTCTCCTAATTTGTTTTATACATATCGGAAAATCTAACCGTTGGATTTCTACAAAGTCTATATCAGTGGGAAGATATTCCCAAAGCGAACCCAATGGTTCCAGTTTCGTGAGAATCCGACGGTCGGATCTTCCACACTAGTCATTTGAAGTTACGGTTTCAAAATTCGAACTACAGCGTTGTTATTCGATTTAATTTAATTATATTTATATTTATATATAAATATAAACGATTCTGGCGCTGTTTTTCTTCATATTTGAATTAAACATTCCGGACAATCCAACCGTTGGATTTTTACAGGATTGGTGCCGTTGGAAAGATATTACCAAGGCGAACCCAGCGGTTGCGGTTTCGGGAAAATCCGATGGTCGGATTTCTCGTACTAATCGTTTCAAATTACGATTCCGAAACATGAACTGCACGGCCTCTATTCCCTTTAATTATATTTATATTTATATATATAAATATAGTTCATTCTATAATTTCAACTATAGTTCATCCCATATTTCCAACTTCGTTTTCACTTCAAATATTTCACTAACGCCTTAATATTTCGAAAAATTTCGCCATAACCTCCTTTGTACGGGGAGGGGTTTGGAAATTTATTGGGCCGTATTAGGTACCCAATAAATTCTAAAAAGCATTCACATATTTATAGTGATATATTCTGGTGTTTACGGGGGAGCATGTACTGATAATCACACCAGAGAATAAATTCCCGTCACCCCGTTTTCGTGTGGAAATAAATAGTCCATGTGCCGTATCTAATAACTAGAGCGACGTGATTATTGTCAACTCCAGACCCGTGTGGGGTTTTTATTAATCTGGCAGTTTATCATTACAATTTATATAGTCCATATCAGTCATCAGTTCAACCTGTAGTACATAGTCATCGCCATACAAGCCTCTTGCTTGTATGGTAAATCTTCCACCTCGTCACACAAGCTCCAATTGCTTATGTGGAATATGATGAAGTATGCCTATCATCAAGAAGTATGCCATGTAGTGTAGTTCAAAATTAATTATTACTATCCTATGGCGTTATTTATTATTTCACACAGAATAACCAGCACTCCGCATCTAATGGCATTCACAGGAGTTGATATATAAATAAAATTGTGCAGCCAACTCATCAAGGTTTACCTATTTGTCGGGCACGCAAATAATTTCTTTACTCTACAGCTAATCCATTTTTCCTGTTCAACACATGTATATATATGCAGAACAAAGCTAATAATAATATTTCTAGCAAACTATCATTTATTTCAACACGTGTGTATTTTTAACTAAGCGTATTCATGACAAAAGAAATATTTTTATCGTCAAAAATATTTATTCTACACGTGTGTACTTTTAACACTTCATATTCACTACAAAAATATAGTTTTCATTGTCGATTCAATTTATTTTTAAAAGATGATAACATTCAACACATGAACTTCAACTCAACGAATGAATTGCAATTCAACACATGAATATTCTATATAGTTTGTATATATATAAAAATGTGATTTTTATAGCTAAATCCATTTGTTTAAATTCAAATAATATTCAACACATGAATTTCAACTCAACGAATGAATTGCAACTCAACACATGAATATTCTATATAGTTTGTATATATATAAAAATGTGATTTTTATCGCTAAAGCCATTTGTTTAAATTCAAATAATATTCAACACATGAATTTCAACTCAACGAATGAATTGCAACTCAACACATGAATATTCTATATAGTTTGTATATATATAAAAATGAGATTTTTATCGCTAAAGCCATTTGTTTAAATTCAAATAATATTCAACACATGAATATTCTATATAGTTTGTATATATATAAAAATGTGATTTTTATCGCTAAAGCCATTTGTTTAAATTCAAATAATATTCAGCACATGAATTTCAACTCAACGAATGAATTGCAACTCAACACATGAATATTCGATATCGCATATGTAATTCATTTCAACGAATGAAAATTATTCTAACACATAAATATTTCAGAAAATTTCGGCAGCATAACGGTAGGGTAGTTAAAACCGGGACCGTCCCTAGTATGGCTCCTCGCTCTACCTTAAAACCTCGCGGTTTTTGACAATGGGGATCATGCATCTAGTTCGCACGCAGGCAACATGTTTTATTTTCAATTCCACAATCCTATTCTATTTTGTTTCAACCACAAGACTGTATTTTTCAACCACAAAGGTATTTTTCAACCACAAAATCAACCACAAACAATTATTTCCAACCATCCGTCATACCATATAATATCACGTCAATCACAAGCAATAAATATCGTCCATGGTCTGTGGACGAGGGGAGTATATATATATATATATAATATAATAATTCACTTGCATTTCATCACAATTCAAAGCATATATGTTTCATTCAACGCTTGTATAATTTATACATCGCTAATATAACTTATACAACACATGTACATGAGGTATACAATGCGTATATAATTTACACTTCGCTTATATAATTTATACAACGCGATTTCATTCACACAAATAGTTTAGATTCCTCACATTGGTTATTGCGGTGCTAAAAATCGTAGGAAGGTCAGAAAATCCGCGGCTTCTTCTAGAATGTAGAGAGCCTCCTTGCGGTCACGGTGTCTCCTGTTTCATCGAATTTCGTTAACATAGCAAAAAGATACGATTTTTACAAGTTTGCAACGCTTTATAGTGTAAAAATCAATTAAAAATAGGTTTAGCCGTATACCCTTTTTGATTTCGAAAACTAGGGTTAAATCTTTCGGCAAAACCACGAAGTTTTAGGACGAACGGCCAGCGCTGCGTCGAAGAGGAAGGAAAGAGCTTCCCAAAGCTACCCGAGATGATCAGCTCGGTGGTCTCCAGCACCCACGGCGGCGACGCAAAGTTCGGACCTTCCTGGCGCGATATCTCCTTAAATACGCAACGATAATTCTTGAAGTTGCTATGGATTTGAAGATCTCTGAACGCTCTTCAAAATGGATCTGAGTTTGCTTGATTTCGTTGAGTGGTTGTGGAGAAATTGAAGAGAGAAGATTCGGAGCTTTTTCCGCGTCGCGACAGGGAGATCGATGTAGAAGATGAATTCTGATTGGCCCGCTCCTTTTATTTTAATTTTTAATTTATTTAATTCCTAAAATACCCCCTTTCTCAAACGAACTCGAAATCTAACCCAACGACTGTCACCCCTAGCTAATAAACCCCATTCCGGACACAATGGGATATGTTTCGTTGGCCATTTCGACTGTTACAGTCAGTTATTTTTCAAATTAAAATATAAAACATTCTATATTTAATTTAAACGTACATTTCAATTTGCCAGGGCCACAAACTGAATCGAAAAATTCCAGAAAAATAAATCTAGCTTTGTTTTGACGATACGGTCCTAACAACACCAGTTTCGTCGAATTCTGAGCACGTTTGAAAAACGGCCATTTTTAGGTCGACCCATTTTAACAGAATTTGACCAATCACATTATCTTTTGCCCCGCTCACATACTAGCTTCAAAAATTATGAAATTTGAAACTTAGCAATAGTTTGACATCCCGGACCCAACAAAAGTGGTTTCGTCGAATTCCGAGGTCGTATGCAAAATCTCAATTTTCAAGGGCTATATATACTATATAGCGACCTTTCTGAAAATTCATTTGGCCATAACTTTTGATTTCCGTTATGAAACTTCGATTTTTCAGATTCGTTAGAAAGGTATTGATAAACAGATTTAAATATTTTCAGTTTCGCCAAAATCCGTTATATTTTCCACCCGGTACAGTCGGACAAAGTTTGTATTCAAAATTTCTAACTGCAATACCATACACAATTCTATATTTTATTGAAATGTGCTATTTCAATTATTCAAATTTCTTGGTAATAACCTAATTTAAAAATTTTAAACTGGTTCACATTTTCCGGGTTATTACATTGTGTCTTTTATATCTCAATTTTATTTTGTTGCAAACTGTTACAGCAAAATAAAACTCTGGTGCTAACCACTAAATCGAGAAGGTAATGTCATAGTTAAGATTCAAACTCTACCTCTCTAAGTTTTCAACTTAACGCTTCAGCCATTTAGATTTGGCTACCTTTACTTTTCACCTATAGATGCAGGTTATAGTTTCAGTTTAATTTGCAGTTGACCCAGGAATGACTGTATATGTGTAATCTATGATTTATACGAGAGTTGGTAAAATAAGGATACACACGCTTTTTAACCATACATTCAGGGTACCTATTAATTTGTTTACACTGAAATGGGTATAGATGCTGAACTTTGATTGTATGTTAAACCAATGTGTGGTTTAATGTAGGGGTGTTACGGTTATGGCAACCGTCAATTTTACCTCCAACCGTAACCGCAACCGTTGTTGACGGTTTATAAATTTTATAACCGTTACTGTCACCATCTAACCGTTACCGCAACCATTACCGTAAATTTACATTGTTATCCATAAATAATTCAAGTTTTAACATTAATTTTAAGAATTAGTTTATTTATCTATTAAACAAACCATCCATGTGCATGTTGTCTGAAACACCCCACCGCCGTTAAGGTCACTCACAAAGGGAATGCCTTTACTTTGGTGGAGGGTTATAGGTACAAGACACAGAAAACTTTCCAAGACAGATAAATATAAGCAGCGAAATTCAATTATTTATTTCATACATGGTTCAATACAAAAGCATTTCATCAAATTGTCTCAAATTAACTTCCAAAACATTACAACATAATCTCTGTCTTGATTATTCAATAAAGAAGCATAAACTAAAAATAAAAGTGCATAAATCCCCAAGGATAATGTCCAAAAGCCATAGTCAGAGAGAGTCCAAATCATACATCTACTTTCTTAAAGCTTGCAAAGAGCCTGACTAAGCTGCAGTATTCCCTCCCTGTGGACCTGGGGGGAGGGGAAACGAAAGAAAAGAAGACGAGAGAAAACGGGTTAGACAATAAGTCTGGTAAGTTCAGTGATTACTAGTATTTAAATAAGGAAAGGGATCATGACAGTAATAACAGAACATAGGATAATACCCTAATATCAGATAAGAGGAACGTGTGATCGCACCCATTAATATAGTCTCTGCACCTACTTAACAATTGGTTCAACCAGCTCTACGTGTTCATAACAAACGATCCCCTTAATGATCGGCTCCTACTCGCATGCATTCATATCCTGTGTCACTCGGCCCCACTTGACTGTAGATACTTATGCTGGTCCCACCATGGGGTGTATCAGTCCCTCTGGTGGCAACCCAACACGATTCAGGATGCACAGTGTATACTACTGATGCCCAGTGTCTGATTTTTCCACTCCGGAGTACGTGCACGCCCACACTCCGTCGGAACCTACACTGGCCCACCAACCGCTGACGCTTTGACCGCTTATACTCAGCCCAGTAATCGTGCCCCACCCTGCCTAGTTTCAGGGTACCATGATACATCTATGTGGGTTACTGCTGAAATGGGTCCCCGTTACTAGGGTTTTCTAATCAACATGTTTATTTGGTTAAGTGTCCAAGTTTACCTAACCCCGCCCATTCGTTTAGTTAACATGTTGAATCGGTTAAGTGTTTTCCTAATTGACTTAACCCTACCAATCCTGACTTAGCTTTAATTTATTAAAGCACCAACCACTCACATTAGACAGGTCTTGTTGTGGTCACTGGATGTGCCGGTCGGTTCCGGGCAGATTTACACCACAACTCAGTCTAACCTCGGGTTCTTTTTGGCCTTGATGCACTAACCACCCACATTAGACAGGTCTTGTTGTGGTCACTGGATATGCCGGTCGGTTCCGGGCAGATTTACACCACAACTCGGTCTAACCTCGGGTTAGACATATTCGTCTTTTCTCTAAATTCACATTTTTATATATATGTCTAATTTCTTTATGTAAATTTAATTTAATTTAATCATGCCATAATTATCCTTTGGTTATGCTCACCATAAATGGTATATCAAGTATACCATTTCATGAACAAATCTATGCCATGAATTTTCATATTTTCCCATCGCTACCCCCGTGGAACGTATGCATGAATCACATAAAATGTTGGGCTAGTAAATTAGCCCAACCCATAAACAAGAAAGGGGTAATAAACAAGGAACATGAAATAAACATAAAATAGCATACATTTCAAATTGTCATGTGTAACTTGGTATAGAAGCATCATTAACTTTAATTAAATGGGTAAAGGTGAACTTGTGACTAAGTTGGGTCTAATGGTCATGTAAACTTGACAAAGGTCTAACATGGAGGTTTAACATATAATCGCAGTTTCAACCCACAACTTAGCATATTAACTTATGTATGTCAAAACATAAGAAAGCTACTATAATCATTTTTTTAAATTGCAACTTAGCATGATAACTAATGTGTGTTAAACATAAGACGACTGTTATAAACATGTTCGAATCACAATTTAGCATGATACTTATGTGTTAAAACATAAGAGGACTACAATACCAAATTCTACAACATAATTAGATTCAACCTAACATGAATATACATGAGTGTTGATCTAACATATAAGCATGTGTTTTAGATCACAAACTTGCAAATAATCACCAATTTATAACATGACATGTTTTACCATTTAATTGGCAAAATAAATCCATTACCCAATCATAATAAATTCTAATAACATACAATATGTTCATCACCACAAGCATATAAACATGATTAATATACAATATTTTCATCACCACAAGCATGTAGACAACATGTTCATCGCCACAAGCATATAGACATGATTAATTACAACAATACTTTAAGATAAACAAGAATCAAATCTTATACATAAGCATCATTCTATATCCAAATTACAACATGTCATGATTCAATTGAAAGAATGTTTAAATCTGCGTAATAACCAACTTACAAACTAAAAAGGAATTCTTACGTTCTGAAATATGAATTCTGAAATTGGTAAGCTCGCCTTTGATGTAGATCGTTGAATTTGATAATCTTTTAATTGATTCAAGTTCTTATCTTGTCTTTGAATTGGTGACGGCTACTCCAAATTTTCTACTGACAGCATGATAGTTCTAGGATTATTTTTGTGTGATTTTTAGGTTTGAGCATTGGGTTGTTTATATAGAATTTCAACTCAATTTGAGCCGTCGGATGATCCTAGGGTTAACCGCAACCATCCAGTGAAGATAGGGTGACACCTCAGCCCTAGTGACTCATCACTGAGTCACAAAATCATCACCATTCAGATCTTCCCGGGGGGGTAGGTGGGGGGGGGGGGGAGGTCGACCCCTAGGTCGACCTGTAGGGGGGAGGTCGACACTAGGGACGACCCCCTGGTCGACCTGGGTCCTGGGCGGGAATTTTCCCGCCCAGCCCGCTTCTGACTTCTGACTTGAATTTATTTTCGAGCTGTTTGAATTTATTTGAATTTTCTGGAAACTTCCGACAGCCATAACTTCTTCATACGAAGTCCAATTTACACAAACTCGGACTCTATCTCAACCAGAATTCCGAGACGAACACAATGGTGTAACCCGTTTCCCTTAATTCTCACATTTTAAATTAAGTATTATTTAATTCGTTACTACACCGTTAACAGAAAATACGGGGTGTTACATTCTCCCCTCCTTTTAGGATTTTGTCCCCGAAATCTTCAAGTCCAGAAGAACTTATATCCTACCATCCAATCACCCATCTACTCAACCATCAAACACAGGCGTCCATTGTCCTTAAAATATTTCTGATGCTTTATGATCATATGCATTGTGTGTGTACATGTCCTTATCTAATGCAAAATCAAGCGGTCTACTGATTCAGTTGACCTCCTTAATGCAAATTATGTCAGTGCCATGAGTCCATTATGAATGCAATTTTTCCTACTCAAAATTTCTTACATGAGTGCACAATCATTCATACAAATGCAACGTCCATATGATAACACATCAAGTTTTAATCCATAAAACAATACATATATGCATATGCAATATGGAAGTGACTGAGCCGTTCTAATACCTAATGTGTGTGTATATGCATCCACTAGCAACCATTTGCAACCACTTGAAACCATCAATCATAACATGTTTCAATTACATGTTTACATCCAAATGGGTTCCTACCTAAGGATAAAGGATAGGATCGAGGAGATATACCTAAAAAGATAGATACGAGCATAAACTTAAGGAAAAAGATATCAAGGATGTACCCTCAAAAAGAAAAGGGTAGGTTGCGCGTATTCTGTCCTCAGTTTCCCAAGTCGCATCTTCCTCGGTGTCGCTCCATTGAACTTTGACGAGCTTAACTTCTCGGTTGAATAGCTTTTTGACTTCTATTCCCAAGATACGGGTTGGAACTCTCCTCAAAGTTGCTTCTCGTTCAACTTCAACTTCCTCTAGCATAATTGGTTCTACCACTTCCGCAGACTCGTGTAAGCGTTTTCGCAGGTGAGAGACATGAAATACATTATGAATCCCAGCCAATCTTTCAGGGATCTGTACCGTATAAGCCATCTTCCCAATCTTCTCGATGATAGGGAACCACCCTATAAATCTTGGTGCTAACTTTCCTGCGGATCCAAAGCGAACAACGTTCCTCAAAGGAGATACTTTAAGGAACACCTTGTCTCCAACTTCGAACTCAAGGTCAGTTCTTCTTTTGTCTGCGTAGGACTTCTGTCTATCTTGGGCAGTCTTCATTCTTCTTCGTATCAAGTCTACTTTCTCTGAAGTTTCCCTTATCATGTCTGGTCCAAGTATGAGCTTGACTGTGGACTCCCACCAGCAAGTTGGTGACCTGCACGGTCTTCCATATAAAGCTTCGAAAGGTGCCATGCCTATGGTGGCTTTGTAGCTATTATTGTACGCGAATTCAACCAAAGGTAGATGATCCTCCCATGTACCTCCGAAGTCAATAATGCATAACCTCAAGAGGTCTTCTAATACTCTGTTGACTCTTTCCGGCTGGCCATCGGTTTGAGGGTGATAGGCCGTGCTTAAGCATAACTTTGTGCCTACAGCCTCTTGTAAACTCTTCCAAAACATGCTCGTGAAGATAGGGTCTCGATCACTCACTATGCTGGAGGGTATCCCATGGAGTCGAACTATCTCCTTAAGATATATGGATGCTAGGGATGAGGCAGTCCTTCTATTCTTGACGGGTATAAAGTGGGCGCTTTTTGTGAGCCTGTCCACTATTACCCAAATGCTGGTATTGCCTCTTCTTGACCTAGGCAACCTATCTATAAAGTCCATCGAGATGCTATCCCATTTCCACTGTGGGACCTCTAGAGGATGGAGTAGACCACCAGGCTTCTTCTGCTCCGGCTTGACTTGTTGGCATATTAAACACTTAGAAACAAATTCAGCTATGTCTTGTTTCATGCCATTCCAAAAGAAAACTCTTTTGATGTCTTTATACATCTTGTCTCCGCCTGGGTCTATGGTCAGCTTGGAATGGTGTGCCTCTTCTAGAACCGCCTTTACCAAATCCCTTACTTGTGGGACACATAGTCTTCCATCTCGTCTCAACCAGCCCTTGGCATTAATTGAGTATCTATTGAGGTGACTGGAAGTCTCACCCCTAATTAACTTGTCCATCACATCAGCTAGCTGAGGGTTTTCCCTTTGCGCGGCTCCGATTGAGTCTAATAGAGTTGGTCGCACTTCCAACGTTGCTAGCAAGGTAGGTACAAAGTCAGAGGAGTGTTTGAAATTAAAGCTTGCTATGAACTCCAAGCTTTGCCTTTCCACAAAGAGAGGGCTTAAGGCCAGCTTCTTTCTACTTAAGGCGTCTGCTACTGCATTGCCCTTGCCAGGAGTGAATGAAATCTCAAAATCGAATGAGGCAAGAAACTCCATCCATCTTTGCTGCCTCAAATTGAGATCTTTTTGCGAGAAAAGGTATTTCAACGATTTATGGTCAGTATACAGTTCAAATTTCTCACCTAGGAGATAATGGCGCCAAGACTTAAGTGCAAAAACGATGGCTGCCAACTCTAGGTCGTGGATTGGGTAGTTTTTCTCGTGTACTTTCAACTGTCTTCCACCATAAGCCACTACCTTCCCTTCTTGCATCAGAACAATGCATGTTCCTGTTCTGCAAGCATCTGTGTATATTGTAAACATCTTGCTTCCATCAGGCAATGTCAGAACTGGGGCTGTTGTTAGAGCCCTTTTCAAGTGTTGGAAAGCAATATCGCAATCCAAATCCCAATTGAAAGCTAGGTTCTTCTTTGTCAATCTTGTCAATGGAGCTGTGATTTTTGCAAAATCTTTGATAAACTTTCGATAAAATCCTGCTAGACCGAGAAAGCTTCGGACTTCAGTTGCGTTTTGAGGAAACTTCCAATCTTGCACAGCAACCACTTTCGCGGGGTCCACAGCTATCCCCTCTTTTGACACCACGTGTCCAAGGAACCTAACTTCTTCTCTCCGGAAATGGCATTTGGAAAATTTCGCCTTCAACTGATGTGCATGGAGAGTATCCATGATTTCTTTTAGATGCTGAGCATGCTCTTCCTCATTCTTTGAGAAGATCAAAATATCGTTTATGAAGACCACCACAAACTTATCGGGGAACTCTCGGAACACCCTGCTCATTAAATCAACGAAGTAAGCGGGTGCGTTTGTGAAGCCGAAAGGCATGACAAGCCACTCGAAGAAACCATCTGGAGTTCTGAATGCGGTCTTATCAATGCTGTCTTCAGCCACCCTTAGCTGATGAAACCCGGTAGCTAAATTTAATTGGGAGAAAACCGATGCATCTACAAGCTGATCGAACAAATCATCTATTCTCGGGAGTGTGTGCCTATTCCTCTTAGTCAGCTTGTTTAGCTCCCTATAATCAACACACAGGCGAAGCGAACCATCCGCTTTAGTTGCGAACACTACTAGAGCGCCCCATTCAGAAATACTCCACCTTATAAACCCCTTCTCAAGCAATTCTTTAACTTGCTTGCTGATTTCTTTCCTCTCCCTTGGAGCCATGTGTCTAACGGGTAAAGCAACGGGTTTTGCGTTGTCCACGAGGTATATGTAGAAATCTATCTCCCGCTTCGGAGGTAAGCCCTTTACCTCTTCAAACACATCCGAGTATTCACGGACTACACTTACAGACTGCAAGTTCTCAACAGACGCATCAAGAGATTCTAGATAACTAAGCATAATGGAGTTCATGGGATTACAAAAAATTTCGAGAGTGTTACCGAGGCGAGTCGTGAGTCTAACCACTCTCTTTTCGCAATCGAGGATGGAACCATTACTGGATAGCCAGTCCATGTCTAGAATCAACCCATAGCCCGTGAAGCCCAAAACAAAGGCATTACATCTAAACGCAACGCTTAGTATAGATATTTTCAAATCCAAACAAACCAATGACAAATAAGCTAAGCCCCCAATTGGATTTGAAACAACCAAGAGATCCTCTACTATACTGGTGTCTAGGTGCAGAGATTCCACTAAAGCAGTTGATATAAAAGAGTGTGATGCTCCAGAATCAAATAGTGTACGTACAGTATGATAAAAAAGATAGACTAAACTTTCGACAGAAATATTTCTACCTCGTTCTTGCGGAGGTGCTGTGAGAGCGTGAACTTGTCCTCCAGAAGAAGGTACAGCTCCCTGACCTTGCTTCCTTGGGCAGGCCCTAGCCATGTGTCTTGTCTCACCACAGTGGAAACATCCACCCATCTTCCTTTTCTTCTTCTTGCAGTCTTTGATCAGATGTCCGGGAATGCCATAGAAATTACACTTTCTCTTTTCACGGGTTTTGTTGTTCTTCCCACCTTTCTTTGAATCAGCCTTCTTGTTCTGCGACCCGTCCCCCTTCTTTTCTTGAGGCACTTCTGCTTTTTCCTCTTTCTTGCCCTTGTCTTCCTCATGTAAGAGTGCCATGTCCACTAACCTCTCGTAAATAGGCCCCATAGGTACATGGGTCACAGCCAAGCTGTGAAGTGGCTCATTCAATCCTTTGACAAAACGGAGAGCCTTCTTATGAGGAGTATTCACTAATTCCCGTCCAAATCGGGCCAGTTGATTGAATTGATTGACGTACTCTTTGACCGTCATACTTCCTTGCTTAAGAGATAAGAACTTTTCCAGTTGTAAACTTCGTTCGGCTTGTGAGAGGAATTTCATCTCAAACCTTATTCTGAAATCCATCCATGTTTCAATTGGTCTTTCAGCCTTAGTGACTTCCCACCAATAGGAAGCTTCCTCTTTGAGCAACCATACAGCCAACTGTATCTTCTGCCTATCGTCCACCTTGAAGATAACGAACAGATCCTCAGTTTCTTTGAGCCAGTTCCTTGCTTCTACGAATGATTCAGTTCCCTTGAAATCCTTTCCACCCATGGCTCTAAAGTCTCTACAAATCTTTGAGAAAGAATTTGCACGAGGAGGAGGAGGAACCGCTGCAGCTGGAGGAGGAATATCTGCTGGGCCTGCGTCATTGGCCCTAGCCTTTAAGTACCTCCTGAACCAGCCAGGTATCGGTACACCCTCTGGAAGGTTAAGATTCCCAGATATACTGAAATGAAAAAGAAAAGATTCAAAATGAAGGATAGAAAGATAGTGCATATGGCTTTGGGGATTATGCCTTTTTAAATTTAAAACCACACTTTTTCTTATAAAATGCTTCTTTATATTTCTTTTTGAAAATAATTTTCAAAAACTCTTATCTGATATGGTAAACCTTTGCTCTGATACCAAGTGAAACACCCCACCTCCGTTAAGGTCACTCACAAAGAGAGTGCCTTAACTTTGGTGGAGGGTTATAGGTACAGGACACAGAAAACTTTACAAGACAGATAAATATAAGCAGCGAAATTCAATTATTTATTTCATACGTGGTTCAATACAAAAGCATTTCGTCAAATTGTCTCAAATTAACTTCCAAAACATTACAACATAATCTCTGTCTTGATTATTCAATAAAGAAGCATAAACCAAAAATTAAAGTGCATAAATCCCCAAGGATAATGTCCAAGAGCCATAGCCAAAGAGAGTCCAAATCATACATCTACTTTCTTGAAGCTTGCAAAGAGTCTGACTAAGCTACAGTATTCCCTCCCTGTGGACCTGGGGGGGAACGGAAGAAAAGAAGACGAGAGAAAACAGGTCAGACAATAAGTCTGGTAAGTTCAGTGATTACTAGTATTCAAACAAGGAAAGGGATCATGGCAGTAATAACAGAACATTGGACAGTACCCTAATATAAGATAAGAGGAACGTATGATCGCACCCATTAATATAGTCTCTGCACCTACTTAACCATTGGTTCAACCAGCTCTACGTGTTCATAACAAACGATCCCCTTAATGATCGGCTCCTACTCGCATGCATTCATATCCTGTGTCATTCGGCCCCACTAGACTGTAGATACCTGTGCTGGTCCCACCATGGGGTGTACCAGTCCCTCTGGTGGCAACCCGACACGATTCACGATGCACAGTGTATACTACTGATGCCCAGAGCCTGATTTTTCCACTCCGGAGTACGTGCATGCCCACACTCCGTTGGAACCTACACTGGCCTACCAACCGCCGACGTTTTGACCGCTTATACTCAGCCCAGTAATCGTGCCCCACCCTGCCTAGTTTCAGGGTAGCATGATACATCTATGTGGGTTACTGCTGAAAGGGGTCCCCGTTACTAGGGTTTTCTAATCAACATATTTATCTGGTCAAGTGTCCAAGTATACCTAACCCCGCCCATTCGTTTAGTTAACATGTTGAATCGGTTAAGTGTTTTCCTAATTGACTTAACCCTACCAATCCTGACTTAGCTTTAATTTATTAAAGCACCAACCACTCACATTAGACAGGTCTTGTTGTGGTCACTGGATGTGCCAGTCGGTTCTGGGAAGATTTACACCACAACTCAGTCTAACCTCGGGTTCTTTTTGGGCTTGATGCACTAACCACCCACATTAGACATGTCTTGTTGTGGTCACTGGATATGCCGGTCGATTCCCGGCAGATTTACACCACAAGCATGTAGACAACATGTTCATCGTCACAAGCATATAGACATGATTAATTACAACGATACTTTAAGATAAACGAGAATCAAATCTTATACATAAGTATCATTCTATATCCAAATTACAACATGTCATGATTCAATTTAAAGAATGTTTAAATCTGCGTAATAACCAACTTACAAACTAAAAAGGAATTCTTGCGTTCTGAAATATGAATTCTGAAATTGGTAAGCTCGCCTTTGATGTAGATTGTTGAATTTGATAATCTTTTAATTGATTCAAGTTCTTATCTTGTCTTTGAATTGGTGATGGCTACTCCAAGTTTTCTATTGACAGCATGATAGTTCTAGGATTATTTTTGTGTGATTTTTAGGTTTGAGCACTGGGTTGTTTATATAGAATTTCAACTCAATTTGGGCCGTCGGATGTTCCTAGGGTTAACCACAACCATCCAGTGAAGATAGAGTGACACCTCAGCCCTAGTGACTCATCACTGAGTCACAAAATCGTCACCATTCAGATCTGCCCGGGGGAGGGGGGAGGGGGCAGGTCAACCCCCAAGTCGACCTGTAGGGGGGAGGTCGACACTAGGGTCGACCCCCTGGTCGACCTGGGTCCAGGGCGGGAATTTTCCCGCCCAGTCCGCTTCTGACTTCTGATTTGAATTTATTTTCGAGCTGTTTGAATTTATTTGAAATTTCTGGAAACTTCCGACAGCCATAAATTCTTTATACGAAGTCCAATTTACGCACACTCGGACTCTATCTCAACCAGAATTCCGAGACGAACACAATGGCCTAACCTGTTTCCCTTAATTCTCACATTTTAAATTAAGTATTGTTTAATTCGTTACTATACCGTTAACAGAAAATACGGGGTGTTACATTGTCTATAAATAAAGACACAAATAATTTATATATATGTTATTTCTCTAGCTTAAGTTATTGAAAAAGATATAATTTTTTTATGACATAATACAAAAAAAAAAATCATTTGCGGTTGGTACGGTTTACCGCGGTTATCAAAATCCACAACCATCACCGTTACCGTAGTAGACGGCAACCGTGTGAATGGTTAGTGTGGTTCGACGGTTGAACGATCCAACCGTAACAACCCTAGTTTGATGATTGAATGCAAAGCATTACTCGGTCCTATGAGATTGTTTACTTCCTCTATTGTGGTAAGAAGGTAAGTTTACAAATATATATATCTCATTTCTAATTAGTTACAGTACAAATATGAATGTTTGAATTTCATAAATGACAAATATGCATGAGTTGAACCTATATTTTGAATTCTTGTTTCATACAATCTCAGAATGTGCACCATTTCTAGGCTTTAATGTGTCCCTTAATCAGTAGACTTGTTCCATTGACATATTTTTCTAGCATGCAGGGATGAACGACTTGGAATACTGTAAGATACATGCAACTTCAATAATACCCTCCAACCACGTGAAATTACTTTATGCTTCTTTTAATTTTTTTACATCAGTAATACTTTGTATTACTATATCATATATGTAACCGAAATTATGATCATAACCAGGGAACTATTAAGCTCAGTTTATTATTATGTCTCTTCAGGGAATTTGAGTTTCACAAAACCAATTAATTTCTGTATTTGTCTTTTAAGCTCAACTTTGCATATATTTGCCATATCTAATATTTACGTAATTAGGTGTATGTATTGCTAATTATCCTTTAATGCTAAGTCAGCTTTTGGAAAAATCCGGAATATTGAGCAGACTGCTGAATCATTACAGGTGGAGTTTAGTTATAAGAAAAAAATGTGCTAAATATACTTCCTTTAATTTGCGTTTCTTCTCATGATTTTGATGCTTAATTGCTTAGGTAGGTAATGAGATGCATAAAAAAAATGCTTCAACCAACTTCGTCTACCTTAATGCTTCTCTGTATTTGGCCTTCAACACTTTGGCACTTTAGCAAGTTAGTATTCCTTCGTTATTTGCCAATATATTGATATTCAGATCTATTGGGTAAACTTTAATTGCATTATTAATGGAGAATAATAAAATGAAGGGATCTTTAGAGGTGAAAAGGTAAGAGAAATTAATGATTTTTATGTTCTTTGATCAAGGGATGTGTCTTTATAGTCAATTGTCATGTTAGTTCGTAAAGTGATGTGTCTTTATGTGTCAGGAGTCATAAATTAAGTGGTGTGTCTATTTAATAAGTAATGTTTATTGGTAAAGGGTAATGTCAATTAGTGAAATGGTGCCTATTGAGTTGTAAGGTCATGTAGACCACTATATAAATATGGGTGGTCATTTTGTGTGGTTGTAAGAGTGAAAAGAGAGAAAAAGGAGAGAAAGAAAGAGGGAAAAGAAAGAGAGGGAGTAAGAGAGAAAGTGAGTATTGTAAAAGAGAGGGAGTGAGAGGAAAAAGTGAGATGAGGGAAAAGAAAATTTATGTAACGAAGTGTTGTAAGGAAATCAAAAGAAAGAATTCCTCCTCCATTATTTGAAAGTATCCTCCTCTTAAAATAAGTCCTCCTCCTCCATAATAATTCCTCTTCTTATTTGATTCTTCGAATTAGTATCAGAGATTCTCAATTCAACAAATTGGTATCAGAGCTAGGTTGAAACTATGGTATTTTTATTCTTCTCATCGTTCGTTCTCACAAAAAATACTTCGAAAAGTGGAGTAGTAGAAAGAAGAGTTAATCTCCAAAGGACTATGGGAGATTGTTGAGAGTAGCTATGAGTGACCAAAAGATGTTAAAAACATGACGAAGAAAGAGAGTGAGGCATTTACAAGCTTGAGAAGGAAAGATCTTCAAGCTTTTATGGTGCTGAGTGAGAACGTTGATAAAGAAACATGGTGTCATATTAATGGATAAAAACAACAAAAGATTCGTGGAATTTGCTGAAAGAGGTTTATGCAAAGGATTACAAATGAGAAGATGAAGTGGAAGCGATGATAGAGGAGAAGGTAGAAAAGATTGGTGTTGCCAAAGAAAGACAAAATGAAGCCTTTTGTAAAGAAGATATCAGAGGAGAAAACAAGGACAACATGTTGAAAGAAACAGAAAATGATGTCGAACAAGATGGGATCGAAGATGGCCGAGACATTCAGCTGAGTGATAAAGTAAACAAAGAGATGCAGCGATTGGAGCTTCATGCTGAAAATGAGATGAGAGAGAAAACTTCGTTGTTGAGGAGGAAGCATGAGATTCAAATCAAATCTTTGAAACTACAATATGATGATGATTGTAAAAGGTTGCAAGAGGAGCTAGAACTTCAGAAGTCGAAGGAAGAGAAGCAAAGAGCATTAGTGGTTGGTGTGAAATATAGAAGAGAATTTGAGGAGAGGCCGAAATCTGTGCTAAAAGAAGTGGAGGATTCAGATGGGAAAGGGGTATTGTTCATTGATGATATACATTTGGTGCTTGGAGCAGGAAGGACTGAGGGAACTATGGATGTTGTTAGTTTGTTCAAATCAATGCTGGCTAGCTGGCAGCTGAGGTGCATTGGTGTAACTACATTGGAAGAGTACAAGGAGTATGTTGAAAAAGATGCTGCTGAGGAAGAGACGTCTCCGCATGCTGATTTGGTCCATGACGTATACAAACCCCCTTGGAGGAATAAAGCATTTAAGTTTACGGGGGAGTTTTGGTGGGTAAACTTTAATTGCATTATTAATGGAGAATAATAAAATGAAGGGACAAGTGTCTTTATAGGTGAAAAGGTAAGAGAAATTAATGGTCTTTATGTTCTTTGATCAAGGGATGTGCCTTTATAGTCTATTGTCATATTAGTTCGTAAAGTGATGTGTCTTTATGTGTCAGAAGTCATAAGTTAAGTGGTGTGTCTATTTAATAAGTAATGTTTATTGGTAAAGGATAATGTCAATAAGTGAAATGGTGTCTATTGAGCTGTAAGGTCATGTAGACCGCTATATAAATATAGTGGTCATTTTGTGTGTTTATAAGAGTGAAAAGAGAGAAAAAAGAGAGAAAGAAAGAGAGGGAGTAAGAGAGAAAGTGAGTATTGTAAAAGAGAGGGAGTGAGAGTAAAAAGTGAGACGAGGGAAAAGAAAATTTCTGTAAGGAAGTGTTGTAAGGAAATCAAAAGAAAGAATTCCTCCTCCATTATTTGAAAGTATCCTCCTCTTAAAATAAGTCTTCCTCCTCCATAATAATTCCTCTCCTTATTTGATTCTTCGAATTGATATCAGAGCTTCTCAATTCAACAAGATCATCCTCACATCTTGATAATCCTTCACGCAATGATTATTTACTGACTTTCTTAATCACCTTCAAGTCTTAACTATCTTATGTTAATGATTTGTTGTCATACCAAGATCATCATTAGACTCACAAATTCTTTCTTTTTCTTTGCTTCAGCTGGTTTGACCTAGTATTTTTACCTTTCAAAAGGTAAGGATTATCCTCTAACTTATGTCTGCAATTCATATTAATTGTTGTTAAATTTGTTTTATCAATTATCTAACATGAAATTATTTTTCTTTGCTCTTAGAGAAATTCCATTCGTTGGCATTTGAAGATTTACCAAACTTTAGGCTCTATAATTGGATTGCAGCTTATAGGTTTGTTACACTGGTTGATGTAAGTTAATTACTCCTAAGCTAATGTTGTAACCGTTGTGATTAATCCGATTCAAGACCACTTGAATCCAATATCTAAACCACAATGCGCTAGCGGAAGAATAGATCGTTGTTAGACTTGCAAAGACAACCAAAGAAATAACTGAAGCCACAAAAAAAGATCAACCAATCACGAACAATCCAAATCTCAATCACAAGCAAGAAACTAATGACAAAGTAGCAAAAATAAATCACACAAGGATTTATAGTGGTTCCACTAACAACATGTTTGTGTACATTCACCTTGGAGAGAGTATTTTATTACTACGATGAAAAGAATACAAGAGATTGATCCAATAATCACTATATTTCAATATAGAAAAGAGTTTGAGGAGAATAGAATTGACGAATTGGAATTAGGTTATAAACCCTAATTCTCCCTTGAGAATAAACCCTTGATCCCAAATAAAGTCTTCAATCTCACCTAATTCACTTCAGAAAATAGCTTATATAGAGGTTGGCCAATTACCCAAATTAGTCACAAATCAGTTTGCTAATCTTCAGCCCGAAAATAACCCAAAACCCGATCAGACGTCTGTCGTACCTCCTGCCAGACGTCTGTCATCTTCCAGATATCCATTGGGCAAATTTACATAGCAAAGACGTCTGCCAAGGGTATGACAGACGTCTGTCTGTGCTCTCGGGAATCCAATTCCCTGCAGTCAGACATCTGTCATCCCCTATGACAGATGTCTGTCGCTCCAAACCACTAAAAAACTGCACCTTCCAGCTCATATCTCCTCCATACGAGCTCCGATTTGCAAACGATCACCTCCGACGCAAAGCTATCTTCGTCCTCTTCAATCCAACACATATAGTATCGCATATCTCAACACTCCACCTCGATACTATAACCATCTCAACTTCAAACTCCAATGCACCATGCACTTCCTTCTACCTTCGACCAAGCGACTTGAATGTTTCCCCAATGAGCTCCGGTATAACCACCGCCCATTGCACTACATCAACGAGTTCAGGAAAAGCCCCCACCCACCAACGTAGTGTTGAAAACATTCAAACAAAAAAAAACCGTCTCACCAAAAGACAATGTACTTGGGAGTGTAACAAGTACTTACCATGAAGATAGATTTCCAATCTCTCACCGCTATTCCTTTTCCATCAAACACAAAATCACTCTCTCCACCTCGTGCCACCCCATGGCACCTAGCAACTCAACAAGAGAATTAAGTTCGAGTAATGCTCTAACTTCCCATACAGCAATGCCTTCGTAAACATATCCGCCACATTATCCTTTGTGTGCACTTTTCGAAGGTATACTAGCTTACCCTCATCCATGACTACAAGAAATGACTCCCTCACCTCAATATTCTTGGTCCATGAGCTAAACGCCAAATTCTCCGCCAAATGGATAGCACTTTGGCTATCACATCGAACATCAACACTCACATGTTTGAAACCCAAGTCACACAACAATCGCTTCAAGTAGAGTGCTGTAACAACCCGTATTTTAAACAACACGTTATAACTTAAAACCGGGCAGAATTAAATGTTAAAGTCTGAATCAGGGGAAACGGGCTATGCCATTGCGTTCGTCTTGGAAAAATACGCGAAATAGAGTCCGAAATTTCGTAAATCGGAGTCCGTATGATCAAGATATGGCCTCGCAAAGTTTCACGAAAAATTCAAATTCAAAAACAGATTCAAATTTTCAGAATTCAGGGTAGGCGGGAAAAATCCCGCCCAGACAGGTCGACAGGGGGGTCGACACTAGGGTCGACCTCCCCCCAACCAAGTCGACACTAGAGTCAACCTGGGGCTCGACCTCCCCCCAGGTCGACTGGGGAGTCGACCTGGGTGTCAACCTGGGGGTCGACCTCCCCCCTAGGTCGACTGGGGAGTCGGCCTGGGTGTCGACCTAGGGGTCGACCTCCCTGGTCAGCCAGGTCGGCCTGGTGCACCTGTTTTGGCTCCTGGGTCTTGTTTTGGGGGTTTGTGACGATTTTGGATGCCTCAGACCTATTCTAGGGTTAATCTAAAGGATGAAATCAATTGCTTACAACTATAAAAAGACCCTAAGACCTAGCTTAAATCATACTATTTCATTTTAGCCTCATGCAGCCGCCATTAAACCTAGAACTCTAAATTAAAAATACAAAGAACGAAATTAAAGAAGACGAAGGATGATTCTTGAAGGCTACAACTAGAAGCTACAACAACTACGACGCTTTAGACAACGGAATTGGGGCTATTTGATTTGAAGTTTTGATTTGGATTGCTTGCTTCATATTGTAAGTTCTATGTCACTTTTTAGGCAAAAATGCTAAAATAACATGGACATGCTATGAATTGAAACCGGATTTAAGAACTATTATTAATCCATGTTTATATTGTTTAACTTTAAATCAAAATTTGGGAATATTGCTATGTTAATGTTGCAAGTTAAACTTATCATGATGTTGATGTTGTTATGAATCACTTGGGCTTAATTTTATTGCAAGTTGAACAAATACATGTCCGTGGAATCATTATGTTCATTGAAATCCTCATGTTGATTAAACCATGCCTATGATGCTAATTAAACCATGTCAATGATATTAATGAAACTATGCCTGGGATGTTAATATACCTATCATGTTAATGACAAATTGGGAATTGCTAGGTTATGATGAAAAGTTGGAATCATTATGTTTATAATGCTAGATGAGAATCATTATGTTAAAAATACTAAATTGGAATCCACTATGCCTATTAGAATTACCATGCCTTTAATGTTTCATGTTTGTAATAAAATTATTATTATGCCGCAAGGGTTATTATGCCTATGATGTAAAGTTGAATTCATCATGTTAAACTAAGTTGGAACCATTACTATGCCAAGTTATCATCATGCTAGTATTGAAACCATGTGATATGTTATAGCCTGTTTATTATGCAAGTGATGTTGGAATTGTCACATATGCCTATCACATGTTTGGTGTTATTCCCCTTTATCTCTTGAATTGTTTATGCTTGCAACGAAGTACGTTTATATACGTTGGGGATACGATTGGGTAGAATAGGCAAAACATGAATTAATTATAATCATAAATCGTGAAATTTGGCATAAGTAGAACATGAAATATGGCACGAAAACTTGACTTGAACTTGCCATAACTTGACTTGAAACATGCCTTAGTTGGACATAAAATTTATATGAACATGCTATGAAAGTAGTACGAATTTGATAAGAACATGGGCATGACTTTAGAAAACAAGAAAGTGGCCAACTCGAGGTTGGGTTGAGTTTGTAGTGTAAATCTGCCCGAAACCGCCCGGCAAATCCAGTTGCTACAAACAATAGAATCCAATGTGGGTAGTTGGTCATATCGCGCTTGAAACCCGAGGTTGGGTTGAGTTCGTAGCGTAAACCTGCCCGGAACCGCCCGGCAAATCCAGTGGCTACGAACAATAGGATCCAATGTGAGTGGTTCGGTGCATTAACGAATCAATTAATGCCATTAGGGTTAAGTCATGAACGTGAAAAGACAACTTAACCAACTTGAACACGATTTGTAGGGCTAAGTCATGAACTTGAAACGACAACACTTAGCCAACTTGACATGACACGTAAGCGGGTTAAGTCACGAATTTAAATGACATACTTAACCATCTTGACATGACTAGACTGGAAAAGGATTAAGTCACGAATTACATGACTTAATCGGTTAGGCGGGTTAGGTCACGAATTACATGACCTAATCTGTTAGGCGAAACCCTAGACACGACCCCTTTCAGCAGTAACCCTCTAGATGTATCAAGGTACCCTGGGGCTAGGCCGGGTGGGGCACGATTACTGGGCTGATTGTAAGAGGTGAACGATGGTAGTGGGGTACGCCAGTGTAGGTTCGGTGGGCTACGGTCGTGCACGTATTCCGGGGCAGACACTGGGTATCTGTAGATTTATCTGTGCATCTTGAATCGTGTCAGGGATTGACACCCTAGGGCTGATACACCCGAAGGTGGACCCAGCACAGGTGACTACATTCGTGATTAGCCGTATGACACGGACACTTGACGAGCTAGAACTTGTATGGAGCCGATCGACTAGATAATCGCTCCGTAGGACCCCGTACTTGTGTCAGACCCCGTTTCAGGGTCATTTCATGATATTGGGCTGTGGGATTTATTTCGTGATTAATTAGTGACATGGGCTTAGTATACTAGTACAGTCGATGCAACGAATCTTGAACATGTGATGCTTTTCTTGACTTGTCTTGACTTATCCTGATCACCTTAGTCTATCTTGTTCACCTTGACACCATTCTTAAGTTTAGTTCCAGTTCATACATGACGGGTTGTTTTAACCGTTTTTACACTGCAAGTCACTAGGACTTACTCAGTCTTTATGACTGACCCTTTTCCTTTCGCCTCTTTTTCTTTCATTCCCCCTCCCCCAGGTTCTCAGGGAGGAAACACTAGCTCTTAGCTTGGATATCACTTGCTTTGGCTAAGCATGTATAGTTTGCTATGGCTGCTTCATTTTACTGCACTTAGGGAATAAGCTGTTTTTCTGTTTTAAGTTATTGCTTCTTTGGCTATTATTACAAGACAGTTGTAATGAAGTTATTTGAAATGTTTGTAAAAGACGTGGTTTATTTTGGAAAGAAATGAAGTTCTGTTTTGCTCATAAATTCTTCCGCTGTTTACTTAAATGTTTATTTATGTTCTGTCTTGTGATAATTCTGTGATGTTATCTCGATAATACCTCTCCAAAACTAGTGCATTCCCTTTGTGAGTGACCCTAGCGGAGGTGGGGTGTTACAAGTGCCTCCTTGGCCGCTTCCACAGTGGCAATCAACTCTTCCTCCGTAGTGGATAAAGCAACTACGGTTTGCAATCGCGATCTCCAACTAATGGCTGTCCCGCCAAGTGTGAAGACATACCTGGAAGTTGATTTCCTCCGATCCCTATCACCGGCATAGTCCGAGTCATAATAACCAACCAACTTGCAACTTCTATCTTCACTACCGCCAAAGACAAGTCCATGAGATGTTGTGCCTTTCAAGTATCTCATAATAGCCTTCACGGCTTCCCAATGCGATTTCCCCGGATTAGCCATATACCAAATAACCATCCCGATGACATTTGCAATATCGGGCCTTGTACACACCATTGCGTACATCAAGCTACTTGCATATGGTACCTTTGTCATATAAGCCTTGTCTTTATCCCCGATAGGTGATCCCTTATCCGAAAGCTTCATATGCAAAGGTAAAAGTGTATTTGACGCCTTTGCATCCTCCATGCTAAACCGACAAAGCACTTTCTTATTGTATTCCTTTTGAGTCTATCTTAACTCAAAACGCTTTCGGTCCCTTTCAATTTCCATGCCAAAGATTTTTCTTGCTTCTCCAAGATCTTTCATTTCGAATTCCGATTTCAAAAGCATCTTCAACTTGTTGATTTCATTTTGATCCTTGGAAGCAATGAGCATATCATCCACATACAAGAGTAAATACACCCAACAATCATTTCCCAACCTCTTGAAATATACGCAAGCATCGTTGATGCTTCGATGGAAGCCACTTTCAAGCATGAAATGATCAAATCTCTTGTACCATTGTCTAGGCGATTGCTTCAACCCATATAGTGATTTCTTCAACTTGCAAACCAATTTAGACTTACCATTTACAACAAACCCTTCCGGTTGCTCCATGTAGATGTCTTCATCCAAGTCTCCATGCAAGAAGGCGGTTTTCACATCAAGTTGCTCTAACTCCAAGTCATGAATAGCAATTAGGGCTAGTAAAACCCGGATAGATGTATGACGAACCACCGGTGCAAAAATTTCATCATACTCCTTTCCTTTCCCTTGTGAGAACCCCTTTGCCACTAACCTTGCTTTGTACCTTCCATCATCCTTCACCTTGTAAATCCATTTGCACCCTATAACACGGTTTCCTTGAGGAAGTGGAACCAACTCACAAGTTCGGTTCTTCATGAGCGATTGCATCTCTTCCTCCATGGCGCAAATCCACTTCGAGCTCTCTCTCGACTCCATGACGTCATCAAGGTCGATTGGCTCATCTTGGACTACATTGAGAGCATAGTCCAAATGATCACAAAAGCTAAGGTAGTTCCAATCACCATATCTTTCGAGAGGCCTTATTGCACGTCGACCAACACGAGTAGCAATACTATCACCCAAACCCCTTTCGGCTCCACCTTGAGTCGAAACTTCTCTAGTATCATATACATCACCAACATCACTAGAGGAACCATGTGGACTATGTGATGTTTCATCAACCGCATGAAAACCACGAGCTTCTTCAACTCTACTACCACTTGGACGAAATGTGGGAATGACTTCCTTCTCCTTTGATTCACCATGAACCAAATCCGGAACGTCCGATGAGCTCTCATTCACCTTGAATAAAGCTGACTCATCAAAAGTGACATGACGAGAATTAACAACCTTCTTCGTTTCCGGATTCCAAATCCGATAGCCTTTCACGCCATCCGTGAAACCAAGCAAGACCCCTTTGAATGCTCTAGCTCCAAGCTTATCATTCCCCGGATCATGCACATAAACCGGGCTACCAAACACATGAAGATATCTCAAGTCAACACTCTTCCCTTTCCACACTTCTTCCGGAATTTTGTTACCAATGGCCGAGCACGGAATTCGATTTACAATATGCACCGCGGTTAACAAAGCTTCGGCCCAAAATCCCTTAGACAAACCCGATGTCAATCTCAAGCATCGAGCTTTCTCAAGTAGAGTTCGGTTCATTCTCTCCGCTACTCCATTAGATTGCGGATCTCCCGGTGTAGTAAAATGTCTCCGGATTCCGTGATGCTTAAAATACTCCAAGAATTCACGTGAGACATATTCACCGCCATTGTCGGTCCTTAATACATTCAAAGTTTTACCACTCTCATTCTCAACAAGAGCCTTCCACACTTTGAACTTAGCAAATGCCTCCGACTTGGCCCCCATTACATACACCCATACCTTTCGAGACAAATCATCAATGAAAGAAATATAATACCTTGCTCCTCCCAAAGAAGCAACCGGTCCCGGTCCCCAAACATCCGAATGAACATACTCAAGAACTTCCATTGAGTCATGCTTGCCTTCATCGAATGATACCCTTGTTTTCTTCACCATGACACATTCCTTGCAAAACTCTAGTCTGTTGAAACTCTCCCCCTCGACCATCTCCCGCTTACGAAGAATATCCAAACTCCTCTTCGAGACATGACCCAATCTCAAATGCCACAACCATGTCGCATCCAAGTCACGAGAACTATCAACACCCACACAAGTTTCACCTCCTATGGTCACACCTTGAACCAAATATATACCATGAGTCCTAGCACCTTTCATAACCACAAGTGCCCCCTTCGAAACCCTCAAGCAATCCTTCTCGATAGTGATCTTGCATCCTAGAGAATCCAATTGCCCCAAAGATATAAGCGACTTCCTAAGTCCCGGAACATAGCTAACATTGGTCAGCGTGCGAACAACTTCATCAAACATCCTTATTTGCACGAAGCCACAACCCATCGACATGCAAATAACACCATTTCCCATAGAAATTGCATTTCCTTCTTTGACCTCAAAGGATGAAAAAAAATTCTATTTGGCGTCATATGATACGACGTGCCCGAATCGAGTACCCATTCGTTACCCGAAACACTCGTTGCTACCGCCGTCAACACATTCTGATCTATCTCGCTATCCCCACTCTCCACCGCCACGGATGAAGATGCTACTTCCTTCTTATCTTTGTTCGGACATTCGTTTTTCCAATGTCCCGGTTTTTTACAAATAAAGCACTTGCCATTTCTCTCTTTCGATTTACTTCTTCCACCGGGTTTTCTTGATTTAGAACGCCCCCGGTTTCCTTTCTTCACATTCTTTTCTTTCTCCACAAACAACCCGTGACTACTACTAGCTCCACTACTACCCTCACTCATCTCCTTCATTTGATCTCTCAACTCCTCACTAAGAAGACCTGTCTTGACATCATCTAGAGTCAAGGTATCCTGGCCATAGATCAAACTATTTGAGAAACCCGTATAACGGTCCAACAACGAACACAATAATATCATCGCCTTTTTCTCTTCCTCAATCTTCAAATCAACGGCCTTCATCTTCATGAGCAGGTCATCAAAGGCATTCAAATGTGCCTTAAGCGAATTACCCTCCTTCATCTTGAAGGTGAAAAACGTTCGCAACAAGATCAAACGGTTAGTGAGCGACTTCTTCATATAAAGTTCTTCCAACTTGTCCCAAATACCTTTAGCGGTAATCTCACCACTAATTTCGGAGATCACATTCTCCCCCATAGCAAGTTGAAGAGTAGTGTAAGTCCATTCCTCCATCTCCTCTCTCTCAACATCCGAGATATCACTTGGCAATAAGTTAGTATCAAATACTACCCGGTGCACCCGATTCCGCCTAAGAACCGCTTTCATTTTCCATTGCCACTTCTCAAAGTCATTAGCACCATTCCACTTGTCAATAACCAATTGATAACCCGACGCCGCATACGACCCCATACATATGGAGCCACACTATTCGGACTTTCAGTTGAAGGACTTACCGAGCTACTATCCGTCTCCAACATTTTCACAAACACCTAACAAGCACCAAAACAGATCTGATACCAACTGTTGTTACCGTTGTGATTAATCCGATTCAAGACCACTCGAATCCGATATCTAAACCATAATGCGCTAGCGGAAGACTAGATCGTTGTTAGACTTGCAAAGACAACCAAAGCAATAACTCAAGCCACAAACAAAGATCAACCAATCACGAACAATCCAAATCTCAATCACAAACAAGAAACTAATGACAAAGTAGCAAAAATAAATCACACAAGGATTTATAGTGGTTCCACTAACATCTTGTTACTGTACATCCATTTTGGAGAGAGTATTTTATTACCACGATGAAAAGAATACAAGAAATTGATCCAATAATAACTATATTTCAATATTGAAAAGAGTTTGAGGAGAATATAATTGACGAATTGGAATTAGGTTATAAACCCTAATTCTCCCTTGAGAATAAACCCTTGATCCCAAATCAAGTCTTCAAGCTCACCTAATTCACTTCAGAAAATAGCTTATATATAGGTTGGCCAATTACCCAAATTTCCCCCGAATTAGTCACAAATCTGTTTGCTAATCTTCAGCATGAAAATAGCCCAAAACCTGATCAGACGTCTGTTGTACCTCCTGACAGACGTCTGTCATCTTCCAGATATCCATTAGGCAAATGTACTCAGCACAGACGTCTGCCAAGGGTATGACAGACGTCTATCTGCACTCTCGGGAAGCCAATTCCCTACAGTCAGACGTCTGTCATCCCCTATGACAGACGTCTGTCGCTCCAGACCACTGAAAAACTGCACCTTCCAGCTCATATCTCCTACATACGAGCTCTGATTTGCGAACGATCACCTCCGACGCGAAGCTATCTTCGTCCTCTTCAATCCAACACATATAGTATCGCATATCACAACAGCTAAAGTATTATTAGAGTTGAAGTTGTCTTAATACTAATTCGCGTCTTTGATAGTTATTCATTATGTTTTGAGCTAAATATTACTTTCTTATTATTATTACTGTTTAGTCTCGTTGTACTAAATGAATTTTTTCATGAAACAACATACTCATTGTAATTGATGTGTTGGTCACTGAAAAAGGACGACACTGACATCTGTGTTGATAATGAACTAGGTTTTGCCAAGGATCCAATAATTAGCAGGTCAAATAAGAATGCAAAATCAATCAATTAACTTTATAAGCCATATGATTCTGTAAATTCAGTGCAAAGTATTAGTTCCATCATTGTGTATTGACTGCGATAGGGAACTTCTGCATATGCTCGATAGCAGTAGGAATGGTCATTGATATAATCGTGACATTAAGGGTCCACGAATATATATATTGCCCAACAATAAATAATCTTTTGGGTGCTCCTTATTGGTGGGATTCCAGTTTCCATGCCTACAGTTCTTTCTGTCACAATGGCCATTGGATCGTACCGCTTGTCTAACAAGGGTGCTATAACAAAAAAAAATGACTGCTATAATAGCGGGAATGGATGTTTTATGTAGTGATAAAACTGGAACTTTGACCTTCAACAAGTTGACAGTTGATAAAATTTTGGTCGAGGTTTTTTTCAAAATGGCAGATAAAGATTTGGTTGTTCTCATGGCTACTGGCTTCGAGGTATGATAAGCTGAATGTTATGTAATGCAACGTTTTTCATTTTTAAAATGTTATGTAATTAAAATGGGTCCCTCCTTAGTAATCTTACTGACAACAATCCTGCACAAAAACTAGACAATTATTTTACCCCTTAATAATGTTATATAAAGGAATTCATTGTAAACATAAATTATAATGTTTGGTTAGCATATATAAGATGTGTTTTGGATTGTATCATCTGCAGTAGTTTCTAAAAGTTATTGCTTCCTTTTTTATTTGGTTAATTTAGGAATTAGACATCGGTTAAAAAACATGTCACTTTTTGTTGGGAATGGGTCCATTCCTATGTGGAAAAACTCATACTTATTTAATTGAAGCAATAAATGTTGCTACGGTATTTTGCGTCTTTATTTGAATAGGTGACTATTTGACTTTTGGTGTGCTTTAGTATTTCAGCTTTATTGGAATTGTCATCTTATTAAATAAAGTGGTTGAATGGAGATTTTAAGGTGCCTCTTTGGTGTCTATATATACATCCATTTTTGGGTAGCATACACACACACATGATACAAGACAACAACATCAAAACTTTGTCCATTTCTCCAAGACTTTGTGGGCTGCTTTTACTTCGTTGAGATTGCCTTTTGCTGGAGTGTTATTGCGAGATCTCTCAGCTTTTCTGAGCTTTGTTTCCCGGTGATATTTTTCACTTTTCTCTCTTTTGTTTTGATGCTGTAATTGCTAGCTATTGTTGGATGATCTGTGTATCCACTTTATAACTTGGCTTTGGATTTGTGGACCACTCCATTATCATAGTAAGAGAAGTTTGGGAGGACCCCCGTCATTGGTCCTGTGGTTTTTACTCTTCACATCGAAGAGGTTTTTCACGTTAAAAATTTATGCATTCTTACTTTATTATTATCTCTTGTTTTGTTGATTATTTGCATTAATCATTGGTGATTGTGGTGCATTTGGCTGGGTTTGTCTGTGTCATTCATAACAAACTGGTATCAGAGCAAGGTTGGTTAATTTGTGATAATCCCTGATGGATTCTAGTAATATCAACACTAGTAGAATAATTAGTTTGAATGGTGCTAACTATCATATTTGGAAGAGAAAAATGAGAGACTTGTTGTATGTCAAAAGTTGGCATTTACCTGTGTTTAGTGATGAAAAACCAGAAAGTAAAACTGATGAATAGTGGCAATTTGAACAATAACAGGTGTGTGGATTTATTCGTCAGTGGGTTGATGATAATGTTTTGAATCATATAAATGATGATGTTCATGCTAGATCACTATGACAAAAACTTGAATCTCTTTATGCTAATAAGTCTGGAAACAATAAATTGTACCTTATCAAGCAATTGATGGGCTTGAAGTACAATTCAAGCAAGTCACTTTCTGATCACCTGAATGATTTTCATGGCATTATTCAGCAAGCTATGGATATAAATTTTGATGATGAAATTCAGGGACTTTTGTTACTTGGAACTCTTCCTGATTCATGGGAC
Organism: Allium sativum; assembly: GCA_030737875.1. NCBI lineage: Eukaryota > Viridiplantae > Streptophyta > Magnoliopsida > Asparagales > Amaryllidaceae > Allium > Allium sativum. The sequence goes on along the minus strand of CM060921.1, from coordinate 425,560,444 downwards.
ACTTTCAGAATGACACTTTGCAACTCAGCTCCACATGACAAAGTTACTCTGGATATTGCCAAAGTTGGTATTTTGAATGAGGAGATGAGGAAGAAATCTCACGGTGTGTCTTCTTCATCCGAGGAAGCATATGTTGTTGAAAACAGAGGAAGAAGCAAGAGTAAAGGTCCAGTTTCCAGAGACAAAAGCAGAAGCAAATCTCGTGGAAGATACGCAAATATGAAGTGTCATTATTGTGATAAATCTGGTCACATAAAGACATATTGCTACAAGTGGAAAAGAGACAACAAGGGTAGTAAAGGCATGGAAGATAAGAAGCAAGATAAAAAAGATTGCAATAATGATGATAGAGCTGCTACTGCAACTAGCGGTGATCTTATCATTGTACATGATGAGAGCTATGTGAACCTTGCTAAATATGAGTCGAATTGGGTCATTGACAGTGGAGCATCACTACATGTGACATCGCGGAAGAAATTCTTCACATCTTATACACCTGTTGACTTTGGGGTGTTGAAGATGGGTAATGATGGTGTGGCTCAGGTTGTGGGCATTGGAGATATATGTTTGGTGACCAACATTGGAGCAAAGTTGATGCTTAAAAATGTCAGACATGTTCCAGAAATTCGATTAAACTTGATCTCTACTGGAAAACTCGATGATGATGGCTACTATAACACTTTTCATTGCGGTCAATGGAAGCTTACTAAAGAAAACATGGTGCTAGCTCGTGGGAAGAAGCACACAAGCCTGTGCTTTCTGCAAGCCTCAATTCCCACTGATTCTGTAAATATGACAAATGACGATCTTACAAAATTGTGGCATAGAAGACTTGGTCATATAAGTGAAAAGGGGATAAGTTGTTTGATGAAGGAAAATGCACTACCTGATTTGAAGTGTGTAAAATTGGACAAATGTTCTCATTGTTTTGCGGGAAACAGAATCGGGTCTCCTTTAAGATACATCCTCCTTCAAGAAAATCAGGTTTGCTTGATCTTGTTCATTCTGATGTTTGTGTTCCGTTAAAAGTTAAGACCATTAGTGGTGTACTTTACTTTGTTACTTTTAATGATGACTGTTCAAAGAAATTTTGGACATATGCTTTAGAAACAAAAGATCAGGTACTTGATGTTTTTAAGCAGTTTCAAGCCTTGGCCGAAAGGCAATCTGGTAAAAAGCTAAAGTATTTACGTTCTGACAATGGTGGTGAGTACATCGGTCCACTTGATGAATATTGTAAGGCTCAAGGTATTCGACATCAGTTTACACCAAAGAAGACTCCACAGTTGAATGGTGTAGCAGAGAGAATGAATATGACTTTGTAAGAGAGAATGAGGTGCATGCTTTCAGAGGCTAAGTTGCCATAACACTTTTGGGGTGAAGCTCTATTTACAGCTACACATGTGATTAATTTGTCACATTGTTTTTCTTTGAATGGTGATATTCCAGATAAGGTTTGGCTTGGCAAGGAGGTTTCTTATAGTCATTTACGTGTCTTTGGGTGTAATGTGTTTGTACATGTGCCTAATGATGAAAGATCGAAGCTAGATTCCAAGACTCGCCAATGCATCTTTGTGGGCTATGGTCTTGACAAGTTTGGCTATAGGTTTTATGATCCTATAGAGAAGAAATTGATTCGTAGCAAGGATGCACACTTTGTTGATGACCAAACAATTGAATATATTCAGAAACCACAAGAAGCTGCATCACATAGTGGCTATGATCTGGTTGATCTAGATCTTCCTCCTTTGACTCCTACAACTCCTGCACCAGCTCCAACTGAACAAGTACAAGAAAATGACAATGAAGGTCATGTACCTGAGGAAGATGATCCCCATGATGAAGATGCTGAAATTGATCATCATGCTTCTCCTGAAACTCAAACAACCTTTGTAAGGCGATCTACCAGGGAACGGCGTCCTTCCACTATGTATCCTTATTCCAAGTATGTTCTCTTAACTGATAGAGGAGAACCTGAGACCTTTAAGGAAGCTACAGACAGCGATGATAGGCAACTTTGGTTGGATGCAATGAAAGAAGAGATAAAGTCGTTGCATGATAACAAAACTTTCGATCTAGTGAAACTACCGAAGGAAATGAAGGATTTGAAGAATCGTTGGGTTTACAAGCTGAAGCAAGATGAAAATGCAAAGACGCTTTGCTACAAAGCAAGGCTTGATGTAAAAGGATGCAACCAAAGAAAGGGAATTGACTTCGAAGAGATATTTTCACCGGCTGTCAAGATGTCTTCCATCAGAGTTGTTTTGGGTCTTGTTGCTAGTTTAAATTTAGAAATTGAGCAGTTAGATGTGAAGACCACCTTTCTTCATGGTGATCTTGAAGTAGACATTTACATGGAACAACCAAAGGGCTTCAAAGTCAAAAGGAAGGAAGAATACGTGTGCAAATTAAAGAAGAGTTTGTATAGTCTAAAACAAGCTCTAAGGCAATGGTATCACAAATTTGATTCTTTTATGGGGGAGCAAGGCTACAAAAAGACATATAATAATCATTGTGTTTTCTTGAAGAAATTTGGTAACGATGATTTTATCATTTTGCTACTTTATGTTGATGACATGCTTATTGTAGGGCAAAACGTAGATCGGATTGCTTGTTTGAAGCAACAGTTGAGCAAGACATTATCCATGAAGGAACTTGGTCCAGCGAAGAAAATTTTAGAAATGAGAATTATTCGTGATCGCAAGGCTGGAAAGTTATGGCTATCACAGGAAGAATATATTCAGAGAGTGCTTAAAAGGTTCAATATGGAGAAAGCAATGCCTGTGAGTACTCCACTTGCTATGCATTTTAAGTTGAGTTCTCATCAGTGTCCTTCCACAACTGAAGAGAAGGAGAAGATGACGCATGTTCCTTATGCTTCCGCCATGGGTAGTTTGATGTATGCAATGGTTTGCACTCGGCCTGATATAGCTCAAGCTGTAGGTTTGGTTAGTAGATTTCTTTCTAATCCAGGTAAAGAGCATTGGAATGCTGTGAAGTGGATTATGAGATACTTACAGGGTACTGCTGATACGAAGCTTTGTTTTGGGAGTGACAAGCTCTGTCTTATTGGTTACTCAGATTCTGATATGGCTGGTGATATTGACTCGAGAAAATCTACTTCGGGTTATTTGATCACTTTTGCAGGGGGAGCAGTGTCTTGGAAATCTAGGCTACAAAAATGGGTGGCTTTGTCTACTATTGAGTCAGAGTTGGCATGTAAGGAGTTATTATGGATGAAACAGTTTGTTCATCAGGTTGGATTTACATAAAAGAGGTATGTGTTGTATTGTGATAATCAAAGTGCAATCCATCTTGCTAAGAATTCCACTTTTCATGCAAAGTCGAAGCATATTGATGTGAGATATCATTGGATACGTGATGTTCTTGATGATAAGTTAATTGAGCTTGAGAAAATTCATACCGATAATAATGGTTCCGACATGATGACTGAAGCTTTGCCAAAAAACAAATTTGAGACTTGCCATTCGATGGCCGGAATGGAAACCACCTCCACATAGTCGGGAGGGGAATGTTTGTTGGGAATGGGTCCCTTGCTATGTGGAAAAACTCATACTTATTTAATTGGAGCAATAAATGTTGCAACGGTATTTTGCACCTTTATTTGAATAGGTGACTATTTGACTTTTGGTGTGCTTTGGTATTTGCACCTTTATTGGAATTGTCATCTTATTAAATAAATTGGTTGAATGGAGACTTTAAGATGCCTCTTCGGTGGCTATATATACATCCATTTTTGGGTAGCATACACACACACACAAGATACAAGAGAACAACATCAAAACTTTGTTAGTTTCTCTGAGACTTTGTGGGCTGCTTCTACTTCTTTGAGATTGCCCTTTGCTGGAGTGTTATTGCCTGATCTCTCAGCTTTTCTAAGATTTGTTTCCCGGTGATATTTTTCACTTTTCTTGCTTTTGTTTTGATGCTATTATTTCTAGCTATTGTTGGATGATTTGTGTATCCACTTTGCAACTTGGCTTTGGATTTGTGTATCACTCCATTATCATAGTAAGAGAAGTTTGGGAAGACCCCCGTCATTGGTCCCGTGGTTTTTACTCTTCACATCGAAGATGTTTTCCACATTAAAAATTCACGTGTTCTTACTTTATTATTATCTCTTGTTTTGTTGATTATTTGCATTAATCATTGGTGATTGTGGTGCATTTGGCTAGGTTTGTCTAAGTCATTCATAACACTTTTGAGCAACTATTTTCTCACTAACGAGCTCATCATACTGACATGCTAATTTTTCTTTCTAAACAACTTTGATTTATGTTGCAGACATATTTCTGGAAGTTCAATTTTCCTCCCTTCATGATTTTAGTCATTGCCATTCTCAATGATGGTTATGCTTACAAATTAAATTTAAAACTGTATCCATGCTCTTTAAATTTTATTCCATAGTTCATTTGATTGCGTAATGGACTTCAATATCACTTAAATGTGGTTATTGCAAGCACCATTATGACTATTTCAAAAGATAGGGTTAAACCATCTCCTCTTCTATGACTATTTCAAAAGACAGGGTTAAACCATCTCCTCTTCCAGACTCTTAGAAACTACCTAAAATATTCGCTACAGGGGTTGTACTTGGTTTGTATTTGGCTATCACCATTGTTATATTCTTTTATGCAGCGTACGAGACCGATTTTTTTCTGGTAAGTTGGAATACACTTAAGTAATTTTGTAATATAAGGAATATATTTTGCATATGTTCAAATTTGACCCAACTACCAAAATTGCTCATGTGGATCCAATTAAAATTGGCGTAGCTTTAAGCGGACGAGCATGGAATTTGGTTATCAATAAAAGGATGGTGTTTACGAACAAGAAACATTTTGGAAAGGAGGCCCGAGAAGCTGCTTGGGCTCATGAGCAGAGAATACTGCATGGCCTACAACCTACAGAGCCCATGGTATTTGCAGAAATAGGAAATTTCCATGACATCAGCCAAATGGCCGAAGAAGCTAAAAGGCGTGCCGAGATTACTAGATTGAAAGAGCTACACACATTGAAAGGAAGGGCGAAATCTTTGGCAAAACTCAAGGGTTTGGACATTGAAGATGCAAATCCTCGTTACACTGTTTGATTATGCAAAAAGATGCACAATCCTTACTTTTTAGTTCCTATTTCCAAATCAGTTGGACTTGTTCAATTTATTGAGTGGCAGAGTTTTCTGGGATTTTGTTGTACAAAAATCCACCATCAATGGTGTTTATTTCTTTGTTTGTTGTGAACTTGAATTGTTATGACACACCCTTTTTAGATAAGGGATGCCTATATTTTGTGATCTTTTATTATTTAAAAATAATAGTTCCATCATTGAAGTTAAATTTACTACAATTGTAGTCCGTTTTCTTCTTTTGTTTCTTATCATTTAATGGCTTGTTTTGTTGGTTAATAGAGATGATAACAAGGAACACTTGGACTAAATAAATACAGATATAGGGTCTGGACGCCAAAAAGTTTGAATTCACATAAAACATAAAACATATTCATTACCATGGCAATTTCACACAAAGTTTAAACCAATTTAATACTGTCAATGCATCCAGGTTAGTTAATTCTTACTATTCTTCCTCAGGTGGGTCCTTAGACCCAAAGGACTAAAACAATTGTAATTTTCCTACATGCGGTAAAATAAGGAGAAAGTAGGAAAATATGCTTTAGGTCAACAATAGAGAAAACTAAAGCTTGATGACAACTAAAATAGGAAGAGAGAAAGCAAAGCTCTCCGCTAGGGGTAATAATGTGTACTATTTATGTTACGTTCCGGTGCTAATTCAATTGTAAACTACGCTATTTCAGAGGGATATTTACATGTAGACATTCTATCCTTTACTGAAAAAACTATATATGCAGCTTCTTTTAACTACCCGAATGGCGAGGTGGTGTCTATGAATGTTAAACAAGTTGAGGTAGATTGTTTTAACGAGGAGAATATTCAAGTCTTTTGGGCTATTTCAAGATATATAACAAAGCCTTGTATTTGATATTGTGAATTAAAATGACTTGGGCTTGAGTAGTGGCTTGAATGGGTATGCATATGGGCTTGGGCCTATAAATATTTATTATAGGTGAAAGATTGAGGACTTTTATATATGCATCTCCTTTTCACCCAGTTCATTATTATCTGTCGCCCTTCTTCTCTCTTATCCTCTAAATACAGTTTCTGTTTTATCTGCAACCGATAATAAATCTCATTAAACTCACAGGCATTGCCACGCCTCTGGGTTTAGGTTATGTTGTATCCGGGGATGCGGTCTGTCGTTCAACCCGTTGGCAAACTCAGAAGAGTGGGGGCAGATATTTCTTTAAGGAAAGCGACACCGCGCCTCAAAAACCATCTAAGCCTAATTCTTCAATGTTCAACAACAAACTTAAAGCAATATCCGATATGGATAACAGTGCAGAATCCGCTTTCAAACTGATGAATCAAGACTTCATCCGCCTGGACAGAATGGATGGAACCAATTTCACTCGCTGGCAAGACAAGATAAAGTTCCTCCTTACTACTCTTAAAGTGTCATATGTGTTGGATGAAAATCTTCCACCGATTCCTCCTCCAACAGACAAAGATACAGAAGACCTGAAGAAAAAGAGGATGAAACGCGAGGAAGATGAACTGCTGTGCCGAGGCCACATTCTAAATACACTTTCAGATTGATTGTATGATCTCTACACTCCGCTAAAATCGCCTAAAGAAATATGGGATGCACTCGAAGTCAAGTACAAAACAGAGAAAATTGGAACAGATAAGTTTCTTACCTTACAATATTTTGAATTCAAAATGAAAGATGATGTTTCTGTTATGGACCAAATGCTTGACTTACAAGTTCTGGTTGGAAAACTTGCGGATTTAAAAGTGCAAATTCCAGAATCTATTTAAGTAGGGGCTATTATTGCTAAACTTCCACCTAGTTGGAATAATTATCGTAAAAAGCTCCTACACATGACTGAAGAACTAACTTTCGAACGGATTGGAAAACACATACGGATTGAAGATGAAAATAGAATCCATGATGGTGTTGTTCCAATAACAAACGTGAACAATGTCAATTCTGGAAAGAAGAGAAAGAATGCTCAAAACCAGAACTTTAATCCAAATAAAAAAAAAGTCGGATGCCAACTCTAATCCAAAGGATAAGAAAAACAAGGCTTGCTACAACTGCGGAAAACTTGGGCACTTCAAACGAGAGTGCAGGGCACCTCCAAAACAAAAAGGCCAGTCTAAGAATGCAAATATGGTTCAGAACGATGAAGTCCAAGAAATCATTGCTATTGTGACACCCCATATCCATTAAGGTCACTCACAAAGGGAATGTCTTAATTTTGGTGGAGCATTTATTGTGTATAGAACAGAAAAGTAAACAAGACAGATAAATATATTGGTACTTGGAAAATAAAAACCACTTTTATTGCAGTGGAAAAATAGTTTAGTTACATCACATCAAAATCCAACTACAAAACCAAATACACTTATTATCCGTCTTGACAAATAAATTCTGAGTACATAAAATAAAAGACATAACCCCAACATAAAATAGCCATAAATAAGATAGGCTGAACTTTACTTCAGCAATCTAAGCAACTTCCAAAAGAAAGAGATAAAGCTGTCGAAATCAAGCTCCATTAGTACTAGTCCCACCCTGAGCACCCGGGGGGGGGGGGGGGAAGAAAAGAGGTGGAAACAAAGAGGGTTAGACATAAAGTCTGGCGAGTGTAATAACTTTAACAATGTAATCATTAAAGTAACAAGGATAAGGCATAAGCTAGAAAATAAGGAAATGACTGTGAACAAATGGGCATGACAGAGCAAACAAAGGAAATAAGATGAACAAAGATAATGTTAAAGGTGCACCTAATCACTATTAGATAGTTACTACATTGCACCACACCAAATACCCTAAAAGTTGATCCCTCCTACAGAACTTAATAATGATAATGGTAGTTTCGTGTACCCCTAGCTGCCTTTATAGGTGTCGTCTGCCCCTATCTCCACTAGTTGTACCCACTACCCCCATTCGATCGGCTCCCTAACTCGTAGATACCCGTGCTGGCCCCACAGTGGGGTGGCAACCCGATACCACCAAAAATGCACGGCTTATATCTACACGATGCAACAACGTCTTACCTACCAGCCCGGGCCCACACACGCACATGACCCCGTTGGACTTGCGTTGCCGCCGCTAACCTGTTTTGACCTCTTACAATCAAACTCAGTACGCTTGTCCCGTCCTCGACTTGGGTCGAGCCCACAAAGATACTTAATGGGTTATTGGTTTGAAAAGGGCCCCCATGCATGATACAAGCTTTCCACCTATGCTTGGTCCCCTCTAAGGTTTTCCCCACTTAACCCCATTCTTATTCATGTATTCTTACATGTTTCAATCTTGGTTAAGTGCATCTAATCGTATTTCACATGCCACCCAAGGCACCCTCTTAATTTCACATGCCACCCAAGGGACCCACTTAACCCCCATGTCCCACCACATGTTTATCTGGTTAAGTGTTTCTTAATACATTAAAACCGTAACCTTGTAAAGATCTCCCACATTAGACTGGCATTTGTGGCTGCTGGATTTGCCAGGTGGGTCCGGGCAGTCTTACACCACAAACGAGCCTAACCTCGTGTCTTTACAATTGTTACGCATTTAATTCGTGCCTTTGACCTCTCACATTAGACTGGCATTTGTGGCTGCTAGATTTGTCGGGCGGGTCTAGGCAGTCATACTCCACAAACGAGTCTAACCTCGTGTCTTAGGCGGTTAATTATTACATATCTTTATTTAGCCCCAAAGTGGATTAATATCCCTATTCAAATTTGTCATTAAATTCCAAATATACTTATCTCCATAATTGTCACCTAAATTATGTCCATTTATTTCAGGTATACAAATTTTACCAATTATTGCCTCAAATTAATTGTATGCCTTTTAAGGCCATTACATGCCAATTCTCAATATGTGTATATTCATTATTACCCCCATCGTCCCCACGTTGTTTATTTGCTTATCATGACATATATATATATTAGACTAGCAATTAGTCTAATCACATAAAAGGGAAGAAACCTCGCAAACTTGCATAACGCACAAAATGGATCTAACTTACAAATAAGGATTACAACATATCTTGCATAAACTTTGTACTGTCATGAATCTAAACATAGACCTAAAGGTGTGAACTTCCAGGTATGAATATAGTTTTCACCCAAACTTGCATAGGCCATAGTCAAAAACTTGCATAAAACTATGTATGTCATAGATCTAAACCTAAAGGTGTAAACTTGCATATATGTGAATCCAATTTCTACCTAAACTTGCATATAGTCATTTTACTTGGTTCACATGTAAACTTGTGTACAATTCACATAGAAACTAGCATATAATCTACACCGAAACTTGCATATAAAATGATGTCAAACATGAATCAATGTTGAACATAGGTGATTGGGCATATACAAAGGGATCCACAACAAAACTATCATTATGAACAGCTAGCATATATTCACAAAATATCACAGTTTTCCAATGTTTCACAAACATAGCTACAAACCCAAATTATAACTCAACCTAATTAACTTGTTAATTATCTTATTAAAGAAATCGAACTCACAACTCAAAGAAGGTCTTGAGTTCTGGGATCTGTGTTCTGTAGTTGAATTAGCTCGCCTTTGAAGTAGACAAATTCGTTGTTGTTGTTGTTATAGACTTGAGTAGAATTGAGTTTATTAGCTTTTCTTTGCTCCTAGTTGGTGGCGGCTACTCTAGGTTGCGGGGTGATAGCATGACGGCCATGGTTCTAATTTTTAATAGGTTTAGGGTTTGAGTCTACATGTGTTTATATAGAGATTAGGATTAATTTAGGCCATCTGATCAACCTAGAAGCAACCTGAACCATCCAAAAAGCCAACTCAGCCCTAATGACTCATTAGCAGCTCAAATTTGGGCTTAATTCAAATCTGCCCAAGGGGTGCAGGTCGACCCCCAGGTCGACCTATAGGGTAGGTCGACACTAAGGTCGACCCCTGGTCGACCTGGCCTTCGGCGGGAAATTTCCCGCCCTGCCCAGTTCTGAGTCTGAATTCGTTTTTGAATTTAAATTTGAATTTCTGGAAACTTCTTACAGCCATAACTTCTTCATACAAAGACCAATTTACGCAAACTTGGACTCTATCTCAACCTGAATTCTGAGACGAACATAATGGCGTAACCCGTTTCCTTTGATTCTCACATTTAAAATTAATTATTCCTCAATTCGTTAGTTTAGTGTTAACAGAAAACACGGGGTGTTACATTCTCCCCTCCTTAAAGGATTTCGACCCCGAAATCTTGAAGTTACGAAGAATACATATCCTACCATCCAATCGTCCATCTACTCAACCATCAACCACAGGCATCCATTGTCCTTAAAAGACTTCTAATGCTTTCATGTTTATATGCACAGTGTGTGTACATGTCCGTATCTAATGCAAAATCAGGCGGTCTACCGATTCAGTTAACCTCCTTAATGCAAATTATGATAGTGTCATGCGTCCATTATGGCTGCAAAAGATCCCTAATGATACATATTATTTCTACATGCGTGCATAACCATTCATCCGAATGCAGCATCCATATGATAACACAACCATTATACATCCATTAACCTAAATAAGCACACATTTATATGCAGTATGAAAGTGATTGAGTTGATCTAGTGCCTAATGTGTGTGTATATGCATCCACGAGCAACCATTAGCAAACACTTGCATCCACTAGCATCGATCAATCATAACATGTTTCAAATACATGTTTACATCCATTGGTCTCTATCTAAGGATAAAGAATATGACCGAGGAGATACACTAAAAAGGTAGATACAAGCTTGAATAAACTTAAGGAAAAAGAGATCAAAGATGTACCCTCAAAAAGAAAAGGGTAGGCTGCACGTATTTTGGCCTCAGTCTCCCAAGTCGAGTCTTCCTCGGCGTCGCTCCATTGAACTTTGACAAGCTTAATTCACGGTTGCGTAGCTTTTTTACTTCCATCCCCAAGATACAAGTTGGAACTCTCCTCACAGTCGCTTCTCGTTCCACTTCGACTTCCTCTAGTATGCTTGGCTCCACAACTTCTGCCGACTCATGTAAGCACTTTCGTAGCTGAGAGACATGAAAAACATTATGAACTCCAGCCAGTCTTTCAGGTAGCTCTACTCTGTAGGTCATCGTCCCAATCCTTTCAAAGAAAGGAAATGGTCCTTCAAATCGTGGTGCCAACTTTCCTACGGACCCAAAGCGGATGGCATTCCTCAAAGGAGATACTTTAAGGAACACCTTATCCCCAACCTCAAACTCAAAGTTGGTCCTTCTCTTGTCTGCGTAGGATTTCTGTCTATCTTGGGTAGTCTTCATTCTCCTTCGTATTAAGTCCACTTTCTCCGAAGTCTCTCTAATCATGTCCGGCCCAAGTATAAGTTTATCTGTGGACTCCCACCAACAAGTTGGTGATTGACATGGACTTCCATATAAAGCTTCGAAGGGTGCCATGCCTATAGTGGCTTGGTAGCTATTGTTATAAGCGAATTCCACCAAAGGGAGATGATCCTCCCAAGATCCTCCAAAGTCAAGAATGCACAGCCTCAAAAGATCTTCCAGTACTCTGTTCACCCTTTCCGTTTGACCATCAGTTTGAGGGTGATAGGCTGTGCTTAAACATAGCTGTGTGCCTACAGCCTCTTGCAAACTCCTCCAGAACTCGCTTGTAAAGACAGGGTCTCGATCACTCACTATGTTGGAGGGTATCCCATGGAGTTGAACTATCTCCTTAAGATAAATGGAGGCTAAAGACGAGGCGGTCCTCCTACTCTTGACAGGTATAAAATGAGCGCTTTTCGTGAGCTTGTCCACTATTACCCAAATACCGGTATTGCCTCTCCTTGACCTAGGCAACCCATCAACAAAGTCCATCGAGATGCTTTCCCATTTCCATTGAGGAACTTCTAGAGGATGAAGCAAACCACCAGGCTTCTTCTGCTCCGCCTTGACTTGCTAGTGTTGAGTCAACGGTTTCAATGCTTATTTTGATTAATGACAAGAAGGAGCTTCATGATCGACAAAAAGAAGACTCAATGTTTTTATAGGTTAGAAGATGGTTATTTAGAGTTATTTATGTTAAAATCTATCCTCAAATAATCATATTTCTTATTCTCTTCAAAAATATACATGAAAACTCATTTTTTATGTATGTTGACAAAAACCTGTCAACCTGTTAAAATTAACAGGTCAACAGCTTTTTAAACTTAACAGGTCAACCTGTTAAAATTAACAGGTCAACGGCTTTTTAAACTTAACAGGTCAACCTGTTAAAATTAACAGGTCAACAGTTTTTTGAAATAACGGTCAAAAACCTGTCAACCTATTAATTTTTCCTGTCGACCTATTTTTGAATTTCATGAAGAGTCATATTCTTTCTTGAAAAGTTGCATCCATTTCTCTTCATTAAAAATCACTCCTTTTGATTGCAACTTTTCACTAATAATTACAACTTCTCATTTGCTATAAATACATCATCTTTCATTCATCCAAATCACCGATTCTTGCTCTAATTTCTGATCTTACTTTCTAAATACTCTTGCATTCTAAAAGCTCCCAAATTCAAGTTACTTATTAAATCCTTGATAATATTTCTCATATTTTGATTCAACAAGCAACTAACTTCCTTCAAATCTTCGCATTCAATTCATATATTTGAGGATAAGATTATAGGAAGGGTGTACTCAATTATTGACTAATCATTGTTGAAACAAGAACACATTCAGAAGTCAAACTCTTGTATTTGTTGAAGTCCTATGTGGGTAAGCTTGTAGCCCGTGAAATCAAGTGGGTAAGCTTGTAGCCCGTAAATCAAGTGGGTAAGCTTGTAGCCCGTAAATCAAGTGGGTAAGCCTGTAGCCCGTGAAATCAAGTGGGTAAACTTGTAGCCCGTAAATCAAGTGGGTAAGCTTGTAGCCCGTGAAATCAAGTGGGTAAACTTGTAGCCGTAGTGTTGTGAACCTGTTCCTCCGGGTGAAGAGAGGGTGTTGTTTAGTGAAAAGCCGAAGAGGAGCTTCGGGACTGGACGTAGGACTGGAGGTCCGAACCAGTATAAAAATCCTGGTGTCGTTACACTACATTACTTTACTTTACTGCATTTATAGTTATTTGTGATATATATTGTTTGCAAATATTTATTCGCATAACTATTGAATAGCTTAAGTTATCACATACATTCCGCATAGCCATATTATAGATCCTGCACAAGTCGTACACACCCGACATTTTAATTTGGTATCAGAGCGAGGTGTTCTAGAGATCATAACAACATCCTAGAACAAATGGCAATAAAGAAATCTAGTCAAGGCATTAGAAAATGGAAGAGCAACAAAGCAGAATCAGGAGAGCAAGGAAACAAATGTCTCATGGCCAAAGTCAGATCACAATCGGTATGTACAGATTCATTATATAAAGATCTTTTGTTAGACCATGAAAAATTATTGAAACTCAATACAGTCGTTTTAGCTATGTCAAAAAATTACAAGCAAGAAAATTCTAAATTAAAAGAAGAAAACAATCTATTGGTAAAACAAGCCAAATTTTTTGAAAATACCGTAGAAGAGCTTGTTTCTCAAAAAGATTTCCTTCAAAAAGAAAATGAGCGACTAGAAGATAAAAACAATGTTCTTTTAAAGGAAATCGATCTTTTGCAAAATAAAAATATATCATTAGAAGATTCTTTAAATAATTCTAGTTCTTTAATTTCGTCTCTTGAAAAAGAGAATAAAGCTTTAACTGAAAAGAATTTAGAACTATCTAAAGAATGTGAGTTTTTAAAGGTGAATAATAATATTTTGCAAAATAAAATTTCTGACTCAAAAGAAAGTTCTGAAAAATTATAATCTTCTTTAGATAATTCAGAATCTCAAGTTTTTGATCTCAAAAATGATAATGAAACCTTAAAAAGGGAGAATTCTGAATTCAATAAGGAAATTGATATCGTAAAAACTACCAAAATGTCTTTTGAAAATAACAATCGCGACTTTGGAGTAAAATTTGAAAAATGTACAAATAAGTTCGCGAAATTTAATAAAGGTCAAAATGATTTAAATATGATTTTATCTAGATCTCGACCTTTACATGACAAAAGTGGTTTAGGATATAATAAAACTAATCTTAGAAATAGTACTAGATATGCTCTCATGTACAATAAAATTATTACTGCTAGTACTAATGCTCATCCTAGATCCAATTATTATAGAAATTCGAATACTTCTATGACTAGAGATCTGTATAATAGATCTAGAAGTATGAAAAGGAATATCAATAGAGATTACTTAAGTATTCGGGTTCCTGTAAGTTGGAAAAACAGAGAAAAATATATTGATGATTATTTTGATTCAGTAGTTAATAATGAAAATTTTATCTTTAAAGGTTCCATTAAACCATCTTGGGTATGGTTACCTTCCATCTAACTCATGGACCCAAACAAAGCAAGTGGGTACCAAAACTATATATGTTATATATATTTTTTTGCAGGTACACCACAACAAAGAGAAGGCTATTCAGTATCTCTAAATATCTTTGAAAATTTAGCTTATCAAAAAGCACATGTTTCAATATTTCATCGTCATCGAGGACACAAAATTCATGGGATAGGAATTACAACAAAAATGAAGGCGGAAGCGGAAAATATTCTCCATGGGAACCAAGAAAATAATTTTAATATATCGGATCTAAGGAGATATTTTATATTCCTTTTAATATTTGTTTTATTTCTTTCTTCATGTATTTAATATATATTATTATAATAAAATGTTGTTTGAGTTTGATTTTTTTTTCAAAATAAGGCAGAAAAACATTTTTTGACAAATTAGGTCGACCTGTTAAAAAAATATAGGTCGACATGTTTTGAATATTTTCAATCCAGAGAAGAATTAGGTCGACCGGTGGCAAAATATAGGTCGACCGGTCAAAAACTATAGGTCGACCGGTTTTAATACATGTAGTTTCTAGAGACTTTTCAGGTTGACCGGTTCCGAAATTCATGTCGACCGACAAAATAGGTCGACCGGTTAGAAAAAAAGGGGTCGACCGGTTTTGCCTTATTTCCTCTATTTCGAACCCGAGAGTTTTTAGGTCGACCGCCTTGATTTTATAGGTCGACCGGTCTCTCTGAACACTGTTTTTTTATAAAGACACGTCGTTTCAAATTCCAATCTCAAACACCATTTCTTATACTATTTTAAAATTATACTACTCTCGATTATTGAGGTTATTATGATATTTATTCTTTTTAATCGATGACAAAGGGGGAGAAATATTTTACATATACTATTTAAAATATATGTGCTTAATATGGTAAAAGTATATGTGTGCTAACATTTGTTACTACAGGAATCAAAAGGTAAGATTATTTACTAATAAATGTTGCAGAAATTCAGGGGGAGCTTTGTATTCAAAGGGAGAAAATCCAAGGTGTTGTCATCAATCAAAAAGGGGGAGAATGTTGAGACACGAGAATTTCGATTGATAACAACAAAATAAAGATCAATGGAAATCATGACATGGAGCTAAGATTATGGATATGTAGATGTTTAAAGGGAGACAGAGCTTATATACAGGGGGAGATAGCAATAAAGATTAAAATATCAAGCTATATTGTCATCAATCAAAAAGGGGGAGAATGTTGAGTCAAGGGTTTCAATGCTTATTTTGATTAATGAAAAGAAGGAGCTTCATGATCGGCAAAAAGAAGACTCAATGTTTTTATAGGTTAGAAGATGGTTATTTAGAGTTATTTATGTTAAAATCTATCCTCAAATAATCATATTTCTTATTCTCTTCAAAAATATACATGAAAACTCATTTTTTATGTATGTAGACAAAAACCTGTCAACCTGTTAAAATTAACAGGTCAACAGCTTTTTAAACTTAACAGGTCAACCTGTTAAAATTAACAGGTCAACGGCTTTTTAAACTTAACAGGTCAACCTGTTAAAATTAACAGGTCAACAGTTTTTTGAAATAACGGTTAAAAACCTGTCAACCTATTAATTTTTCCTGTCGACCTATTTTTGAATTTCATGAAGAGTCATCTTCTTTCTTGAAAAGTTGCATCCATTTCTCTTCATTAAAAATCACTCCTTTTGATTGCAACTTTTCACTAATAATTACAACTTCTCGTTTGCTATAAATACATCATCTTTCATTCATCCAAATCACCGATTCTTGCTCTAATTTCTGATCTTACTTTCTAAGTACTCTTGCATTCTAAAAGCTCCCAAATTCAAGTTACTTATTAAATCCTTGATAATATTTCTCATATTTTGATTCAACAAGCAACTAACTTCCTTCAAATCTTCGCATTCAATTCATATATTTGAGGATAAGATTATAGGAAGGGTGTACTCAATTATTGACTAATCAGTGTTGAAACAAGAACACATTCAGAAGTCAAACTCTTGTATTTGTTGAAGTCCTGTGTGGGTAAGCTTGTAGCCCGTGAAATCAAGTGGGTAAGCTTGTAGCCCGCAAATCAAGTGGGTAAGCTTGTAGCCCGTGAAATCAAGTGGGTAAGCTTGTAGCCCGTAAATCAAGTGGGTAAGCTTGTAGCCCGTGAAATCAAGTGGGTAAACTTGTAGCCCGTAAATCAAGTGGGTAAGCTTGTAGCCCGTGAAATCAAGTGGGTAAACTTGTAGCCGTAGTGTTGTGAACCTGTTCCTCCGGGTGAAGAGAGGGTGTTGTTTAGTGAAAAGCCGAAGAGGAGCTTCGGGACTGGACGTAGGACTGGAGGTCCGAACCAGTATAAAAATCCTGGTGTCGTTACACTACATTACTTTACTTTACTGCATTTATAGTTATTTGTGATATATATATTGTTTGCGAATATTTATTCGCATAACTATTGAATAGCTTAAGTTATCACATACATTCCGCATAGCCATATTATAGATCCTGCACAAGTCGTACACACCCGACATTTTCAACTAGCATATCATGCATTTCGAAAAAAATTCAGCTACATCCCACTTCATGCCATTCCAAAAGAAAACTCTTTTGATATCTTTATACATCTTGTATCCACCGGGGTGTATGGTCATCTTGGAATAGTGTGCTTCTTCCAGAACCATCTTCACCATATCTCTTGCTTGTGGGACGCATAGTCTTCCATCCCGTCTCAACCAACCCTTATCATCGATGGAGTATCTATTGAGGTGACTAGAAGTCTCTCCCCTAATCAGCTTATTTATCACATCAACTAGCTGAGGGTCTTCACGTTGCGCGGTTCCTATTGAGTCCAACAAAGTAGGCCGCACCTTTAGCATTGCCATCAAGCCAGTCACATAATCAATAGAGGGTCTAAAATCAAAATTTGCTATGTACTCCAAACTTTGCCTTTCTACAAAGAGAGGACTTAAGGTCAGCTTCTTTCTACTTAAGGCGTCTGCTACTACATTGCCCTTGCCAGGAGTATAGGAGATCTCAAAGTCGAATGAGTCAAGAAACTCCATCCATCTTTGTTGCCTTAGATTGAGGTCTTTCTACGAGAAAAGGTACTTCAATGATTTATGGTCAGTATAAAATTCAAATTTCTCACCTAAGAGATAGTGGCACCAAGACTTAAGTGCAAAAACGATGGCTGCTAACTTTAGATCGTGGGTTGGGTAGTTTTTCTCATGCACTTTTAACTGCCTTCCACCATAAGCTACTACCTTCCCCTCTTGCATCAAAACAGCGCCTAGTCCCGTACCGCATGCATCTGTGTATACCGTAAACATCTTGCTCCCATCTGGTAATGTCAAAACTGGGGCTGTTGTCAGAGCCCTCTTCAACTGTTGGAAAGCGACTTCGCAATTCAAATCCCAAGTGAAAGTCAGGTTCTTCTTCGTTAACCTTGTAAGTGGAGCTGAGATTTTCGCAAAGTCTTTAATGAACTTGCGATAAAAGCCTGCTATTCCAAGTAAACTTCGAACTTTGGTTGCATTCTTTGGAACCTTCCAATCCAAGACCGCAACTACTTTTTTGGGGTCCACTGCTAACCCTTCTTTGGACAACACATGCCCAAGAAATCTTACTTCTTCTCTCCAGAAGTGGCACTTGGAGAATTTTGCTTTTAACTGATGTACAAGGAGAGTATCCATGACTTCCCTTAAATGCAAAGCATGCTCTTCCTCATTCTTCGAGAAAATCAGAATATCATCTACGAAGACCACAACAAATTTATTGAGAAATTCCCGGAACACTCTATTCATCTAAACGACGAAATAAGCAGGTGCGTTTGTCAAGCTAAAAGGCATGACGAGCCATTCGAAGAAATCGTCCACGGTTCTGAATGCGGTCTTATCAATGCTATCTTCAACCACTCTTAGCTGATGAAATCTGGTAGCCAGATCTAATTGGGAGAAAACTGTTGCACCTACAAGCTGATCGAACAAATCGTCTATTCTTGGCAGTGGGTGCCTATTCTTCTAAGTCAGCTTGTTTAGCTCCCTATAGTCAACGCATAGGCGAAGTGAACCGTCCGCTTTGGTTGCGAACACCACTGGAGCACCCCATTCAGAAATACTCCGCCTTATAAATCCTTTTTCTAGCAGCTCCTTAACTTGCTTGCTAAGCTCCTTTCTCTCCCTTGGAGCCATGTGTCTAACGGGTAAAGCAACGGGTTTTGCGTTATCAACTAGGTATACGCGGAAGTCTATCTCCCGCTTTCGAGGCAAGCCTTCTACTTTCTCAAAGACATCCGAGTATTCACGAACCACTCTAACAGACTGCATATTCTCAACAGACGCGTCAAGCAATTCTAGATAACTTAGCATAACAGAATTCATGGGATTACAAGAGATTTCGAGAGTGTTGCCTAAGCGAGTCATAAGCCTAACCTCTCTCTTTTCACAATCTAGGACGGCTCCATTACTGGATAACCAATCCATGCCCAGAATTAACCCATAGCCCGTGAAGCCCAAAACATAAGCATCACATCTAAACCCAACGCTAAGTATAGAAATTTCCAAATCCAAACAAATCATCGACAAATAGGCTGAGCCCCCAGTTGGATTTGAAACAACTAATGGATCCTCTACTATACTGGCGTTTAGGTGTTGACTCAACTAAAGAAGTAGATATAAAAGAGTGCAATGCACCAGAATCAAAGAGTGTGCGAACAGGATGATCAAAAAGATAAACTAAACTTTCAACGAAAATCGCTCTACCTCGTTCTTGCAGCGGTGGGGCCACAAGAGCCTGGACCTGCCCCCTTGCCTGCCCTGGTGCCATGAGAGCCTGAATCTGCCTTCCAGAGGTAGGCCCTGCCCTCTGCCCTTTCTTTGGGCAGTCCTTAATCAGATGTCCTGCCTCGCCACAGTGGAAACAACCGGTCTTCTTCTTCTTCCTACAGTCTTTGCTCAGATGTCCAGGTGTCCCACAGTTAAAGTTTCTTTTCTTTCCCTTTCCATTGTTGTCTTTACCACCCTTCTTGTTCTGCTGTTGCTGTTGTGGCTTCTTTTGATCCCCTTTCTTCTCAGGTGCCTTATTAGCATTAGCGCCTTTCTCCTCTTCATGCATAAGCGCCATGTCAACCAGTCTCTCAAAGGTGGCCCCCATAGGGATGTGGGTCATAGCTAACCCATGTAGCGGCTCGTTCAAACCCTTAAAAAATCTCAGGGCCTTCTTTTCGGGTGTATTCACCAAGTCCAAGACAAATCTCGCCAACTTATTGAACTTGTTGATGAACTCTTTTAGTGATAGATTTCCCTGCCTTAATGCCGAAAACCTTTCCATGTATAGATTCTCTTTAGCCGGTGAGAGAAACTTTGCCTCAAACCTATGCCTGAAATCCGGCTATGTATCAACTGGACGCTCTCCATTAGTGACCTCCCACCAAAACGAGGCCTCATCCTTCATTAACCAGGCAGCTATATGGACCTTTCTTCCATCTTCTACCTCAAAGATTCCAAACAATTCTTCCACCTCCTTTAGCCAATTTCGAGCTTCAACAAACGTTTCCGACTCGTGGAAAGGTTTTCCACCCATTGCCCGAAAGTCCTTGCATATCTTTGCGAAAGTATCAACACGAGGAGGAGGAGCATTTGCTGGGCCTGCGACATTGGTCCTAGCTTCCATATACCTTCTAAACCATCTTGGTATCGGTATCCCCTCGGGTATTTCGGGAATTCCAGACATGCTGAAAAGAA
Organism: Allium sativum; assembly: GCA_030737875.1. Classification (NCBI taxonomy): domain Eukaryota; kingdom Viridiplantae; phylum Streptophyta; class Magnoliopsida; order Asparagales; family Amaryllidaceae; genus Allium; species Allium sativum. Next base: position 425,540,212 of record CM060921.1, on the reverse strand, counting down.
AATGAAGAGATTCAAAAGGAGAATTCGAAAGAAAGATATATGGCTCTTGGGGGTTATGTTTTTAAAATAATTTTTTCTCTTAAAAACACTCTCCTTAAAACGTATTTTTGAAAGTATTTCTTTATAAAATGATTTTTGAAAAATAGTTTTTCCAAAATATCTTATCTGTTCTGGTAACCTTCAGCTCGTATACCACGTGTGACACCCCATCTACATTAAGGTCACTCACAAAGGGAATGCCTTAATTTTGGTGGAGCGTTTATTTTGTATAGAACAGAAAAGTAAACAAGACAGATAAATATATTGGTACTTGGAAAATAAAAACCACTTTTATTATAGCGGAGAAATAGTTTAGTTATATCACATCAAAAACCAACTACAAAACCAAATACACTTACTATCCATCTTGACAAATAAGTTCTGAGTACATAGCATGATACAAGCTTTCCACCTATGCTTGGTTCCCTCTAAGGTTTTCCCCACTTAACCCCATTCTTATTCATGTCTTCTTACATGTTTCAATCTTGGTTAAGTGCATCTAATCGTATTTCACATGCCACCCAAGGCACCCTCTTAATTTCACATGCAACCCAAGGCACCCACTTAACCCCCACGTCCCACCTCATGTTTATCTAGTTAAGTGTTTCGTCATTCATTAAAACTGTAACCATGTAAAGACCTCCCACATTAGACTGGCATTTGTGGTTGCTGGATTTGTCGGGCGGGTCCGGGCAGTCTTACACCACAAACGAGCCTAACCTCGTGTCTTTACAATTGTTACGCATTTAATTCGTGCCTTTGACCTCTCACATTAGACTGGCATTTGTGGCTGCTGGATTTGCCAGGCGGGTCTGGGCAGTCTTACAGCACAAATGAGTCTAACCTCGTGTCTTAGGCGGTTAATTATTACATATCTTTATTTAGCCTTAAAGTGGATTAATATCCCTATTCAAATTTGTTAATAAATTCCAAATATACTTATCTTCATAATTGTCACCTAAATTATGTCCATTTATTTCAGGTATACAAATTTTACCAATTATTACCTCAAATTAATTGTATTCCTTTTAAGGCCATTACATGCCAATTCTCAATATGTGTATATTCATTATTACCCCCATCGTCCCCACGTTGTTCATTCGCTTATCATGACATATATACATTAGACTAGCAATTAGTCTAATCACATAAAAGGGAAGAAACATCACATACTTGCATAACACACAAAATGGGTCTAACTTACAAATAAGGATTACAACATATCTTACATAAACTTTGTATTGTCATGAATCTAAACATAGACCTAAAGGTGTGAACTTGCAGGTATGAATATAGTTTTCACCCAAACTTGCATAGGTCATAGTCACAAATTTGCATAAAACTATGTATGTCATAGATCTAAACCTAAAGGTGTAAACTAGCATATATGTGAATCCAATTTCTACCTAAACTTGCATATAGTCATTTTACTTGGTTCACATGTAAACTTGTGTACAATTCACATAGAAACTAGCATATAATCTACACCTAAACTTGCTTATAAAATGGTGTCAAACATGAATCAATGTTGAACATAGGTGATTGGGCATATACAAAGGGATCCACAACAAAACTATCATTATGAACAGCTAGCATATTTTCACAAAATATCACAGTTTTCCAATGTTTCACAAACATAGCCATATAACCCAAATTATAACTCAACCTAATTAACTTGTTAATTATCTTATTAAAGAAATCAAACTCACAACTTAAAGAAGGTCTTGAGTTCTGGGATCTGTGTTCTGTAGTTGAATTAGCTCGCCTTTGAAGTAGACAAATTCGTTGTTGTTGTTGTTATAGACTTGAGTTGAATTGAGTTGATTAGCTTTTCTTTGCTCCTAGTTGGTGGCGGGTACTCTAGGTTGCGGGGTGATAGCATGACGACCATGGTGATAATTTTTATTAGGTTTAGGGTTTGAGTCTACATATGTTTATATAGAGATTAGGATTAATTGAGGCCATCCGATCAACCTAGAAGCAACCTGAACCATCCAAAAAGCCAACTCAGCCCTAATGACTCAGCAGCAGCTCAGAATTGGGCTTAATTCAAATCTGCCCAAGGGGGATAGGTCGACCCCCAGGTCAACCTATAGGGTAGGTCGACACTAAGGTCGACCCCTGGTCGACCTGGCCTTGGGCGGGAAATTTCCCGCCCTGCCCAATTCTGAGTCTGAATTCGTTTTTGAATTTAAATTTGAATTTCTGGAAACTTCCGACAGCCATAACTTCTGCATACGAAGTCCAATTTATGCAAACTCGGACTCTATCTCAACCAGAATTCCGAGACAAACACAATGGTGTAACCCCTTTCCCTTGATTCTCACATTTAAAATCAATTATTCCTCATCTTGTTAGTTTAATGTTAACAGAAAATACGGTGTGTTACAGCTATAGTTTCAGATTTGCAGATCGGCATGATAACTGACCTGCACATGGCAATTGCTGAAACAAAATTTTCGGATTGGTGGTTTGATTCTGGTGCAACAGTTCATGTTTGCAACAACAAAGGGCTGTTCAAAACCTACACTAAATTGGCAGATCAACAGGAAGTGCTTATGGGAAATGGAAATGGTGCAAAGGTTCTGGGGAAAGGAAATGTGGAGATCCATTTTACTTCCAACAAGAAGATCACTCTTATTAATGTACTCCATGTTCCTGATATTAAAAAGAATCTGGTTTCTGCATTAATCCTATGCAAGAGTGGTGTCAAATCTGTCTTAGAGGCTGATAGTTTAATTCTGTCCAAAAATGGCATGTTTGTGTGTAAAGGTTATGCATGTAATGGGATGTTCAAACTAAGTATTAATGAAATAAATGAATGTTCTGATTATACTTACCATTATGGCATGCATGTTTAGGACATTTAAATTATAGATCTTTGAAATATATGATAAGACATGGTCTTGTTTCTGTTACAAATGATAAACATGATAAATGCGAGATATGTATCCAAGCCAAGATTACAAAGAAACCATTTCCAACGGTTGAAAGAAAGTCGGAACTCTTGGATTTAATTCACTTCGATATATGTGAATTAAATGGAGTTTTAACCAGAGGTGGAAAAAGGTATTTCATTACCTTTATTGATGATTTTTCTAAATACACATGTGTGTATTTGCTCAGAAATAAAGATGAAGCTTTTGACATGTTCAAACGCTATAAAACAGAAGTTGAAAATAAAAAAGATAGGAAAATAAAGGTTCTACGTAGAGATAGAGGAAGAGAATACTTCTCCACTGAATTTTCCAACTTCTGTGAAGAACATGGGATTATTCATCAGCACACTACGCCATACACACCACTACAAAATGGTTTGGCTGAAAGAAAAAATAGAACTCAAGTTGATATGGTAAATTCTATGTTATTAAAAACTAAATTACCACTTAACTTGTGGGGGGAAGCATTATTGTCTGCATGTCATTTGCACAATAGAATCACTTTAAGGAAAACTAAAGTTTCTCCTTATGAACTATGGAATGGTCGAAAACTAAATCTACGGTATGTAAAGGTGTGGGGGTGTATTGCTTTTTATAGGGTGACTGATCCAAAACGGACTAAACTAGGTCCAAGAGCATTGAAAAATTTATTTGTAGGATATGATGAAAACTCTAAAGCATATAGACTACTAGATTTATCCTCAAACACGATTGTTGAATCAAGGGATGTTGATTTTATTGAAAATAAATTAAAAGATGATTCAAATACAAATTAGTCATTAAACCCCGATATTATTCAAACACCAACGGATGTTACTACATCTTCTGCTAGTGATAAAAGAAAAGTAACTAATGAACAGATAGAAATAAGAAGGACACAAATAATCAGAAAAGGGAAATATTTTGGTCCAAATTTTATATCATCTCACGCTATAGCATTCCTTGGGGAAGGAACTCGAGACGAAGTTACTAACAAAATTCCTATTGTACTGAATATAGAAGATGATCCAAAAACATACAAAGAAGCTATAACTTCCAGAGATTCTGCTTTTTGGAAGGAGGCAATTAAAGATGAAATGGATTCAATTTTATCAAACAATACTTGGGTATTGGTATACTTGCCTCAAGGGATAAAACCTATTAGTTGCAAATGGGTGTTTCGAAGAAAACATAATAATGATGGCAGCATGCAAACTTTCAAGGCTAGATTAGTAGCCAAGGGCTTTCGGCAAAAGGAAGGAATTGATTTCTTTGATACTATGCTCCGGTTGCAAGAATTACATCAATTCGAGAACTAATAACATTAGCATCAATCTATCAGTTGCATATCCATCAAATGGATGTCAAAACAGCCTTCCATAATGGTGAACTTAATGAAGAAGTTTACATGGAACAACCTGAAGGTTTTATCCTTCCCGAGAATGAAAGAAAACTTTGCAAACAAACAAAATCATTATATGGATTGAAACAAGCACCAAAACAGTGGCATGAGAAATTTGACTCAATTATACTTCAAAATGGTTGTACATATAATAGTGCAGACAAATATATCTACTCCAAGTTTACAAAAGAATATGGAATAATCATTTGTTTATATGTAGATGATTTATTAATATTCGGTACTAACATGAAAGGAATACAAGGCACCAAGAATTATTTAACTTCAAAGTTCAAAATTAAAGATTTGAATGAAGTTGATACAATTATGGGTATAAAAGTTAGTAAAGTTATTGGGGGTTATGCACTAAATCAATCACATTATATTCAAAAAGTGCTTCAGAAATTTGAACATCTAAATATTAAAGATGCCAGTACCCCAATAGACTCGAGTATCAATCTCAATAAAAATTAAGGAAGATGTATTGCTCAACTCGAATACGCATGCGCTATTGGAAGTATAATGTATGTAATGCATTGTACAAGACCTGGCATAGCATATGCAAACTTGCACGATATACTGGCAATCCTGGTATAGATCATTGGAAAGCAATTGGAAGATTACTTGGTTACCTAAAGAGAACTAATAATCTAGGACTTATTTACAATGGATTTCCAAGTGTATTAGAAGGATATACTGACGGAAGTTGGATAACTAGCGCCGGTGATAATAAATCTACTTCAGGTTGGATTTTCATATTAGGTGGAGGTGCTATTTCTTGGGCATCAAAGAAATAAGCTTGCATTTCGCACTCCACAATGGAATCAGAATTCATGGCACTTGCTGCCGCCGGAAAAGAGGCAGAATGGCTACAAAATATGTTACTGGATATCAAGCTACGGCCAAAACCAATGCCAGCGATATCATTACGATGCGATAGTCAGGCTACTATGTCACGAGCATATAGTAACATGTACAATGGAAAATCAAGACATATAAGTCTTAGACATGAGTATGTTAGACAAATGATAAATGATGGAATAATTACTATTGTCTACATAAGATCTAACGATAATTTAGCAGACCCATTCACAAAAGCTTTGACTAGGGAAACGGTAAGATCCACGTCAGTTGGAATAGGACTTAAACCTTGTATTAATCAATGATAGTGGAAACCCAACCATAATATTAATTAGCTTAACTTTAAGGTTTAATGGTTAATAACAAACTATCATATGATTGGGAAGACACTAAGTCAAATTAGTGTAAACAGTTATAGGTATATAGAGGCTGAGTTGAATAACTCTTAATAAAGTTCTAGCTAGTTTGGTAATATAGACATTGAAAGGGAAAAAGAACTTTACCTTTAAGAACTTGTAAGTGATGTCGCTTCTAAATAAGAGTTTATAGGGTTTGCTCTTGTAAAAGTTCATTAAGCGGGGATGGAGCGCATGGCCATAACGCTGCTCACAGGTAGAGAAATTTATTGGTAAATTGAAATTACATGTGTAATATTTCCGACTTTATCACCCAACAGAGACTTGGTTTAAGTTAAGACCACCCAACTCCTCTATAATGTCCTGAGATACTTGCACTAATACATGGTATAATCGATTAGATACCACATATAATGCGTAAATTCTATTTAAGAAAAAACTGAACAACATCAATAAAACAATCTAGTGGGGGATTGTTGAGGTAGATTGTTTTAATGAGGGGAACATTAAGTCCCACATCACCAAGTCTTTCGGACTATTCCAAGATATATAACAAAGCCTTGTATATGATATTGTGAATTAAAATGGCTTGGGCTTGAGTAGTGGCTTGGATGGGTATGCATATGGGCTTAGGCCTATAAATATTTATTATAGGTCAAAGATTGGGCACTTGGGGCACGTGGGCGCGTGCGTGACCATACAGAAGCGATGTGGCCTAAAAGCAAAAAATCACTTTTTTGAATTTGAACAGACGGACGCATCTGTTTGAATGCACCTGCTCCAAAACGGTCATGACTCTTCGCCTTTTATAAATGCATCTCCTTTTCGCCCAGTTCATTATTACCTGTCGCCCTTCTTCTCTCTTCTCCTCTAAATACAGTTTCTGTTTTATCTGCTACCGATAATAAATCCCATTAAACTCACATGCATTGCCACGCCTCTGGGTTTAGGTTTTGTTGTATCATGGGAAGCGGTCTGTTGTTCAACCCATTGGCAAACTCAGACGAGTGGGGGCAGATATTGCTTTAAGGAAAGCGAGATAGCGCCTCAAAAACCATCTAAGCCTGATTTTTCATTGTTCAACAACAAACTTAAAGCAATATCCGATATGGATAAAAATGTAGAATCCGCTTTCAAACTGATGAATCAAGACTTCGTCCACCTGGACAGAATGGATGGAACCAATTTCACTCGCTGGCAAGACAAGATGAAGTTCCTCCTTACTACTCTTAAAGTGTCATATGTGTTGGATGAAAACTTCCACCGATTCCTCCTCCAACAGAAAAAGATACAGAAGACCTGAAGGAAAAGAGGATGAAATGCTAGGAAGATGAACTGCTGTGCCGAGGCCACATTCTAAATATGCTTTTAAATCGGTTGTACGATCTCTACACTACGCTAAAGTCGCATAAAGAATTCTAGGATGCGCTCGAAGCAAAGTACAAAACAGAGAAAATTAGAATAGATAAGTTTCTTACCTTACAATATTTTGAATTCGAAATGAAAGATGATGTCTCTGTTATGGTCCAAATGCATGACTTACAAGTTCTGGTTGGAAAACTTGTGGATTTAAAAGTGCAAATTCCAGAATCTATTCAAGTAGGGGCTATTATTGCTAAACTTCCACCTAGTTGGAATAATTATCGTAAAAAGCTCCTACACATGACTAAAGAACTTACGTTGGAACGGATTGGAAAACACATACAGATTGAAGAGGAAAATAGAATCCGTGATGGTGTTTTTCCAATAACAAACGTGAACAATGTCAATTCTGGAAAGAAGAGAAAGAATGCTCAAAACCTGAACATTAAGCCAAATAAGAAAACAAAGTCGGATGCCAACTCTAATCCAAAGGATAAGAAAAACAAGGTTACTACAACTGCGACAAACTTGGGCACTTCAAACAAGAGTGCAGGGCACCTCCAAAGCAAAAAGGCCAGTCTAAAAATGCAAATATGGTTGAGAACGATGACGTCCAAGAAATCATTTCTATTGTTTCAGATTTGCAGATCGGCATGATAACTGACATGCACATGGCAATTACTGAAACAAAATCTTCAGATTAGTGGTTTGATTCTGGTGCAACAGTTCATGTTTGCAACAACAATGGGTTGTTCAATACCTACACTGAATTGCAGATAACAGGAAGTGCTTATGGGAAATGTAAATGGTGCAAATGTTTTGGGGAAAGGAAATGTGGAGATCCATTTTACGTCCAACAAGAAGATCACTCTTACTAATGTACTTCATGCTCCTGATATTAAGAAGAATCTGGTTTCTGCATCAATCCTCTGCAAGAGTGGTGTCAAATCTGTCTTAGAGGCTGATAGTTTAGTTTTTTTTCCTAAAATGGCATGTTTGTGGGTAAAGGTTATGCATGTAATAGGATGTTCAAACTAAGTATGAATGAAATAAATGAATGTTCTGATTATACTGTTGATTCTTTACCATTATGGCATGCACGTTTAGGACATTTAAAATATAGATCTTTGAAATATATGGCAAAACATGGTCTTATTTCTGTTACAAAAGATAAACAAATAAATGTGAGATATGTATCCAAGCCAAGATTACAAAGAAACCATTCCCAATGGTTGAAAGAAACTCGGAACTCTTGGATTTAATTCACTCCGATATATGTGAATTAAATGGAGTTTTAACCAGAGGTGGAAAAAGGTATTTCATTACCTTTATTGATGATTTTTCTAAATACACATGTGTGTATTTGCTCAGAAATAAAGATGAAGCTTTTGACATGTTCAAATGCTACAAAACAGAAGTTGAAAATAAAAAAGGTAGGAAAACAAAGGTTCTACGAAGTGACAGAGGAGGAGAATACTTCTCCACTGAATTTTCCAACTTCTGTGAGGAACATGGGATTGTTCATCAGCACACTGCGCCATACACTCCACAACAAAATGGTTTGGCTGATAGAAAAAATAGAACTCTGGTTGATATGGTAAATTCTATGTTATTAAATGCTAAATTACCACTTAACTTGTGGGGGGAAGCATTATTGTCTGCATGTCATTTGCACAATAGAATCACTTCAAGAAAAACTAAAGTTTCTCCTTATGAACTATGGAATGGTTGAAAACCAAATCTACGGTATCTAAAGGTGTGGGGGTGTATTGCTTTTTATAGGGTGACTGATCCAAAACGGACTAAACTAAGTCCAAGAGCATTGAAAAGATTGTTTGTAGGATATGCTGAAAACTGTAAAGCATATAGACAACTAGATTTATCCTCAAACACGATTGTTGAATCAAGGGATGTTGAGTTTATTGAAAATAAATTCAAAGATGATTCAAATACGAATCAGTCATTAAACCCCGATATTATTCAAACACCAACGGAAGTTACTAGGTCTTCTGCTGGTAATAAAAGAAAAGTAACTAATGAATAGATAGAAATAAGAAGGACACAAAGAATTAGAAAAGAGAAATCTTTTGGTCCAGATTTTTTATCATCTCAAGCTATAGCATTCCTTGTAGAAGGAACTCGAGACGAAGTTACCAACAAAATTCCTATTGTACTGAATATAGAAGACGATCCAAAAACATAAAAAGAAGCTATAACTTCCAGAGATTCTGCTTTTTGGAAGGAGGCAATTAATGATGAAATGGATTCAATTTTATCAAACAATACTTGGGTGTTGGAAGACTTGCCTCAAGTGTCAAAACCTATTGGTTGCAAATGGGTGTTTCGAAGAAAACGTAATAATGATGGCAACATGCAAACTTTCAAGGCTAGATTAGTAGCCAAGGGCTTTAGGCAAAAGGAAGGAATTGATTTCTTTGATACATATGCTCCGATTGCAAGAATTACATCAATTCGAGTACTAATAGCATTACCATGAATCTGTCAGTTGCATATCCATCATATGGATGTCAAAACAGCCTTCCTTAATGGTGAACTTGATGAATAAGTTTACATGGAACGACCTGAAGGTTTTATCCTTCCCGGGAATGAAAGAAAAGTTTGCAAACTAACAAAATCATTATACGGATTGAAACCAACACCAAAACAGTGGCATGAGAAATTTGACTCAATTATACTTCAAAATGGATTTACATATATTAGTGCAGAAAAATGTATCTACTTCAAGTTTACAAAAGAATATGGAGTAATCATTTGTTTATATGTAGATGATTTATTAATATTCGGTACTAACATGAAAGGAATACAAGGCACGAAGTATTATTTAACTTCAAAGTTCAAAATGAAAGATGTGAATGAAGTTGATACAATTCTGGGTATAAAAGTTAGTAAAGTTAGTGGGGGTTATGCACTAAATCAATCACATTATATTCAAAAAGTGCTTCAGAAGTTTGAACATCTAAAAATTAAAGATGTCAGTACCCCAATAGATTCGAGTATCAATCTCAATAAAAATGAAGGAAGATGTATTGCTCAAATCGAATACGCAAGCGCTATTGGAAGTATAATGTATGCAATGCATTGTAGAAGACCTGACATAGCATACGCAATAAGCAAACTTGCACGATATACTAGCAATCCTGGTATAGATCATTGGAAAGCAATTGGAAGAATACTTGGTTACCTAAAGAGAACCAACAATCTAGGACTTGTTTACAATGGATTTCCAAGTGTATTAGATGGATATACTGATGCAAGTTGGATAACTAGCGCCGGTGATAATAAATCTACTTCGGGTTGGATTTTCACATTAGGTGGAGGTGCTATTTCTTGGGCATCAAAGAAACAAACTTGCATTTCGCACGTCACAATGGAATCGGAATTCATGGCACTTGCTGCCGCTGGGAAAGAGGCAGAATGCCTACGAAATATGTTATTGGATATTAAGCTATGGCCAAAACCAATGCCAGCCATATCATTATGATGTGATAGTCAGGCTACTATGTCCGAGCATATAGTAACATATACAATGGAAAATCAAGACATATAAGTCTTAGATATGAGTATGTTATACAAATAATAAATGATGGAGTAATTACTATTGTCTACATAAGATCTAGCGATAATTTAGTAGACCCATTCACAAAAGCTTTGACTAGGGAAATGGTAAGATCCACGTCATTCGGAATAGGACTTAAACCTTGTATTGATCAATGATAGTGGAAACCCAACCTTAATATTAATTAGCTTAACTTTAAGGTTTAATGGGTAATAACAAACTATCATATGATTGGTAAGACACTAAGTCAAATTAGTGTGAACTGTTCCAGGTATAAAGAGGCTGAGTTGAATAACTCTTAATAAAGTTCTAGCTGGTCTGGTAACAGAGACATTGAAAGGGAAAAAGAACTTTACCTTTATGAACTTGGAAGTGGTGCCGCTTCTAAACAAGAGTTTATAGGGTTTGCTCTTGTAAAAGTTCGTTAAGCTAGGATGGAGCACATGGCCATAACGGTGCTCAAGGTAGGGAAATTTATTGGTAAATTGAAATTACGTGTGTAATATTTCCGACTTTATAACCCAACAGAGACTTGGTTTAAGTTAAGACGACCCAGCTCTTCTTTAAAGTCATGAGATACTTACACTAATACGTGGTTTAATCGAATAGATACCACATATAATGCATAAATTCTAGTTAAGATAAAACCGAACAACATTGATAAAACAATCTAGTGGGGGATTGTTGAGGTAGATTGTTTTAATGAGGAGAACATTAAGTCCCACATCACCAAGTCTTTTGGACTATTCCAAGATATATAACAAAGCCTTGTATATGATATTGTGAATTAAAATGACTTGGGCTTGAGTAGTGGCTTGGATGGGTATGCATATGGGCTTGGGCCTATAAATATTTATTATATGTCAAAGATTGGGCACTTGGGCCACGTGGGTGCGTGCGTGATCGTACGGAAGCAATGTGGCCTGAAAGCAAACAATCACATTTTTTGAATTTGAACAGACGGATGCGTCTGTTTGAATGCACCTGCTCCAGAATGGTCATGACTCTTCGCCTTTTGTAAATGCATCTCCTTTTCGCCCAGGTCATTATTATCTGTCGCCCTTCTTCTCTCTTCTCCTCTAAATACAGTTTCTGTTTTATCTGACACCAATAATAAATCCCATTAAACTCACAGGCATTGCCACGCCTCTGGGTTTAGGTTTTGTTGTATCCTGGGAAGCGGTCTGTCGTTCAACCCGTTGGCAAACTCAGACGAGTGGGGGCAGATAATTCTTTAAGGAAAGCGAGACCGCGCCTCAGAAACCATCTAAGCCTGATTCTTCACTGTTCAACAACAAACTTAATGCAATATCTGATATGGATAACAGTGCAGAATTTTCTTTCAAAATGATGAATCAAGACTTCGTCTTCCTGGACAAAATGGATGGAACCAATTTCAATCTCCGGCAAGACAAGATGAAGTTCCTCCTTACTACTCTTAAAGTGTCATACGTGCTGGATGAAAATCTTCCACCGATTCCTCCTCCAACAAACAAAGGTACAGAAGACCATAAGAAAAAGAGGATGAAACCCGAGGAAGGTGAACTGCTGTGTCGAGGCCACATTCTAAATATGCTTTTAGATCGGTTGTACGATCTCTACACTCCGCTAAAGTCTCCTAAAGAAATCTGGGATGCGCTCGAAGAAAAGTACAAATCAGAGAAAACTGGAACATATAAGTTTCTTACCTTACAATATTTTGAATTCGAAATGAAAGATGATGTCTCTGTTATGTACCAAATTCATGGCTTACAAGTTCTTATTGGAAAACTTGCAGATTTAAAAGTGTAAATTCCAGAATCTATTCAAGTAGGGGCTATTATTGCTAAACTTCCACCTAGTTGGAATAATTATCGTAAAAAGCTCCTACACATGACTGAAGAACTCATGTTGGAACGGATTGGAAAACACATATGGATTGAAGAGGAAAATAGAATCTGTGATGGTGTTTTTCCAATAACAAATGTGAACAATGTCAATTCTGGAAAGAAGAGAAAGAATGCCGAAAATCTGAACTTTAAGCCAAATAAGAAAGCAAAGTCGGATGCCAACTCTAATCCAAAGGATAAGAAAAAAAAGGCTTGCTACAACTGCGGCAAACCTGGGCACTTCAAACGAGAGCGCAGGCCACTCCAAAACAAAAAGGCCAGTCTAAAAATGCAAATATGGTTGAGAACGATGAATTCCAAGAAATCATTGATATGGTTTCAGATTTTCAGATCGGCATGATAACTGACATGCACATGGAAATTGCTGAAACAAAATCTTCGGACTGGTGGTTTCATTCTGGTGCAACAGTTCATGTTTGCAACAACAAAGGGCTATTCAAAACCAACACTGAATAGGCAGATCAACAGGAAGTGCTTATGGAAAATGCAAATGGTGCAAAGGTTCTGGGAAAAGGAAATGTGGAGATCCATTTTACTTCCAACAAGAAGATCACTCTTACTAATGTACTCCATGTTCCGGATATTAAAAAGAAACTGGTTTCTGCATCAATCCTATGCAAGAGTGGTGTCAAATCTGTCTTAGAGGCTGATAGTTTAATTCTGTCCAAAAATGGCTTGTTTGTGGGTAAAGGTTATGCATGTAATTGGATGTTCAAACTAAGTATTAATGAAATAAATGAATGTTCTTATTATACTATTGATTCTTTACCATCATGGCATGCACATTTAGGACATTTAAATTATAGATATTTGAAATTTATGGCAAAACATGGTCTTATTTCTGTTACAAATGATAAACATGATAAATGCGAGATACGTATCCAAGACAAGATTACAAAGAAACCATTCCCAACGGTTGAAAGAAACTTAGAACTCTTGGATTTAATTCACTCCGATATATGTGAATTAAATGGAGTTTTAACCAAAGGTGGAAAAAGGTATCTCATTACCTTTATTGATGATTTTTCTAAATACACATGTGTGTATTTTCTCAGAAATAAAGATGAAGCTTTTGACATGTTCAAACGCTATAAAACAGAAGTTGAAAATAAATAAGGTAGGAAAATAACGGTTCTACGTAGTGACGGAGGAGGAGAATACTTCTCCACTGAATTTTCCAACTTCTGTGAAGAACATGTGTTTATTCATCAGCCTGATACCAACTGTGACGGCAAGGAATTTCGCTCGATCCGAATTAGTCGTTAAACCGATCTAGACCGTTCGAAACCCCTGATCGTTTTGAGAACAGGACAAATTGGAACACAAACAGAAGAACATTTCATTGCTATTACAACAATTGTATCAGATACAAGAATATACAGAGTATAAATGAATAAATTACATTCGATAAATATCAGAGATTTAAATACAGTACTACAGCGGAAAAATAATACAAAACACAACTGAAAGTAATACACGGATACAGAGCTTTCCGAGCATCGTTCCAGCTGTAAATCAGGATCCTGTGAATATAAATCTGCAAAACCAAAACTACTGGCTGCCCGTGTCGAAAATAAGGGCACCCAGAGTTTAGGTTAAAACAATAAACTCCAGGTCAGTCATGTGACTGGTGTGAGAACTAAAACAGTTATTTAAAACTTTACTTTAAAAGAGAGTAATTCAAGGGACCACGCCGTATAACACGGAACGGGTTTCCTCCCAAGAATACTAGTGCATCTAACAAAACAGCGCAATGCTTTTTCGAAAAATGAAGCTATTATAAGACCCAGGTCCCATCACACAATGCAACGCAAGCTGGAGGATAGGGTTTTCCCTTATAATAGCCAAACATGTTTGGTACGTTTAAAACAAATCATTTGATACTATAATAAGTGTATAGTGTCAAAACAATTTCAATCATAAATATAAATCATAGACAACATGGGTACCATATATCATGTCGCCATACTAGTTCTAGAAATAAAACCGCAATATCACGTATTGGAAATTGGATTTCCGTCATGAGTCGAGGCAAGGGGCAAGCTCCTCTTCGCTTTCGAAACACTCTAGCAAATGTCTCAGGACTACGCACTCTGGGCAATCCTTGGATCTTCAGGGCTGGTCCTCTCTTACGTTTGAGTATTAGTTATTCCTAAACACACGTTTCCCGGTCCTAACAGACCTAAAATCGAGGCGCCTCATCCAACAACCACATAGGTGAAAAGTATATAAATGTCAGGGCTGGTAAGTCACTGACACCACCAAAGCTAGAAAGAAACGTCGTGCTCTCCCTGTAGTCCTTATCCCGTTTTTAACTCATACTGAGGTGTGAGGCTCGCGAATTCACGTTATACACAAAGCTGCCACGTAGGCCGTGCTTTGATCATCAACCACAAGACTTTGCTTTTCAACAGAAGAATTGATCTATGCAACTCAGCGTGCCACACAGGCAATTCATGCCATGTGATTGATATCTATTGATATATAACCTCTAAGCACGCACGTCTCAGAGAAGGGCGTTAAGCAAGAGAATAAATTCTCCGCTGCCAAACAGATATATATTTAATAGAAATCAATCAACACAGAATAAAATCCAATGTCAGACACACAATCCATTTACAAGTTCGTTCTGGGTCTGAAGGAAACCGGAGGCACTTTCCTCGCATATCCATCGATCTCCAAGTACGTCTGGATGACCACCAACTATTTCCATCCTCTTGGGTGTACAGCCCAATCAAGATCATCAGTAATTATCCAAACGATGTGAAGACTTCCGGTCTTCGACCACCGTCATCATCTTCGACTTATCGTCGAATCGGTTATTCAGAATGGGTATAAACCCGGCCTTTCCGAACAACCCGCGTATATTAAAAACAAATGTTACACAAACACAACATACGCCTCATTCCAATTCATTAGTCACTAACCGTAAATCAGTAAGATAGAAATTCCCCAAATATTAACCCCGAAGGCCGAAACCAACATCATATCAATACCCAGGAAACCATTCTTCTTAACTAACCTACAACTAGTTTCCAAATTTCACATTCTTAGGGAAAAGTTCCCATTTATTTTATCCAAGATAAATTCTTTGAATTTATTCTTTAATCTTCCTTTGGATGTCATTTCAAACCAAATTATGGTTTTCCAAACTAGTCGAGATTAGCGAACTACACCGAAGTAATTATTTATTTTATTTCCCAATCCCAACCTATTCATCCCATGAAGAAAAACTGGTAATACTCCATATCTAACACCGTGGTGTTATCGGTAAAATTAATTACCATTTCACGTTCAAATCTAATTAGAGATTTAGCTATCGCTTTGGAGCAAAACTGGTAATACTCCATCCTCGCTCATTTTCCAAATTTGATAATTTAGATTATCAATTCACATTTCAATCTAATTGTAGATTCATTAAAACTCCTTTTACTAGGTTAAAGAACTAGTGTTATTTAAAACACAGTTCACGATAAACCCAAATTACATTCTATTTATTATCGGGTTAAAGAACAAGTGTTGTTTAATACACTATTCACGATAAACCCACAAATCAATTCTATTAAAAACCCATCTTAAATCCAATCTATTTATTTAAAATAAATGGGTTTTTACTTTAGTTCTAAACTAGTTCATTTCGATAAAAATCTATTTTTATCTTTTCAAATATGGAGTTTTTCATCCCAATTTTTCCCAAATCATTTCTTATGATTTTACACAAATTATTACTATTTTTAATAATTTTATCAAGGCCCGTACAGTCGATTTCCATCAACGTCCATCGAACTGCACTTACAACGACCTTTTCCAAATTTGATTTGGACGTATCTACAAATCCAACCATTAGATTTCAAATTTCTAATATTTGTTAGAAAGCTCTTTTCGATACGAACCCAACGGTTTCGGTTTTAGGAGAATCCGACGGTCGGATCTCCCGTAATGTCCGTTCGAAGTTAATGGTCGAAATTCGCGAACTGCCGCAGCGCGGCGCGTTCTATTCAGGCCATTATATAATATATATAATATATATTTCGTCGATTTCTATTTAAAACGAATTTTATAAATAGGTTTAAATTCGTTTCAAAAACATTTCAACTTCCATTTCCAATTCAATTCAAATCTCGATTCATTCTATATTCAATTCAATTCGAAATCGTTATATATTCAATTCAATTCGAAATCGTTTTATATTCAATTCAATTCGAAATCGTTTTCTATTCAATTCAATTCAAATTCGTTTTCTATTCAATTCTATAAAACGAATAAAATCGATATAAATATCGTTCGCGTCAAAATAGCGCATCTCTAATCAACACGGCTTTATATATTTCAATAATTCCGTTATTCTATTCAACAAATGAATCTATATTTATGTCAACACATGACTAATCTCAGCGAATGAGTACTATCCACGTGTGACTATTTTTGTTATTCAATATATTTTACAAAAATTATGGTATCTATCGTTTGATTTCAAATCAGACTCCAACCGTAAATTAGTAAGAGAATGATTCCCTGAATATTAACCCCGAAGGCCGAAACCAACATCAGATCAATATCCAGGAGACCACTCATCTCATCTATTTTCCAGTTAATTTCTAATTTTATATATGATAAAGATGTAAATTTTATTGTTAAAATATTTCTTTCAACACATGACTAATCTCAACGGATGAGTACTGTCAACACATGAACCTTCATTTTATAATGATAAAGACGTAAGTTTTATTGTTAAAATATTTCATTCAACACATGACTAATCTCAACGGATGAGTACTGTCAACACATGAACCTTTATTTTATAATATTCTTCATTTTCTAAATTGGAATGAGGCCCAATCAATTACCATATAAAGCTAATTATATGGATTCCATACATCACATGTATATAATAGCAACGATAAATAATCAACCATCATCCAAAGTGCACTACACTATATAAGCATCAAATATAGATATCTAACGCTTATAACAGCCTGTCAATCAATCGATCGACATACAACTAATTATTGGGATTAGTGTATGTCATATATTATCCCAATGCCTGTGTGGGGTTTCAAACAATCAAACACAGATTTTATTTGTGCAGTTGGGCGATGTGTAAAATTTATCGTCCCAATCAATGTCAGTCAAATCAATGTACATAAAAAAATCGTTCGATTTGTAAATGAATATTTATTTGTTCGCGTTCACGTTAAAAATTATATTTTTAACGATAAAACATTTTATTTCAACACCTGAATTTCTATTCAGTTCATTTACACAATAAAATGATATCTTTATTTTTCTAACTTATTTTAGGAAATTTCGGCGGCATAACGACACGATACTAGAAACGGGATGAGGCCTAGCCATATCCCCGATCTAGTGATGGCCCACACCATACACATATCAATCAAATCATTCCATTTCACCAAACGATCAAGTTCAAATCAAATAATCTAACCGACTACAAAACCAAACAAGTCCATGGTCTGTGAACAGTGGTGTCGGGTGCTACTAAACACCGTCTGCATCCTAGTATATATATATATATATATATATATATAACTAGAAAAAGAAATTTTGAGTGAGAAGTTCTCACCAATAGCTATACCAAACGTCACGATTCTTCTTATGTAGAAATCTTCGTCATGCTCGCCTTTTTGCCTATATCACTGCCCGTAGTCACTACATATATAAAAATCACATTTTTATATTGTTGCTATGTATATAAAAATCACATTTTTATATTACTACTATATAGATAAAAATTCTATTTTTATACCGTTGTTCATATAGTAAAGATCAAATCTTTACTATCTATATAATATAAAAATCGTATTTTTATTATCTCTACTATATAAAAATCATATTTTTATACTTCTTATAATATAAAAATCATATTTTTATTCTACTTCATTCGTCAAAAACCATAGAAGCTTTAAAGCGGAGAAAACTCACTTTTTTTTCTAACGCCCGGATTCGCTTTTCGGGTCCTAGAATTTGCAAACGAGCTTCAATCTTCACACCATCTTTTTTCTAGCTTAAACGCGCCATTCCGGACAACTTTCGCCTAAGGGTCTTTTTGCCGAAAATGCTCCAATTCGCCAGAATTCGCGAAAGTACATGAATTTTACCGCTTTTGAACAGCAGACTTCGAACGCGTTTTCCGACTAGCTCCAAACTCCAAAACACGACTTCCATATAGCCAAATCGAAGAGAATTTCGTGTTCTACAACTTTGGTATAGAGGGACTTTGGCCAGAAACGCACCGTTTGAGAGTTATTGGCGAAATACAGTCAGGGGCTTATTTGCAAAACGAGCGATTAGTGTAAAATGAGTTTTTGGTGACCGGAGGGCCCACGGCCGGAGTTGAGGAGGGGGAAGGGGGCTCCGGACCTGATGTGAGGCGGGGAGGGTGCTGGTGGGCCGTGGTGGTGGTGGGGCCCGTGGTGGTGGCGGTGGTGTTGTGAGGCTTAGGGTTCATGAAAAGAGGAGAGAGAAGGAGGAGGAGGAAGAGGAGGAGGAGGGGAGGAGGAGAGGGGGGTGCGGTGGCTCACCGGAGGCCGGTAGTGGCGCTGGTGGAGGAGGGCAGCGGCGGTGGGAGGGTGGAGGCCAATTTTGAGTTTTTTGAAGAGGAAGAGAGAAATGAAATTATGAAGAGAAAAATGGAGTAAAAGTGATTATATGCTAATTTCTCGCGTATCGCCTGAACGCTAACGATCTCCAATCGCCGCGGATTTCGGACACGAGATACTAGACGTGAAGACGAGTCCAACGAAACAAGTTTCGTCGAATTCCGAGTTCGTTTGACCGTTCAAAAAAAATAATGAAAATGCTCAGATAAGCTCTAAAAATGCGATTTTGGCGCACCTTTTCTTCTCGCACGCTCACATGCTAACTCAAAAAATCAAGCCTTCTTGGATTTAACCATTATTAGACGATACGAATCCTGAAAAAAAACCGAAATCGAATTTTGAGGTCGTATCAATAATGTTCCTTTGTAAAATGACTGCTCGTTTTACCCTGTACTGTTTTAGCTCGCACGGCCACATATTAACTCCATTCGACGCGCCATTTGGAACTCAACAATGATTTGTCATTGCGAATCCCTAAAAATTTATCTCGTCGAATTCTGAACTCGTATGCAAAATTTCACTTTTTAAGGGCTATGTTTTGTTAACCGAAAAGCTCCTGTCAATTGCCACTATTCCAGATATCGGAATATATTGAAGCTTATACTTTTCGGAGTTCTAAACGATATTTTGAACTCAATGGAAGTGGTTTCGAGTCCAAATTCAACCGTATGCCAAATTTGACTTTTTGGGCCATGTATAATTTACATAGCGACTATTCTGAATTTTCAACTGGGCATAACTTTTGATTCCCGCTATGAAATTTCGATTTTTTCAGATTCGCTGGAAAGATATCCTCAATTAGATTCTAAAATTTTTGGTTTCGCCAAAATCCGGTTTATTTTGCACCCGATACATTCAATTGAAGTTTGAAATCGAATTATCGAACTACCGCGCCATTTTCAATTCCTTTTATAATTATAAATAATTATTTATATTCTAACGACGATGTATATAAATATATACGTTCGAATTATATTCAAAATAAATTTCTCGTTGTTATTATTTAAAATAATTCATTTTAAATATTCAAAATTCATTAAAATTGCCAAAATAAAAAATTTAAACTGGCTCAGAATTTCCGGGTTATTACACTGCGTCATACACACCACAAAAAAATGGTTTGGCTGAAAGAAAAAATAGAACTCTAGTTGATATGGTAAATTCTATGTTATTAAATGCTAAATTACCCCTTAACTTGTGGGGGAAAGCATTATTGTCTGCCTGTCATTTGCACTATAGAATCACTTCAGTGAAAACTAAAGTTTCTCCTTATGAACAATGGAATGGTCGAAAACCAAATCTACGGTATCCAAAGGTTTAGGGTTGTATTGCTTTTTATAGGGTGACTGATCCAAAATAGACTAAACTAGGTCCAAGAGCATTGAAAAGTTTGTTTGTAGGATATGCTGAAAACTCTAAAGCGTATAGACTACTAGATTTATCCTCAAACACGATTGTTGAATCAAGGGACGTTGAGTTTATTGAAAATAAATTCAAAGATGATTCAAATAAAATTCAATCATTAAACCCCGAAATTACTCAAACACCAACGGATGTTACTACATTTTCTGCTGGTAATAAAAGAAAAGTAACTAAAGAACAGATAGAAATAAGAAGGACACAAAGAAACAGAAAAGAGAAATCTTTTGGTCTAGATTTTATATCATCTCAAGCTATAGCATTACTTGTAGAAGGAACTCGAGATGAAGTTACCAACAAAATTCCTATTGTACTGAATATAGAAGATGATCCAAAAACATAAAAAGAGGCTATAACTTCTAGAGATTCTGCTTTTTGGAAGGAGGCAATTAATTATGAAATGGATTCAATTTTATCAAATAATACTTGGGTATTGGTAGACTTGCCTCAAGGGTCAAAACCTATTGGTTGCAAATGGGTGTTTCGAAGAAAACGTAATAATGATGGCAGCGTGCAAACTTTTAAGGCTAGATTAGTAGCCAAGGGCTTTCAGCAAAAGGAAGGAATTTATTTTCTTTGATACATATGCTCCGGTTGCAAGAATTACATCAATTCGAGTACTAATAGCATTAGCATCAATCTATCAGTTGCATATCCATCAAATGGATGTCAAAACAGCCTTCCTTAATGGTGAACTTAATGAAGAAGTTTACATAGAACAACCTGAAGGTTTTATCCTTCTCGGGAATGAAAGAAAAGTTTGCAAACTAATAAAATCATTATACGGATTGAAACAAGCACCAAAATAGTGGCACGATAAATTTGAATCAATTTTACTTCAAAATGGCTTTACATATAATAGTGCAGACAAATGTATCTACGCCAAGTTTAAAAAAGAATATAGAGTAATCATTTGTTTATATATGGATGATTTATTAATATTCGGTACTAACATGAAAGGAATACAAGAAACCAAGAATTATTTAACTTCAAAGTTCAAAATGAAAGATTTGAATGAAGTTGATACAATTCTGGGTTTAAAAGTTAGTAAAGTTAGTGGGGGTTATGCACTAAATGAATCACAATATATTCAAAAAGTGCTTCAGAAGTTTGAACATCTAAAAATTAAGGATGCCAGTACCCCAATAGATTCGAGTATCAATCTCAATAAAAATGAAGGAAGATGTATTGCTCAAATCGAATACGCAAGCGCTATTGGAAGTATAATGTATGCAATGCATTGTAGAAGACCTGACATAGCATATGCAATAAGCAAACTTGCACGATATACTAGCAATCCTGGTATAGATCATTGGAAAGCAATTGGAAGAATACTTGGTTACCTAAAGTGAACCAACAATCTAGGACTTGTTTACAATGGATTTCCAAGTGTATTAGATGGATATACTGATGCAAGTTGGATAACTAGCGCCGGTGATAATAAATCTACTTCGGGTTGGATTTTCACATTAGGTGGAGGTGCTATTTCTTGGGCATCAAAGAAACAAACTTGCATTTCGCACGTCACAATGGAATCGGAATTCATGGCACTTGCTGCCGCCGGGAAAGAGGCAGAATGACTACGAAATATGTTACTGGATATCAAGCTATGGCCAAAACCAATGCCAGCCATATCATTACGATGCGATAGTCAGGCTACTATGTCCGAGCATATAGTAACATATACAATGGAAAATCAAGACATATAAGTCTTAGATATGAGTATGTTAGACAAATAATAAATGATGGAGTAATTACTATTGTCTACATAAGATCTAGCGATAATTTAGCAGACCCATTCACAAAAGCTTTGACTAGGGAAATGGTAAGATCCACGTCATTCGGAATAGGACTTAAACCTTGTATTGATCAATGATAGTGGAAACCCAACCTTAATATTAATTAGCTTAACTTTAAGGTTTAATGGGTAATAACAAACTATCATATGATTGGGAATACACTAAGTCAAATTAGTATAAATTGTTACAGGTATAAAGAGACTGAGTTGAATAACTCTTAATAAAGTTCTATCTAGTCAGGTAACAGAGACATTGAAAGGGAAAAAGAACTTTACCTTTATGAACTTGGAAGTGGTGCCGCTTCTAAACAAGAGTTTATAGGGTTTGCTCTTGTAAAAGTTCATTAAGCTGGGATGGAGCATTTGGCCATAACGGTGCTCACAGGTAGGGAAATTTATTGCTAAATTGAAATTACGTGTGTAGTATTTCCGACTTTATAACCCAACGGAGACTTGGTTTAAGTTAAGACCACCCAGCTCTTCTTTAAAGTCCTGAGATACTTATACTAATACATGGTTTAATCGAATAGATACCACATATAATGCGTAAATTCTAGTTAAGATAAAACCGAACAACATCAATAAAACAATCTGGTGAGGGATTATTGAGGTAGATTGTTTTAATTAGGAGAACATTAAGTCCTACGTCACCAAGTCTTTTGGACTATTCCAAGATATATAACAAAGCCTTGTATATGATATTGTGGATTAAAATGACTTGGGCTTGAGTAGTGGCTTGGATGGGTATGCATATGGGCTTGGGCCTATAAATATTTATTATAGGTCAAAGATTGGGCACTTGGGGCACGTGGGCGCGTGCGTGACCATACGGAAGGGATGTGTCTCGAAAGCAAACAATCACATTTTTTGAATTTGAATAGACGGACGCGTCTACTTGAATGCACCTGCTCGAGAACGGTCATGACTCTTCGCCTTTTATAAATGCTTCTCCTTTTCGCCCTGTTCATTATTATCTGTCGCCCTTCTTCTCTCTTCTCCTCTAAATACAGTTTCTGTTTTATGTGCTATCGATAATAAATCCCATTAAACTCACATGCATTACCACGCCTTTGGGATTAGGTTTTGTTGTATTCTGGGAGGCGGTCTGTCGTTTAACCCGTTGGCAAACTCAGACGAGTGGGGGCAGATATTCTTAAAGAAAAGCGAGACCGCGCCTCAAAAACCATCTAAGCCTGATTCTTCACTGTTCAACAATAAACTTAAAACAATATCCGATATGGATAAAAGTTCAGAATCCGCTTTCAAACTGATGTATCAAAACTTTGTCTGCCTGGACAGAATGGATGGAACCAATTTCACTTGCTGGCAAGATAAAATGAAGTTCCTCCTTACTACTCTTAAAGTGTCATACGTGTTGGATGAAAATCTTCCACCAATTCCTCCTCCAGCAGACAAAGATACAGAAGACCTGAAGAAAAAGAGGATGAAACACGAGGAAGATGAACTGCTGTGCCGAGGCCACATTCTTAATACGCTTTTAGATCGGTTGTACGATCTCTATACTCCGCTAAAGTCGCCTAAAGAAATCTGGGATGCGCTCGAAGCAAAGTACACAACTGAGAAAATTGGAAAAGATAAGTTTCTTAGCTTACAATTTTTTGAATTCGAAATGAAAGATGATGTCTCTGTTATGGACCAAATGCATGACTTACAAGTTCTGGTTGGAAAACTTGCCGATTTAAAAGTGCATATTACAGAATCTATTCAAGTAGGGGCTATTATTGCTAAACTTCCACCTAGTTGGAATAATTATCGTAAAAAGCTCCTACACATGACTAAAGAACTCACATTGGAAAGGATTGGAAAACACATACGGATTGAAGAGGAAAATAGAATCCGTGATGGTGTTTTTCCAGTAACAAACGTGAACAATGTTAATTCTGCAAAGAAGAGAAAGAATTCTGAAAACCAGAACTTTAAGCCAAATAAGAAAACAAAGTTGGATGCCAACTCTAATCCAAAGGATAAGAAAAACAAGGCTTGCTACAACTACGGCAAACTTAGGCACTTCAAACGAGAGTGCAGGGCACCTCCAAAACAAAAAGGCCAGTCTAAAAATGCAAATATGGTTGAGAACGATGAAGTCCAAGAAATCATTGCTCTGGTTTCAGATTTGCATACTGGCATGATAACTACCTGCACATGGCAATTGCTGAAACAAAATCTTCGGATTAGTGGTTCGATTCTGGTGCAATAGTTCATGTTTGCAACAACAAAGGGCTGTTCAAAACCTACACTGAATTGGCAGATCAACAGTTAGTGCTTATGGGAAATGAAAATGGTGCAAAGGTTCTGGGTAGGGAAATGTGGAGATCCATTTTATTTCCAACAAGAAGATCACTCTTACTAATGTACTCCGTGTTCCTGACATTAAAAAGAATCTGGTTTCTGCATCAATCCTATGCAAGAGTGGTGTCAAATCTGTCTTAGAGGCTGATAGTTTAATTTTGTCCAAAAATGGCATGTATGTGGGTAAAGGTTATGCATGTAATGGGATGTTCAAACTAAGTATTAATGAAATAAATGAATGTTCAGATTATAATGTTGATTCTTTACCATTATGGCATGCACGTTTAGGAAATTTAAATTATAGATCTTTGAAATATATGGCAAAACATGGTCTTATTTCTGTTACAAATGATAAACATGATAAATGCGAGACATGTATCCAACCCAAGATTACAAAGAAACCATTCCCAACAGTTGAAAGAAACTCAGAACTCTTGGATTTAATTCACTCCGATATATGTGAATAAAATGGAGTTTTAACTAGAGGTGGAAAAAGGTATTTCATTACCTTTATTGATGATTTTTCTAAATACACATGTGTGTATTTGCTCAGAAATAAAGATGAAGCTTTTGACATGTTCAAACGCTATAAAATAGAAGTTGAAAATCAAAAAGGTAGGATTCTAAAGGTTATACGTAGTGACAGAGGAGGAGAATACTTCTCCACTGAATTTTCCAACTTCTATGAAGAACATGGGATTATTCATCAGCACACTGCGCCATACACACCAAAACAAAATGGTTTGGCTGAAAGAAAAAATAGAACACTGGTTGATATGGTAAATTCTATATTATTAAATGCTAAATTACCACTTAACTTGTGGGGGGAAGCATTATTGTATGGATGTCATTTGCACAATAGAATCACTTCAAGGAAAACTAAAGTTTCTCCTTATGAACTATGGAATGGTCAAAAACCAAATCGACGGTATCTAAAGGTGTGGGGGTGTATTGCTTTTTATAGGGTGACTGATCCAAAACTGACTAAACTAGGTCCAAGAGCATTGAAAAGTTTGTTTGTAGGATATGCTGAAAACTCTAAAGCATATAGACTACTAGATTTGTCCTCAAACACGATTGTTGAATCAAGGGATGTTGAGTTTATTGAAAATAAATTAAAAGATGATTCAAATACAAATCAGTCATTAAACTCCGATATTATTCAAACACCAACGGATGTTACTACATCTTCTGCTGGTAATAAAAGAAAATAACTAATGAACAAATAGAAATGAGGACACAAAGAATCAAAAAAGAGAAATCTTTTGGTCCAGATTTTATATCATCTCAAGCTATAGCATTCCTTGTAGAAGGAACTCGAGACGAAATTACTAACAAAATTCCTATTGTACTGAATATAGAAAATGATCCAAAAACAAACAAAGAAGCTATAACTTCCAGAGATTCTACTTTTTGGAAGGAGGCAATTAATGATGAAATGGATTCAATTTTATCAAACAATACTTGGGTACTGGTAGACTTGCCTCAAGGGTCAAAACCTATTGGTTGCAAATGGGTGTTTCGAAGAAAACGTAATAATGATGGCAGCGCGCAAACTTTCAAGGCTATATTAGTAGCCAAGGGCTTTCGGCAGAAGGAAGGAATTGATTTCATTGATACATATTCTTCGGTTGCAAGAATTACACCAATTCGAGTACTAATAGCATTAACATCAATCTATCAGTTGCATATCCATCAAATGGATGTCAAAACAGCCTTCCTTAATGGTGAACTTAATGAAGAAGTTTACATGGAACAACCTGAAGGTTTATCCTTCCTGGGAATGAAAGAAAAGTTTGCAAACTAACAAAATCATTATACGGATTGAAACAAGCACCAAAACAGTGGCAAGAGAAATTTGACTCAATTATGCTTCAAAATGGCTTTACATGAAACAAGCACCAAAAACAGTGCTACCGATAATAAATCTCATTAAACTCACAGGCGTTGCCACGCCTCTGGGTTTAGGTTTTGTTGTATCCTGGGAAGCGGTCTGTCGTTGAACCCGTTGGAAAACTCAGACGAGTGGGGGTAGATATTGCTTTAAGGAAAGCGAGTCCGAGCATCAAAAACCATCTAAGCCATATTATTCACTTCTCAACAACAAACTTAAGGCAATATCCAATATGGATAACAGTGCAGAATCCGATTTCAAACTGATGAATCAAGACTTCGTCCGCCTGGACAGAATGGATGGAACCAATTTCACTCGCTGGCAAGACAAGATGAAGTTCCTTCTTACTACTCTTAAGGTGGCATACGTGATGGATGAAAATCTTCCATCGATTCCTCCTCCAACAGACAAAGATACAGAAGACCTGAAGAAAATGAGGATGAAACGCGAGGAAGATGAACTGCTGTGCCGAGGCCACATTCTAAATACGCTTTTAGATCGGTTGTACGATCTCTACACTCCGCTAAAGTCGCCTAAAGAAATCTGGGATGCGCTCGAAGCAAAGTACACAATTGAGAAAATTGGAACAGATAAGTTTCTTACCTTACAATTTTTTGAATTCGAAATGAAAGATGATGTCTCTGTTATGGACCAAATGCATGATTACAAGTTCTGATTGGAAAACTTGCGGATTTAAAAGTGCAAATTCCAGAATCTATTCAAGAAGGTGCTATTATTGCTAAACTTCCACCTATTTGGAATAATTATCATAAAAAGCTGCTACACATGACTAAAGAACTCACGTTGGAACGGATTGGAAAATACATACGGATTGAACTCCACACCCGTAAGTCCAGCATGGCCTCCGCATGCAATAATTTTTCCACTTTGCTTCCATGTAGTTAGTTTTCTTTCTCACTCCTCAAGAACTCCACACCCGTAAGTTTAAAACCACTTCACCCTTTCACCGGAAACCAACGCCATGCTCCGGTCTATCACCATATGAACTTGAACAACATCCTCCTCCCATCCGCAGACTTCCTCTCCCATCTGCACATGAGATAGTCACCAGATTGCCGCTACAACACTAAAAGACTTCCTTTCAACCACGCTAGGGCCCACTGCCATTAAACTCGCGAACAAACTTGCTCGAACAAATACAATACCCAGTTGAAGAGGAATACCACAGGAGTTTAACTATAAATTTTTATAAATTTTTAGAGAAGAGGTGGATTCGTTTTCAAAACGAGGGGATTTATATTAAAAAAGTGGCCAGTTTTATTTACCAAAAGAAGCTTTGTTTTGATCTGAAGGAGGAGGCTTCCTCTGGTTTAAAACTGTGAAAGGAGGAGTAATATTACCCAGATATTTATAGAAAACAATATGTGGTGGCCACGAAATTCAGGGTTATAGGCTAATAGGTAGGGTCTTACTGCGTGGAGATTTTCGAGGCAAACCGTAATCTACACGTTTTTGAGATTGTTTGGAGCGCAAGGAATTAAAAACTTTGGAGCGCAAGGAAATGTCGATGTAGCAGAGTTTTATAGTTAATTGACAACCCGAAAACAAAATATTTGAAGCTCAAGAACATTAGAAAATTAAGAAAATAATTAGATCGGTTAAATATATTATACCCGTGTCACCCAAATTTGGATGCCACTGCAAATTTTGATATTAATAAAAATAATCTATTATATTGCAGTTAAATGATGTGAACATGCTTCATGTTTAAAGACTATCGATTGTATTGTCTTGTTTATTGCATTGTACCTTGCATTTTAAACAGTGCGTGCAAAAAGAAACTTAGATGTTCAGAAAAATATTTAGCCGGGGGTAGCCAAAACTACATATCTATATTCCTTTTGATTCGGTACGGTTATTAAATTATACTGTCAACTGTCGTTGCACATTTTATCATCGCACCACAACATACGAATTCCAAAAATAACGAAATTGAACATCGTGGTATAATCTGACGATACGGTCCTAACGATAATAATTTCATTCAAAACGGTCTCTGTTTGCAAAAACGATGATATTTAGATCATAATTTATTCATCGGTTCTCCCTTAAAATTTCGCGTATCGACAAAACAACTCCAATTGGCGTCAAACTGGAAATATAGCAATAACTAGTGATACGCATTCCAATAAAACTCGTTTCGTCGAAAACGGAGGTCGTTTGAAATGAAAACATTTTTAATGCCTATAATATCGATAAAATATAATTAAACCCAATAAATTATTATTTCCCAAATGAAATATTATACGGCTTTGAAATAAACCTATATATATTTTAAACTAATATTCAGTAATTCAAGTTAAAACGATGTAGGAATTTCTTTATATTTATAAATTAAATCGTTATAATTTATTAATGATTCCATAGCGATTATTCGAAAATTTGAATTGGAATTAACTTGAAACCTATAATATGAAATCCCCATTTTTCTCTTTCATTAGAAAATTATTATCAAATCTGTTCAAACGTTTCTTGTTTCACAGAAATATGACTTATATCGGATCTCATATATTCAATTAAAGTTCAAATCAAAAATTACGAACGACCGAGTCGTTTCGAGCTCGTTTTTATTATAAAATAAATTATAAATGTTAGAACTCTATTTATAAAATAAATTCATTATAAAATCCATTATATTGACAAATCAATATTTAAAACATATTTAATTATTCGTAATTAATGTTCAAAAATCTGGGACGTTACAGCATGTGTACATATCTATGTATGTTTAGAAAATCTCTGTGATGAGTTGCAACCTCGTAGTGAACAAAGTTGCTTGTCCTTTCACCAAGTTCAAAACTAGTTGACTTGGTGGCTTTCGATTTGGAATTGGTTATTTCTTTCTTTTGGTTACTCCGTGTTTATGAACGTTTAAACTCTTTTCGTGAAGAGTGGACGTTCATTGCATTCCTATTTACATGCCTTGTTCGTTTGAGGTTTGTGATGATTTTTAGAAATGTGTTGGCCTAATCACTTAAAGCTCCATAGTTGATATTCCAAAAGAATCCACCTTCGACATCTCTAATTGCTGATATTCTCGAGAATTTGAAAACTAATGTTTTCAAGTTACTTAACATTCTTCCAACTTCTACCATTTATCATGCTCGCAAGATTTAGAAGTTGTTCGTGAAATATTAGAGGACGAGCTAATATTTCAAATTTGAGATTTTTGGGGTTTATTGGAAACTTAAAAGATCTGATTTATTTTTTTTCAAAATATTACAGAACGTGATAATATTTCCAATTTAGGGTATATAACCCGAATTTTTATTTCATGATCTTGTTTCCCTAACGGGGTCGCTTATCCTTGTGAGTGGGATATATATGACCATAATATACATTCTATTCAATATAAGAAAATTTTGTAAGCTAGAATACTTTTAATAAATTTTATAAGGGATAAAATTTTCTAGCCAAAACGTGATAAGGAATGTTCGACGATTTTGGATAGTCCATTTTTCCAACTTTCTAATTTGATTGTTTGTTTAATTTGTGTTGAAACCGTAAGTTTATAATTTATAAACTTATTGAATGTTAAACAAATTAATTAAATATTATTAAAATGAGCTTGCCGCGTGGAGGTAGTTCAAAATTTATGATTTGAATTTCAAATGAGTGTGTCGGATCCAATACAAGTAGGAATTCTTTAAAACAAGAATTATCCGAATCTACTGGATTATAATTTTCTAATGAAAGAAAAAGATTTAAATTTCATCTTGTAAATTTTGAGTTATGTCTAAACCAAATTTTTAGAAAAATCGCAGTAAGGTAGTTCGCGATTAAAATTTAAATAATTATTGAACTTGAGGTTTTAGAATATGTAGAATTTGAGTAAGAAAAATATAATTTCTTAAAAACACTTAGGGGAAAAATAATTTAGTTGCTCATATATGTTCGTGACTTTTATTTGAACATTATACGTGTATAAACTTAAGTTATATAATGACTTATAACCCAAAGTTAAAATTTTATTCAAACGTGAATTTTGAGTTATTATATCTTAAAATAGATCATTTTGACGTGTGGTTGTTACTTATATTGAGTTTTTCCTTAAGTAATTGCGGGAACACAATTTCTTTAAGGGGGGAAGTCTGTGACAAGCTGCATATTTCACGATAATATATTTAAATATAACATCGTTAATCGCTAATCGCTAATCGGGTATAGGTCCAAAAAGTCACATTTTGCATACGGAAGAATTTGGACTCGAAACCACTTCCATTGAGTTCAAAATGTCGTTTGTGACTTTTAAAGCCATAAACATCAATAACTTTAGAGTTGGTGAAATTTGGTCATTTTCATTAGGTGTATGACCAAAATATCACTTTTTGCATATGGACGAATTTGGACTGAAACCACTTCCATTGAGTTCAAAATGTCGTTTACAACATCGAAAAGTGTAAGCATCGATATATTACGATATTCAAAATTTTAATACCTTAGTCAGCCAACCTAGTCCACTCACTTAAGAGCTCCACCAGCACTCTACTCTTCATTCACTCAAAACACTTCATCAAAAATAGAAAATGGGGGAAAGGAAAGGAAATTTAAAATTCCCTAAACCTAGTTAATCCTTGGAGCTCCAATTCTTGTTGAAATCAAGTGCAAATCATGTGTATAAGCTTGGGTAACCCTCCTTTGCGTCTTCTCCTACTCAACTCCTCTTTAATTTCTGAAATATCCTAAACCTAATTCCTAGGAAATTCATTTATATGAGCTTAGGTTGGAGATTAGCAAGATATTTTGGAAGAGAGGTTGATTTACCAAAGCTTTGGATTGATTTCTTGCTTTCAGCAAGCAAAAGTGAGTTCTTGATGAACTCACATCTATGCTACAAGCTACTGACTTGTAAAAGTGTAATTTAGTATTCATTTGAGTTTGCATATGCTAGTGAATTGGGTAGTCTAGTGCAACTTAGCCGATTTCATGTATTCATGTTTCATTAAATTGAAAATTATGATTAGGATTGTTCATTCGATCTAATTCATATGCTGCGAGTTGATTTGGCGATCCTTGTGAAGCTCCATTGTCGCCTCGGCAAAGTCTTAAGTCTTAACAAATTGCTTGAATCAATTTCGCATGCTTGGGTTTGGAATTTAGTTCGCATTTGAATTTATAAGCAAAATCATTGCAATCTCATGTATACATGTTCATGTATGTGAATTTTTGTGCTATGAGTTGCTTCGTCAAGCTATAGAAGCCTCATTTTAATGTATATAACGTTATAAGCCTTCGGGCGCTTGTCGATAGAGTTTCGAGTATGTTATCTAGACAAAATCATGCTCTGGTTCAGATTCAGACGTCTGAATATTTTAAATCAGACGCCTGACCTGCTTCAAATAATTATAAAAACAAAAAGAGAGCAATTTTAGAAGTCTGGATTTTTATTTCAGACGTCTGAATTGCAATTCAGGCGTTTGAATTTGGTAATTCAAACGTTTGAATCTCAAACAGAGATTTATGTCTCTGGAAAACCCAGTTCAGACATCTAACCTAAAATATTCAGATGTATGAATCTGTTTTCCTACCGTTGACCAGTGGAGACCACGGTCAACAGTTTAGGTCCATTTGAGCTCATTGCCGGTCGAGTTTCGGCCCATTTCGCCTTCGTCTGTGACTTTTCAGTTTCTCTAGTTCTTAGATTTCTGCATTTCGATTTCATTGACTTTCGATTTATTCGGGGTGAACGAAATTATAATTGATAGTCATGAGATTTTTTTCTGTTATTAAAACATGAATTCTTGTTTAATCGTTATTTCAATCGCTTTTACATGAGATTTGCCACTTCGAAATTATATAAAAGGGTTTTAAATTATTAGTAGATACCAAATCTTTTACTAAACGGTTTCTAACTCTACTTCATTATATGAAGTTATTTTCCAAATTGGTTTTTAATTCGACTTCATTTTATGAAGTTACTTTATAGATTGATTTACAAATATATTAGTATATATTTTATAAACCTTTTTCCCATTCGTATGAGAAATCTAATTAAATGCCTTAGTAAAAAGAAGGACTATGACCCCTTATGTTTGTTTTGACGGTTAATTTTTGGACTCGTTCGATTGAACACCGTGGAAATGATCGTTTCGTATTTCTAGTGGAATATACAATTTGTTCGTAAACATTAGAGTAGGGAAAGTGGTTATAGGACATGTAGCTCGACTCTTATATTTACTAGCTTGGTGTAGTTTACACTATACTTGATCAATTTTAATCATCGATGATCTTTGGATCATCCCGTGGAACTTTGGTTCATTTGATTATATCAATGATCTTCAGATCATTTCGTATCGGCGAGGTACGCGATATATAATATTTCTATTTTCATGTAGACTTGATGGGAGACATCATTTCTCATGAATGTCCATGTACTGATATTAATTTATCAATCTTAGTTTCATTGACATATGTTCTGTCAATTCTCGTATTGATATTAATTTATCAATCTTAGTTTCGTTGACATATGTGTTGTCAATTCTCGTGTTGATATTAATTTATTAATCTTAATTTCGTTGACGTATTTGTTGTCTATCCTCGTATTGATATTAATATATCAATCTTACTTTCATTAATATTGTGATATCTTTTATATAGCTCTGAGATTTTCTTTGATATATTTTATGGACATTTCTGACACTTCACATTTACTTATGATCATTATTGTTATATCTCTATGTTTATCTCAGTTTATTATGATGAGTACAACTAGACTGATTCGTTTATTGTTTACTTGTATAAATAATACTCGGGTCAGACCGAGTATTACAGGTACATTTCATGACTTCTAGCAGAAAACATTCTTGCCTTTTCGCTATCCACATTAGAGTTGTAGTTCTTGATTATGCATGTATTGTTGTATTTCATGTATACATATTCTTTTGGCTAGAGCTCGTACCTATTCTTTTGATGTATAGTGGATCCACTATGACCACGATCTTTGTATTTATACTCTTGTGTTTTATTCATATCTATTTCCTCCTTAGTGATATGAATATCTCTGTCCGACTATGATAGTATTGTTATGTATTTTATATTGCTTTCTGAATTATATATAGCACTGTGTAGTAGATTTGAACTTGATTTAGATGTGTCGGATTTCCTCATGAAATTAAAAAGTTAGACCACGTTATCCGACATATTTAACACTCGTTCAAACCTAATATACAGATGGTCGTTCCTCAACAGCCGTATTCTTTGGGTCAGTTGACACTGTTGCTTGCAATGGTCTTGGCTAACGCGAGTATAGAGGTGGGGCGTTACAATCAAAGTATTCATTTATTGTACGAATAACTCAAAAACTAATATGGATGTGACTAGGTAGCCTTGCATCTGGTTGGATTTGATTATGCCAGCCTAAAGCAATAAGGAGTGACTTGTTTGCTTGGAATTCAAGTTGGACGAGGATCTGTTCCCCGCAAATTAGATTGGAATTCCTTGAGGTCGGTATTCTGGAGGGTGTCTACTCATGGCCTTGAAAGTAATTATTGATATTAATAGATATTGTACGCATTGCAAAATTGGATGTATGGTAAATCCGAACTAATATAAAAATTCCTGTTTTGTTCTTTCCTTTACTGCTTTAGACTTTTATGGCATTTTTACTTAATTGATTGTGATCATTCTATGCATTCACTCATAAGCATAATAAAAAAGAATTCGAAAAAATTCACAATTTTAAGTAAACAATATTCACCCCTCGTCTTGTGCCAATGTAGGCAAGGTTCTCAATCTGCATCATTTTCAATGATGATAAGAAATGGTACTACTACAAAATAGGCCATTTGCGACGCCATATTTGCGAGGGATTATCTAAAAACAGTAGCACATATGGTTATGTGCGACTGTTTTAGTTACGAACCGTAGCAGATTGTCAGGGCAATGATGCAGGAAACATAATTTGTGACGGTTATTTTTAAAAACAGTGGCAACTAGTTTGTAATTTGCGACTGTTATATATAAATCCGTGGCATATAAACTGAGTTTGGAATTTGGTGAGGTATAAATTTGCGACGGTTAAGTTAAAAAATAGTCGCATATATACATATTTACAATTTTGCGCCAGCTATAAAATAATCAATAGCACAAACCATTTTGCGACGCTAAAAAATAAACAGTCGCACAATAGGGTTTTTATTTGGCTGCGCAAGACTTCATCCGCCAGTTAAGATGAACTAACCCTATTTTCCATTAAACAAAACAGTGACATACGAAATATAACCCTTTTTTTTAATCGAACAAAGTATCATATCCACCGCTTGTTCCATCGAACAAAATTAAATCTCACCCAATTTCGATCAAATTAAATCTCCTCCTATTTCGATCGAACACGGCCTCCGAATCATCGTTTCGATCCACTGAGAAGAACGAATTCGATTTCTTCGATCTCTTCAAAAGCTGCATTTCAGATCTTGGTAAATTATTGTGGTTTACTATAGAATTTTAATGGCTGGTTTTAGGTGTTGATGGTGCCTATACAATGAATACCGCAAGTGCTGTTACTGTTCGTAGCGCAATCCGGTGGTTGAGGGAGCAGACCGATAGTTAAATGCACTTGCCGTCGTGATAAATTTGCTGGTTTTTGTGACATTTTAAAATGAAAAAAATTTGCTGGATTCATCTCTCTATAAAACCCTATTTTATTTAAATTCTATTTAAGTTCAGTTGTCTAAATCTTTAATTCCTCCTTAAGGTCATTTAAACAAAGTAGATGATGGCTATGGTAGTTCTAGGAGATTTATTTGATGCAGTTTTGAACCGTTTTGTTTTGAAGTTGAGAGTGCATAATGTTTTGGACCAGAGAATATTTGTGATGATGGTTTATGGGATTTGGATTTTGTATGATGCTTGGTTTGAGTTTAGAGGAGATTTTGGTAGTGGGGCAAGGGATGTGCTACAGCGGTTGGTAATGCAGGTATATTATTGAATGAGGAAGTGAAATGTTATGGTAATGCAGGAATGTAGCAGTATTTATGATGTTTTTATGGTCAAGGTAAGGTTTTGGAATTGAAGTGTGGTATATTAATGATGAAATAGGAGATGCTAACAGTTCTAGTTGAGGAGGGCTGATGATAAATGGTTGAATGATCAGTTTGAGGAGGAGGCTAAAGGCTGTTGAATGGATTGGACATGGAATTGGTGGTGAAAGTTTGATACATGATTATCTCTTAGATATATGTTAGTAATATCATACTTTGGACATATGCCCTAGCCTGCAACTGATCTAAATAAATTGGTTTGCCTAACGTTGAAATCAATATCATCTCTTAGATATACTGTTTAGGAAATATATTTAGTAAAATTATTTATCGGTGGCTTCTGCATTTAGTGTTGTTTCTTGAGTAATAACGAATTTATTAGCGTGTGATGCATATAGAATCCCTTTTCTGGGTCATCAACCAGCATTTTTAACTATTTTATATGCTTTATCTTTTCATCCACTAAAAGATCAATATTCCTTTAATTGACAGCTTGCGGAACCATCCACATTTCTAGCAAATAATTGACAAGCGGGCAAAGCATCGTGATATTCTTGGGTTAACTAAGTCCTTTTCTGGTCTAAGTGTTGGACGACAATTGTAATTTCACTTTATCATTTTTTTTAGTGGTGTATAGCTTGCTCCTTTCTAGGAGTCGTTCCTTTTAGATTTGATTGGAGATATTTTTCAAATCTCAGTAGCAATCACGGATCTGATTTTGATATTCTATTTCTTAGTGAAATCTCCAAAAGAATGTTTGCCTATGGAAAGGATAAACACTTGTACATATCGCTAAATTTATGACCTATTGTACACTAAAAATGTTTGCACTTTTTTCTGGTTGTTAATATTCTGCAACTTAATGTGGAAGACAATAATGGAATGTTAGGAGGTATGAAGTTTAACAATTGATTTTGTCAGTGAATGATAAATCAAGTAGAAATGTAACCAATTATTAAAAATTTCCATAATAAAGAAGCTCTATTGAAACAGGCTTTTGATAAACGAAACGTACTATCAGATTTACGGTTAGCTCTAGGAAGTGTTTCAGCCATATTGCTGGCTAAAAATGCACAAGGGTTAAAACAATATTCCCTAATAACTATTTCTGCAACCTTTTTTTTTGAAAAAGGAAGAGAGTGCAAAATATGCTTTGATAATAAAATTATATTCCATTAGTTAGCCCAGCATGTAAAATCCAACTGCTAATGCTTTTACATAGCCCATATATGCCACAATTTCGACTGTGACCGCATGTTATATAACAATTCATATTGGTTGTGACGAAAATGTATAATCGTTGACATATATCTACTCAATTAACAATCTTAACTGCAGCTCATTAAGAATAGTATACTCGTTGTCCAAATAATACACAATGATTACTTAAAGAAACACAACGCCATACTAACCAATTATTCATCAGGAGCATTTTCAGGCATAGTCGGTCTTAAACATTCAGGACACAACATACCTACTACAAATGATGAACATGGCACATCATACATGACAATATTTTCCTATCTACACAGGTTTTTCCATTAGTCCTAACCAATACTACTTATTCTGGTACATATGGCTTGTTTATAAATTTACAGCATCGTACCATTCCTTGGTTCTCTAGTTTATGATTAGAATGAAATAAAATATAATTTAAGAACAAAATATAATATAAGATATGCAGCTAGTTATAGTATTTGGGTCACAATATTGGAAGTAACTGATATTAATTAAGTATAAAATTTTTAGCCATTTCATCAGCAGTGAGGAGATGAAAATAGCTAATAAGTTTAATATATTTAGTGGAGAACAAAATAAATTCAAGCACATGTCTAGTAGAGTATAGATATAAAAATGTAAGTCAAACCATGATCAGGATTGACAAATTCCATAGCTTCTGTTCTTTCACTCGTTCTGTAAAGAAGAAAGAAGTATGGGATCTGATTCCATTGATAAACGCATGACAATAGTAATGAACTCAAGCATGTGCAAGCTTTTATCATCCTATAGCCCAATACGTTAATAGATACGTTCCTGACACGTAGAGCACTTGATGGTCACATACAAATTTCATATAGTTGGATACAAATTCCAATCATAATATGCTCCCTATCTTTTATGCATAAAAGCATAAAAATACTATATTTTGGATGACGTAATAAGACACAAGGCAAAATTGGTTTTGACAATTCTCGTTCTACATAAACTTAACCTAAATAAATGCAGGATTACCTAACTACTAACTTCAGTGTGTGATACCACATATACAGCTTATTTATAATTGGTGTTTTTTCAAATAGATAAGTTTTTTCAATAAGATACAGTATATGATATGATATATCACTAAGCAAAGATATGTCTATGTACCATAGACACCGACATAAGATGCATGATATAGTTTATTTTGGTAAAGTTATATATGAACCGCAGCATCGTTGTCATCATTATTATTAATAAATTAATAATGTAAAGCTCTAGATACACATACTTTTTTTTAACAAAACTAAATTATCCAGTTCAAATTCTTGCACTTACAGGTTTCATTATGGTTGAGCCTGGAAAGCAAATGATAATCTAAATGCTTACATTATCTCGAAATATAATCAAATGTAATGGGCACTAAAAAGTCATAAGACAAAACCATCTTAAGATGATCCTTCTGTTAAATGGATGTTATACCAAAGCCACACTGTTCGTGCATCTACAACCTTCACATTAGTAGTCAGTAATGGCACGCTATGATAGAATGAGATGAAATCATTGACACATTTGCTTCGCCTTATAGAGTGCCCTTTCAGACTAATGATTCCCAAGGATCCTATTTCACGTACCTTCCCTTTCACCCATATAGGAGGAATTCCCATAGCATTGGCAACCAGAAATGACATTGATATATCTTCGCAATTTCTTTCCCTTGTTATCCACCACACCAACCACCAACCTAAGTATTGTAATATGCTACCCCGTCCTTCTTTTCACATAGCCAATGCATGCGAGGAACGAATCCTACCATCGTGTTTGGAGAAGACTGCCACATGATGAATGCATAACTCAAAGCAGAGCATTGAACCAGAACATCATCACCAACTAAAAATATTACATCATTATTCAAATTCACAATTGGCTTAAATCTATTATTGAGACTGGCCTCCTTGTGCAGTTCAAATAGAAATTTAAGCTTCTGAGCATTTTGAGAAATTTTGCGTACGATCATGTCCAGGTGAGATTTTAGACCATCTAGAGGTGGGGTTTCTTCACTCCAAACAACATATATTGCATCGGTTTCGGTGCATGTTGCATAATGAGCTACGGTTCTCTGAAGAAGAGAGTTGCGCTTCCATGTGTTTATCAATACTGCAAACGATGATCCCTGGGGTTCGAAGCAGTAGCACAAAGCGGACTATTCCAGGTAAAAATAGGCCTTATAGTCCCAAGAATAAGTAAACACACAAGAACAACTAAAATGTGATTCGCGATAAAAGATCTGATCCTAAGAAAGCTAACTCGAAGTCTACTCTTGTAAGTGTTGGAACTGTTACTTCCTAACCGCAAGAACAATTTAGAGCTGACATTTCCTTCTTTCGGATTCTTTAACAATATGGCCATAGTTGCCTTGCCTCCATTAAAAGTAAACGAGTGCTAAAACTAATCATGGATACACACGAACCTACGGGAGTGGGTGGGGGTAGGGGTGGAGGTGTAATCTTGTATAGGCAAAGTAAATGCTAAAAAACTCTCCATTATTTGTGCGAATACGGGTCGAATCCATAAGTAGTTGTATAATTACTAATTGTTTATTTAAATTCTAGGCGAGTCAAACGAAATCGAGTGATAGATTTGTTTATGTTAAATTAATAAACTGCTAAATTTGAACAAATCGGAATTTATAGAGAAGATATAAAAGGAAGAACTTCGTGCAATTGAAATTAAATCGGAGAGCAACTGAAAATAAAGAGATCTATTGGTCTACTAATATTCCTTAGATCTAAAAAAAGAAAGAGGAAATCTCTAGAAACTTTGGCCCAGGCTTACTTTATATTACCATTCCTTATTATTTTGGAAATACTTTCTTCAATTCTTTATGAGTTCTTGATCCAGCACATTCTAGAAATATTTGAGTCGAACTGTTAAGAGCTTATAGCAATTTTTAAGAATTTATAGCTTTTCTGAGGTAGATAACATTGTTTGAAAGCTAATTTAATGTGAAACACTAAATATTTGTTTTTCTGATGTAATGTGTCTTTGTCATTTGCACATGGATCGTAGTTGGATGTACAATGTGAAACGTATCGATGCTGAGTTCTTAACTAAGATTAACGAGTTCATATACTGTTCGTTGAACAATTAATCAAGAAGAAGGGAAGAAACTATTTTATGTCCTTGTAGACTCTGCAAAAATACAAAGAGGTTTCGTAAAGTAGATCAGATTAAGGATCACATAATTCGTAATGGATTTAAGTAGAATTATACACGATGGATATGGCATAATGAAAGCATACTCAACAGAACTAGTTCTAGTAATCATGAGAACATTAATAATGACATGGGAGATAATGTGAATAATGAGGTGAATGATAAGGATATT
This sequence comes from Allium sativum, assembly GCA_030737875.1. Classification (NCBI taxonomy): domain Eukaryota; kingdom Viridiplantae; phylum Streptophyta; class Magnoliopsida; order Asparagales; family Amaryllidaceae; genus Allium; species Allium sativum. The sequence goes on along the minus strand of CM060921.1, from coordinate 425,500,186 downwards.
GAGAATGATCGTGTTCATGAGATATTTTGTGATGTTGAAGAACAATTGATGGAAGAGCCATAGTTATATGAAAAAATATTAATTGATACTGAGAAGCCTTTGTTTCCCGGTTGTGATAAGTACATAGTGTTGTCTGCTGTGCTCAAGGTTTTTAATCTAAAGGCAAAATATGGGTGGAGTGATAAAAGTTTTACATCAATGTTGGAACTTTTGAAAGACATGCTTCCAGAAGGTAACGAGCTTCCTATTTCTAATTATGAGGCCAAGAAGATTATGTGTCCAATTGGCATGGGATACAAAAAGATACACGCATGCCCAAATGATTGTATATTTTATCGAAATGAATACGAAAGCTTGCATGAATGTCCAAAATGTGGATTATCCCGTTACAAGGCACGAGGAAAAGTTCGTAATGACTCCGGTAAGAAAGGACCTCCAACAAAGGTGTTATGGTATTTGCCCATTATGCCAAGGTTTAAACGCTTACTTGTAAATAAGGATAACGCAAAAAATTTGAGATGGCATGCAGATGTGAGGAAGGATGATGGGTTTCTAAGGTATCCAGCCGAATCTCCATAGTGGAGAAACATTGATACAATGTATCCATGTTTTGGCAAAGAAATTAGAAATCTCAGACTTGGTATTTGCACGGATGGCATAAACCCATTTGGTAACCTTAGTAGTCAACATAGTACTTGGCCTATTCTTTTGGTGATTTACAATCTTCCACCTTATTTGAGTATGAAGCGCAAATACATAATGTTGACACTTCTTATCTCGGGACCACGATAGCCAGGGAAGAAAATTGATGTTTATTTAGCTCTTCTTATTGATGATCTAAAACATTTATGGGAAGAAGGTGTGCAAATGTTTGATGCACACAGTAAAAGTAATTTCACATTGCACGCCATGGTTTTTTGCACCGTAAATGATTTTCCCGCATATGGTAAGTTATCTGGCTATAGTACAAAAGGTGCTAAAGCATGTCCAATTTGTCAAGACGAGATGGTTGTTGAACGTTTGCATTTTTGCAAGAAAAACGTGTATATGCATTCATCGTATATTTCTCCCCATCAGTCAACCTTATCGTAAAAGGAAGAAAGCTTTCAATGGAGAGGTAGAAAATAGAGTTGCTCCTTTGCCATTAACAGGAAATGATGTTTACAAACGGGTCAAGAATATTGAAAATGTATTTGGAAAAGCCTTTTCGCTTGTAGAAGGCTCATGGAAGAAAAAATCTATATTTTGGGAACTTCCATATTGGAGACACTTACAAGTTAGACATTGTCTAGATGTAATGCATATTGAAAAAAATATTTGTGACAATATCATTGGGACGTTGCTGAATATACCTGGTAAGACAACGGATGCTGAGAAATCTAGAAGAGATATGTTGAAAATGGGTATTCGAAAGGAGTTAGTACCAGTAGAAAATGGTAAACGTTTTTATTTGCCTCCTGCTTGTCACACATTGTCCAAAAAAGAGAAAATTAGTTTTTGTGAGTGTCTTTGTGGTGTTAAGGCTCCAACAGGTTATTCTTCGAACAATAGCAGTCGTGTATCGATGAAGGATTTAAAATTGACGGGCATGAAGTCTCACGACTGCCACGTGTTGATGCAACATTTGTTACCTATTGCAATTAGAGGTATACTGCCCAAACATGTTAGACATGTTATTACTAAACTTTGTTTATTTTTAATGCAATTTGTAGCAAGGTGGTTGATCCTCATACGTTGGATGAGCAACAAGATGACTTATTATTACTTTTTGCCGATTTGAGATGTATTTTCCTCCTTCGTTTTTTGATGTTATGGTGCATTTGTTGTTCATCTAGTCAGAGAAATCAAGGTTTGTGGTCCTGTGTTTATGAGATATATGTATCCGTTCGAAATGCACATGGGAACTTTAAAAAGGAAAATAAAGAATAGATATAGACCCAAAGCTAGTATTGTAGAAGGTACTGTAGCTGAAGAGGTTATTGAGTTTGTCACTCAATACTTAGCTGGTGTTGAACCCGTTGGACTTCACAAGTCTAGGCATGATGGACGACTTGATGGTCAGGGCACAATTGGGTCAAAATTGATTAACATTGGTGACGAAATTATGCAAAAAGCCCACTTACTTGTTTTACAATACCTCAGTGAGGTTCATCCTTACTTGGAGGAACACATGACAACTCTAAGATCTGAGAATCCTTTAAAGACCGAAAGGTGGTTAATAAATGAACACAACCAATCCTTCATTGACTGGTTTAGTGAAAGGGTAATGACTTAGATAACTAAAACAAATCATCGTATTTCCGATTCAATAAGATGGTTGGCATATGGGCCTCGATGTTTAGTCAGCTCTTATGAAGGATATGATATTAATGGGTATGTCTTTTATACAAAGCGTCAGGATAAAAAAAGCAAAATGCGAAATAGTGGAGTTAGTGTTGTTGCATCTTCAAGAGAATTTTCTAGTGCTAAAGATAGCAGACCAATAAATGTGACATGTCATATTACGGGATAATTGAAAATATTTGGGAGCTTAAATACAAAGACTTCACGATCCCTCTATTTCAATGTAAATGGGCTGATAACCATCGTGTTGTGCGAGTGGATGAGCATGGGTTCACACTTGTTGACTTTGATCGAGTGAGTCATGATAATGATCCACTCATCTTGGCCTCTCAAGCAAAACAAGTTTTTTATGTAACCAACCCCGCTGATCGTAAGTGGTCCGTTGTACTTCCTGGTAAAAGGCGCATTGTTGGAATTGGTGATGTGATAGATGAAGAAGAGTATAATCAATTTGATGAGAATCCACCTTTCTCCATCGGCGTAAGTTCACACGAAGAAGAAGTTGATTTAAATGCAAATTATGCACATTATGGTCATAATGAAGGAGTTTTGATAGAGGGTTACAATCATGTTGAAGAGTAGTTGTTTTTTTTCAATTGAAAAGGATTTTTTACTTATGTTACGAGCTCATGAAACCAAAGACCAAACTTATTAATTTTAGTTACATGTATGTAAGTTTCATTTTAATAATTTGACCAAACTTAACCAAACTGATGGTTAGTCATTTCTCATATGGTATACAGAGAAGGTTCCATTTCATATTACTTTGATTATCAGTTATATGATCATATCTTAGCTGTTTTCAAATTTGAGACATCTTATCTTCAAGTGTCATCCCTTACTTTTCTAACAAATGATTTAAGTCTTGTTTGCTTATCACTAGCTTGATTATGTGTGCTCCACTGTCTTCTTTATTTGTTGTATTCAACTAATTTTGGTTTTGTAATTGAATTAATGAAACGATTGTACATAGTTACATATTTATATACATAATGTAACAGCCACTTGTGCTTTGTAATAATACAGAAGTCAAGTATTGAAAAAAAAAAGTGTGCTCCACTGTCATCTTTATTTCTTGCCTCCTTCTGCTGGATCATCTTGATCTTTGTTTCCTTCTGGTTTTCACGAACTAGTCGATTTCCCATTATTATTTCTATTGATTTTTCTTTTTTCTATATATTGCTGGTGGGAGTAACTAGATATGGGCTTTAGGATCTGAGTTTATGAAACAAGGGGGTGGTATTTATTAGAATAAATGTGATTAAAGAGGCATGTATAACCAAATTATTACTATAGTCTGACCCGGTGCTGGGGATTTGGATGCCCTGTGCAGATTTTCAAATGATGCCCTTTGTTGTATAAAATTGCCCAACAAATGTGATTAAGGAGAGTTGTGAAACTGAAGAATTTAAGGTATATTTGTATCTTTAAAACTTCACCATCAAGTTGTCATTAAGTAGTAAACATGTTTGCCCATCTTTAATTTGTAGCTTTAAGTTCAAATCATTTTTGTAATCAATTTTTGTGGTCATATATCCCTTCTTAACTAATCCATCAAAAAACATGTGTAGATTTTAGAGATAAATCATAACCTTGTATTTGTTAATGTCATAAAACAGGAAAAAAGTGAGAAGGCTAGAAAGAGTCGAGCATACAATGAACATCCTCGTTATTTGGGACAAGCAGGATATGCCGGGAAGAAGGCAAAATGGATAGCCGAAGGCCATAATTCCACAATCACACTTCCAAGTGGGTCTATTTTAAATCGATGCATTGAGTGGGTTATGGCAAGATCAAAGAAAGGAGCTGATGGAAATTATACAATCCCCAATGAAAAAACCAAGATAATTGCTGATAAAATAGTATGATTTTTTAGCGTTAATTCAATACTTTCATATCATTTTTTGTACAATGTTACAATTGATTATTTTGCAAAATATAACAACAAATTATTGAGAAATCTTTATTTTGATAGAATGTTTTGAGAAGAAAAGCCACCAAAGGGACATAGGTTCCAAAAAGACATGATGATGTCTTGACTCGTGCTCTTCACACAAAAGAGCATCCAGGCCGGGTTAGAGGAATTAGTGGGATGGCCGGTATCAAAGATATATTTGGAAGGGGAAGGAGAAATGAAGGTCCAAGTGGTGTAATATCGACAGATCAACTACATCTTATTGCCGAAGAAATAGAGGCTAATATGAGCCAAAGATTCGAGTCTATAGTGGATGCAAAAGTAGAACAAAAAGTTGCAGATATTCTGAGCAGAATGGGTATGCACATGCCCAATGTTGCGACAGTTGACGACAACATACCATCAATTGGTCGTCGTAGTAGTTGTCAATTAGTACAGTTGGGTAAATTACAATCCACAAGCAAAACACAAGAGATGGATCCCTTTGCAGACTTGCAGTTATATATGTGCATTTAATAGATTCATCTGCCAAATCATTTGGTTATCAACATGAAAAGATTTGACATATATAACCATATGTCCTTTTGTTTCATTAATTTTTGGAAATTCCGCATCAAACTATAAACAAAATTTAGAAGTATACAACAATTATACATTGAAAACTTTATGAAACCTTGTGACCTTTTTCTATTTTTTTCGTGCCATTTCAAAAATCAACGAAATGCCTTTTAGCCGTGAATTTCAACTCCAAAATTGTCATAGTGGCTCATGGCAAGGTACATCCTGCTTCAAGGTCCGGTGATCAGTGCCACAACCAACAAATGTTGCCTGATTATGTAAGGTTGGGATTGATGCAGTGGAGCCTATTCACGTAGGGAACTCACTTCCCGTTCCAACTAAGCATCACATTATGATAGGAGAAGCATTTGGTAGTTTTGTTCAATGGCCTAAAAATCTTGTGCTTTAGGAGATAATGATATGGTAAATAAAACACTTCTGTTATTTTGTTTGTTGAGCTTTGACATTTCAAGTTTGTTTTGTATAATAATTGCCATAATATCCTACATTGTGTGCAGGCTCCACCTTCCACGAGCAAAAACAAAGCGAAAGAGTGTGTCGTTGAGACTAATGAAAATGTCATGAATAAAATGACAAATGAATCTCCAAAGCGCAAAACAATCAGTGAGCGAAGAGATCTTCAAAAATTTAATGGACAAGTGTAGATATTTTCATGACCTGGTAGTTCAGGCGTCATCCGATGATGATGCCATCAATGCAATTCAAGTAAATAAGGATTTATTTAAGTATGATGGGGACGTTGAAATCCGTATCACGATAGATGACATTATCCGATTTCTTAGTATGGCATGGTTGAATGAATCATGGTTGTTGATTTACATCATGTAAATATTTTTTCACAAATATATATATGTATAAATAATGTTGATTATATGTTTAAATAGTGTGTAGGTGGTTAAACCAACTGTGTAATGATCTCGAAGTGGGGACCATTGGGCTTATGTGTCCTCAGAAGCTTTCCCAAGTGCGCAAACATCCAGACGCAACAGTTACATATATCACAAACAAATGGCATACGTCGTAATCTAAGAGATTAATTTTAGCCCCGTACTATGAAGGGTTTGAAAATTAAACTTTTAGTAATTAACTAGTTTACATATTTATTAATGATTTTAACTTCGTTTAAATTTTATAATGCAGGAAAAATTGTGTATTGCTTGTTTTTCAGATGGAGAAGAATGAAGTTTATGTTTTGGAACTGCAGTCCGAACGCAAACGTAGATTGGAAATTAAGCCGCAAGTGAACGTGTATGTTGTATTACTAATTTTTTAAAATATAATTTTACTTCTTTCATATTTTGGAGACCTTTGTTTTTCACAGTTTTATTTATTATGGCGAGTAAAAATTTCATCGTTTTGCATTTTCACACAAATGTTTTACATTGCGGTATTCATTGATCAGCTAACTTGGTATATCAACTTTAAAGCTTTCTCAGCAAAGAAAATAATTGATGCATATGTGTAGGTCCTTTAAAGCTTACAAGTACAGCGGTAAGACTCGAGGAATCCACTTGAAATGGATTAATGTTAAGGTGATTCTTTTTCGTCTAACAAAAAAAATTGTATATTGTTTGGTATAAAATTTCATCTTAAACTGATTACTGAATCATTTTGTGATATTGTTGTAGTGTCCTTAACAGTTTGCATCAATAGATTGTGTATATTTTGTGATGAAGTATATGAATGAAATAGTAAAAAACCACTGTCAAAACAATGATCTAAATGAGGTAACATTTTAATTTTTCCTTCATATTTTATGTTAAACAATTATATGTTTAATGTTTCAAAATAATCTCTTAATTGCAGTACTTTAAAAAAGTCGATTCTTATAGCCAAACGGAGATGGACGAGGTTCGAGATAATTTAGCTGATTATATCATCAATAACTGGATGTAGTTTTCTTATACAAGGGAGCATTTTTGGTGAGCATTTCCTATCCAATAATTTTTTTAGCCTGCATTTTTTTTATTTTGAAGTGGAAATAGTCCTATAACCATTTAATTTTGCTAAACACGCCTCACTCACGGTAATGTATAACCATTTAATTTTGTGAAACTATAGATTTTTATTATACCCACGTAAATTCTTAGGTATAAAATTTCCAAATATTACAGCAACATTGAATATTTTTTGCCCATCGCAAAACTAATAAGTTCAAACAAATAAGTATACAACTTTGAATAAATATAAAATTTTGATTTATTATGAACAAGAACATAAACCACATATATTAATGAAATATCATTTTGTTGGATCATAATAGTGTAGTAATAAGCAAACCAGTAGTCATCAACATTGCAGACTCCTAAGGTTGATATCTTAAACAAATTGAATATATACATGTCAGCTGAGCCTCACCAATACCTCTGTACTACAAGTTTATACTTGCCTCGTCGGATCTAAAAGGACATCCTCGCAAGTTGTCTTGTGTTTTTCATTTGAATATTCCTCCACGTTCTATCAATTCTACAAGTGTCGTACAAAGTCAAACATGAATCCATACAAAATAAAAGTAAAATAAAATAAAGATTCTAGCAGCATAAATGGATAAAAGAAAAAAATCTGAGAGAATCAATGAATTCATGCAAGAAATTTCAGTAAAATATTCAACACATCAGTTTTGCCCGTTTGCCGCCTCATTTACAGGCCAAAAAATTTCCGTAAAATATGTAACTCGTAAGTTTTGCCCATTTGAATTTATTTATCTCTACATTTACCTTTCAATTGATTTACTGTCCAAGAATTTTCTGTAAAATAGGTTTGCAGTTATGTTCAACTGTGCTAACACCTCAATCAAATAAATAAAATTTATTTAAAGAGTATCAATTAGAAAAAACGTATAAAAACAATGATGACATGTTCGTTTGCACGAGGATATGATGTTTTATTATTAAATTTAAGGATATGGATGTTATAAAAATAATTTATATTTCAGTACTTAAGGAGTTATCTATAGATGTAATAAAAGTACTATATATCTTATGGAGGTATCCTTAATTATTTGTCATTTTGAAACTTAGTGACTATGCCAACATAAATAAATAAAATTTGACCTGGTTTTACTGCAAAATATAACCAAACTCATCTAACAAAATGTACAATACAAGAATGAGCAAGAAAGAAGTAGCATTCACCTGCCTAATTAATTTAACCTTTTTTGGGTGTATGTTTGTATGTATTTGTGTACGTGAACAAGAAAAAAGTGGCATTCACCTGCCTAATTAATTTAACCTTTTTTTTGGGTGTATGTATGTATGTATTAGTGTACGCGTGCATTCAAAATGGTTAAAAAAGATGTGAAACTACAATTTCTTCAAATGTTTCTTTCTCTATGCTACACTTGTCCTTGGATTGTTTTTTATATGCTACAGTCTTCAGCTTCCTTTAAAAACCATGTCCTAACTGGCATTTGTTTTTTTATGGTTGAAGGTTAGTGGTTGTTGTTCACAACTGGGAATTCAGCGTCTCAACCAGCAACTCAACATCATCTTCTCAATCCTATTTACTTGGAACCAAAACCGTGAGTTTGAATTGTACTCCTAAAATTTTCATTCTTGTACCGAGTGTTATTTATACAAATGAGTCCTTTATCAAGTAAATATTGCCCCCATCTTTAACTGATGAACATCTTAATGTCTATGCAAATGTATCTTTCGTCTGAATCAACAAAGTTAAATAACTGAGCACATAGAATTCACAACATATAATTTATATACAATATTTTGTGGATTTCGTCGTACTTCCATTTTTTCGTCATTGCTTCATTTTCAATTCATTATGAACTGAAACTATAAATTGATTAGTTCCATAAAAATTGGAAAGAAACATTCCCTCTTTTTGTTCATTGCTGATCATTCCCTTATATTGAGATTTAGTTCTTAATGAAAGACTTAATGGGAAGAAGAATCAATGTGTTCTTACTAGCACCTGGCTTTCATATTTTGGTATTTCATAACTGCAGGTGATTTTGGTATTTAAATTTAGGGCTTTGCTAGAACGACCGGGTTTATACCCTGATTTTCGACCGGCGAGAAACAATGTTTAAGGCGCAAAAAACGGAATTCACGGTGGGTACCATCATCTTTACTCTAAGTCGCTTGTTTTCACCGCTTTTAAAAGTTGTCATTCTAGGATTTTTGTTAAATTTATTTAACTCGTCTGTTTACCTGAGCAACTCAGCTCAGGTAAACGGCTCAGTTTACCCGAGCCAGTGGCTCAGTTTACCCGATCCAGTGGCTCAGATAAACCCGATCCAGTAGCTCAGGTAAACCCGAGCCTATGGCTCAGTTTACCGGAGCCATCGGCTCAGTTTACTCGAGCCAGTGGCTCAATGTAAACTGAGCCATCGGCTCAGGTAAACAACCCAGTTTACCTAAGCCACTAGCTCAAGTAAACTAAGCCTACAGTGGCTTAAGTAAACTGAGCCAGTGGCTCAGGTAGTTTACATGAGCTACTGGCTCAGTTTACCTGAGCCAAGTGGCTCAGTTTACAGCCAGTGGCTCAGGTAAACCCGAGCCAGTGGCTCAGGTAAACCCGAGCCTATGGCTCAGTTTACCTGAGCCAATCGGCTCAGTTTACCCAAGCCATTGGCTCAGATAAACGGCTCAGTTTACCCAAGCCAGTGGCTCAGGTAAACGGCCCAGTTTACCCGAGTCACTGGCTCAGGTAAACTGAGCTTACAGTGGCTTAGGTAGTTTACCTGAGCTACTGGCTCAGTTCACGTGAGCCGATCGACTCAGTTTACCTGAGCCGATTGGCTCAGTTTACCAAGCCATAAGCTCAGTAAATTGAACAAATACGCTATATACTAGAGAAATCAGGTCCCTCCATATTGTCTTCCTGTTTATTGAATAATACAGTTACTAATGCAGTTAATAAAGCCTTTTGTTTTCCTGTTTATTGAATCGTCTATGTTCCCACCATATTGCAGCCTTATCATTCAAACTCATTATGCTTATGCAGTTTTATGATGATGAAGTAGCGTGCTACAACTATGATCTCTTGGCAGCATTTTTCGATTTGGATATGAAATCTAATATTTTAGATTTGGATATGACAGATAAGGAGATTATTATGAATTTGTGGACTTGTATTATCTTGTACAAGTTAGATAATGCAATCTTAGTATTACGAAGTTAATGATAAATTATATAACATGTGATTTTGTGTTAAATATGGTAAATGAGACCATTGATAATATTTTGTTTTATGTTGAATGTTGGAAGTGTGTTTGATGTTCATTCATTTATTGTTTCTACTGAAATGTGTGGGATAATAAATCTATATGGGTGTAAATCTGATGATATTACCAATTTTTGGTAGATGCAGTATTGTGTAAATTTGCGACAGATTTTAATACAACCGTAGCATAATCAAACAAAACGTATATCTTTTGCGATGGCTTTTTATAAAAACAGTAGCATAAGATGACATTTTTGCGACGATTTTTAATAAAAACAGTCGCATAACACGTAATCTTTGTGACGGGTGTTACTATAACGTAGCATGCTAGGGAAAGTCAAAACTAAATTAATGTTCATTTGCGACGGTTTTTCATGAACACTAGTCGCAAAATAGTAAGTTTTTGCGATGGTTTTCAAAAATCCGTAGCATACCAGAAAAATTCAACACTAAAATCGTTTTCATTTGCGATGACTTTTAACTAAAACCAGCCGCAAAAAAATAAGCTATTTGCGACTGTTTTATATTTAAGTTCGTCGCATAAAAGAACATTCTGCGACGGGTTTAAACCGTCACAACAGTTTTTTGCTATTTGCGACGACTGAATTTGCTACGGTTGTAAAACTGTCGCAAACCATGCTATAAAACCGTCGCAAATGGGCTGTTTGTAGTAGCGTGGTTTACAAACATATGGGCAACGTAATCAAAGATTTTTGCAAAACTCAAAGAAATTTATTCGAAGAGCTGGATGGAAAGTTGAAGTCTTTTTATTCATAATTGAGATGAAACTCGAGAAAGAAGTACAAGCAATATTAATAGCTAAAATGCCAAAAGCTAGCGTTAAAAACGTTTAAAGTTGACCAAAACAAAACAAGTTTCCAAATCTATAAGAAAGGGTAGATAATCCATTGAGGTGCTTCTGCTTCTTTTTCTTTTTTTCCTAACCAGAGTGAGCTCCTGATTCATCATGTTTCTTCCAGCCTCTTCTCATGCTTATATGTCCTTTTAGAGGAGTGCCCATGATGAACGAAATACACACTTTGAATGCTATCAAAATTAGGGAGAGAAACCAAAACAAAGATTGTTTAATCAGCAAGTAAAATAAATATATGGGAATAGTTATGTTTTGACCGCTCCTGCTTGATCTCGTGGGTTAAAAGTAATTGATCTTGAAGCATTATCGATGGATGCCCAAGGTTGGGAACATATGACCCAATTATTTGAATGCCCTCATCTACATTCACTTCATGAAGATCTTGGTTCCGTCCTCTTATAGAGCATTAATAAAATATGCACCATAATCAAGGGAAGCGCTAGATATAATGCTTGGAATCATCCAAGAAACAGTCATAACTATTGATAACATTGCAGCAGCCTGTGGTCGACTCTAGGCCGCTCTTTGTAGAGTAAAATCAAAAACTCAGACTGGCAACTGAATTATCTTATCCATTAAAGAGAATACAAGTGCCTTTTATAGTCTTATAACCCATAACTGCAAATCAACTAAAAATAAAGAAACTGACTCCCACTACATGAATTAATGCTAAAAATATTCTAACTGTAATTGAAACAAACATTACTGAGTCAAAAAATACAAAGGAAATAATACTGAAATTGTACTAAACTTCATAAATTACTGCCCTCCCTTCGACTTAACACTTTGGAGAATTGAGGTAACCAGGTTTCATGCCAATTTCCTTTTTGACCCTCTAGAAGGATGCCAACTTCAGAGGTTTCATCATTGTCTGCAAGCTGCAGCTCTATTTTGCAGCAAACAAGTCTAAGAACTCCCTCTTTAGCCAGATCTTTAAGAAGTGATAGCAAACACTGATATGCTTTGACCACTGATGCATAACTGGATTATTAGAAAGCTTTGTTGTGGATATTTGTCACATAGCAAAACCATCTCTTTAGTTTGAGCACAACAAATCTCTACCAGTATCCTCCCCATCTAGATAGTTGACAAGCACATGTAGCAGCTACAACATACTCGGCCTCTATCACTAATAAGGTCACGGTGGATTACTTGCGAGAAAACCAAGCAACTGCTCATCCACTCATCATGAACACATAGCCAGATGTTCTCTTGCTATCTTCTTCATCCCCTGCATAGTCACTATCAGTGTAGGCGACCAGATCAATTGCAGCCCCTTGTTTATGCCAAATTCTATACTCCATCGCCCCTTTTAAATATCTTACAATTCTCTTGAAAATTGGGAAACACATATGAGTAGGACTTGCCATGAACATGCTGGTGAGACTGATAGAAAACGTAAGGTCTGGTTGAGTGGCAGTAAGGTACATCAGGCTCCCTACCATCTTCTTATGGAGAGTTGAATTTGTTTTCACTTCACCTTCATCACATTCAGTCTTTTGGCAAGGAACAATTGGATTACATACAATATTGTAATCCTGCATTTGGAACTTACTGATCACTTCCGCAACATATTTCCTTTGACATATGAATATGTCGTCAGCCCTTTGCACAACTTCAGTTCCAAGGGAAAACTTCATTTTTCCTAAATCGGTCATCTCAAATTCACCCTTCATGGCACACTTAGACTTAACCAACATGCCTTCATTGTTACTTGTAAATAGAAGATCATCAACATATATGCTGATGACAAGAGTTCTCCCTTCCTTGCTTTTGACAAAAAGAGTTTACTCACTAGAACTGCTTATGAATCCTTCTCTAATGAAGAAGGCTTCGATACGACTGAACCAAGCCCTAAGTGCTTGTTTTAGGCCATACAGAGCTTTATGCAGCTTGTACACTTTGTGTTCCTTACCTACAATTGCATATCCCTGAGGCTAGTCAATAAATACATCTTCCTCTAAGGCTCCTTGTAAGAAAGCATACTTTACATCCAGCTGATGTATTTCCCAACCTTTTTGAGCAGCCATTGCCACTGGGGAGAACACTTCTTTGTAATCCATACCATACCATTGAGAGTACCCCTTAACTACAAGTCAGGCTTTGAACTTGTCCACTTCTCCCAGTTCATTTACCTTAGTCTTGTATATCCACTTCACACCAATCTTCTTGGCTCCTTTGGGCAGCTCAGTTAGGATCCAAGTTTGATTTTTTTTTTCAATGGGTTTAATTTCAGCATCCATTGCCTCTCTCCATTTCAGATGTTTGATAGCCTTCTTATAACTAATTGGATCTGAAATGCCAAAGTTGATCTCTTCTTCTCTATCTGAAAGCCCAATTATAGAAATATGGTCCACAGTCCAACTCGGTGGTTGTCTGACTCTTCCCTCCCTTGTCATGACTTCAGCATTTTGGGGAGTAGCATCTTGAGACTGAGCCGATATTTCCTTTTATGGCAGAGAAGGACATGCATCAGCATTGCAATGTTCATCGGATTCTTTGTTCTCATTCTTAGTGCAGTCATCTCCCTCCTTCCATTCAAGTTCAATAGCCTGCTCAGTTGTATCAGTGTCCCAATTCCAAGCTTTATCCTCTTCAAAAATTACATCTCTACTAGTGTGGATTTTCTTTTCTAGAGGATCAAACATCCTGAAAGCCTTTTATTCACTGTCGTATCCCATGAACACACACTTGACGCTTTTGTTGTCAAGTTTGGTTCTCTTTACATATGGAATATGCACATACCCAATGCAACAAAAAAACATTAAAATATTCAACCGATGGCTTTTTACCATTCCATGTTTCTTTTGGCGTCATCTCTTGCACAGCTTGAGTAGGACATCAGTTAAGTAAAAGATTTGCCTACTGAACAGCTTCCGGCCAGAACACCTTTCTCAATCAAAATTGATCTGACCATGTTCATGATCGTTTGATTCTTCCTCTCTTCCACTCCATTTTGTAGTAGAGTGTGAGAAGTTGTAAGCTGCCTCTTGATTCCATGTTCTTGACAGAAGTCTTTAACTCCTTTGATTTGAATTCTCCCTCTTTATCAGTCCTCAAACACTTAACAAACAACCCTGTTTCCTCCTCAACAAGAGATTTAAATATCTTAAAGTGATTGATTGTTTCAGATTTCTCAAAGACAGAGAAAATCCAGGTTTCTCTAGAGAAATCATCAATGAAGCTAATTAATTACCTCTTTTGGATGTTTGATGGAGCAAAATTTAGGCCGTATAGATCAGAACGCACAAGTTGTAGCTTTTCAGCTTCTCTCCATGAGCTATGCTTTGGAAAAGTGCCACGGTGTTGCCCATTCATACGTGTTTCACATGTAATCTTAGTTTGGCCAAGATCACGTAGCCTAATCACCATTTCTTTCTCTTGCAAAGTACGAAGGCCCATGAAACTCATATGCCTATATCTGTTACGCCACAACGCTGCTTTGTTTGATACATCAATATGAAATCACTTCTCCTCCTCTGAGTTATCATGAGTTTAGCAAGAAAAACATAAATCGTGTTAGTTTTCATGGAAACTTCGGCATTTTTTCCTCTTATAGGATGAAAAATGCTACAAGTTTCCTTTCTCCTTTTTTAAACGGCACATCTAATCCTTTCTCTTGAAGTTGTCCAACACTCAGCAAGTTGTTTCTTAACTCTGGAACATAATATACCTCGTTTATAACATATCTTATGTCTTGAAACATTATATATCTTCACTACACACTTTCCATGTACCACTAAATTTTGATTATTTCCATGTTTGACCTTATGAAGAAATCAGTGTCAAGACTTGAAAACATACCTCAATTTCCGCACATGTGATTGGAGCACCCTGAATTAATAAGCTAAGCATTCCTCCTATGTAATCCTTGGCTTTCCACATGTGCCATTAGCAACACATCTTCTTCTTCTTCAATATAATGAACTCCTTGTTTCTCATTATGACACTCGTACTGATAATGCCCCAACTTATGGCACTTATAACATTCAATCATAGCCTTGTTGATCGAGCGACCTCTGCTCCTTCCTCTCCCCTAAAAGATCCTCTACCATGGCCTTTAACATTCAAAACTTGCTTATCTTCCTCTGATTGAGAAATCGTACACTTCTGCTCATGGACTGACAAAGAACTCTGCAATTCATCAACAGTCATCTTCCTTGGATCTTTGGTTCTTCAATTGAAATCATCACATAAGTGAACTTGTAGTCAAATGTGATGAAACTGCTATTACCCTACCGAAATGCTCATCAATCTTTTCATCATTCTTCATAATAAGTACTTCGAAATAACTCCTTAGAGAATTCAGAAGTGGCCTCTTGACCCTTTGGTATGCTCCAAACTTGCTTTTCAAAGAGTCCCAGATAGTCTTCGAAGTTCTCTGGTCCAGAATATGTTCAAATACATTGCGATCAATGGCTTAAAATAGATAATGCTTCACTTGGTGTTCCTTCACTCATAGTCCTCCAGTTGCTTCCTCTGTCCTGGAGTCAAATGTGATCCTTCTTCTAGTTTCGTGAAGCCATTATCCACTAAGCTCAATAAACTCTTTGCCCTCAAAAGATTTTCCATTAGCTCACTCCAATGACCATAGTGACCATCAGAATAAGGAATTTTTGTGAGTGAACTATCGTCGCTCGTACTTGCTCTCTCGGATGACACCGCTCTAATACAAATTGTAGAGTAAATTCAAAAACTCAAACTGTTAACTGAATAATCTTATCCATTAAAAAAAATACAACCGCCTTTTATAGGCTTACAACCCTTAACTGGAAATCGACTAAAAATAAAGAAACTGACTCCCACTACATGACTTAATGCTAAAAAGACTCTAATTGAACTTAATCGAAACAAACATTAGAGACCAGAAAATACAAATGAAATAATACTAAAATAATACTAAACTTCATAAATTACTTAATACTCCTTCGAGGGGTTAGCAATTGTGGGGCAGCAAGAAATTTGTGAAAGGTCAAATAAGAGGTTGATGATGTTGACTAGATTCATGAAAGCCTTCTCAAATATGAGAAAGGCTAATGAGATACCTCCATCAGACTTGGCTGATGCACGGGTGAAAGTGCCATCAAAATTTCCCTTTAAGATAGGAGACAAGATCATGAATTTGAGCATCTCAAAACTATCAAGATTATAGTTTGCGTTCATTGGAGAGACATACAAAGATATAGGTTAAAGGATATGGCTTGTGGTTGATTCCTTTGGCATATACCAGATCCTCTGTAGACTCAATTTTTTTGCATCATAGTGGCAAACACCAAATGTAAACTAAGCTACCTGGAGCATGTCGAGTTCACCCCTAATAAATGCTCATCGTCTAAATTCTCCACATTTACTTTGATATATGTACAATACTCAATTTCCACTTTCGCAATTAGATCATAAGCTAAAGCTAAAGCTATGGGGTAGTATTCATCGAGCCACTCCAAGTTGCAAAACTTGGTGATGTTTTCATTGTAAGATATGAAGAGAGACTCAAGGTTTTCTTTATTATGCCTTTTTATTGCCTCTTCTTCCCTTTTATCCCGCATTCCGACATCCTTAGCTTGATAAAATGCATCTTTTATCTCTCTACCTGTGGTTTTTAAGCAATTCTCAATAAGAGTATTGAGCTTCATATAGGGCCTCATCTTTATTTTTTATTTACTTCCAGCTCCTTGATTCGCTTCGCCAAGCTATTATATCCTTCCCTAAGATGATTTATGTGATGATCTATCTCAATCTGAGTAACACGATCTTTCCTCTTATTCTCGAGTCTTTAAATCATTCCCTTTTCTCACCTCCACCTGTGACTTCTCCAAGTTATAAGTAACCTCAAAATCAAGATAAGAGATGGGCTCCTTTTCTTAAGCATCTACAAATTTTAATCTAGAAATTTCCACCTTTCTTTTCTCATAACACTTTAAGATTTTCTCGATCGGTCTATTCCTTGTATGGTATAGGTCATAAACATCAGTGACATAAAACACAGTGTGACCTTTGATGCTTGGAAGAATATCCTTAGGACTATGGATGAATTTGTTGTAACTAAAGCGGATCGCAGCGAATCTGAGGTTATAATTTCAACTAGAAGAGCACTAGAGACAACTGGTCGATATGTACTGACCATCGAAGGATTGATTGATCTTCTTCAGACCATATAAGAAGAAAAGCATAGAGCCTCCATTTTGGATTTTTGATCAGAATGTCAATAAAAATGAGAGGACTGTGTGGGATGAATAGATAGAGCCTGAAGTCGGAGCATGCAAGACAACAGTTGGAGGAGTGCCATCGCAAAAACTTAGACGCCTATCCAACTTTTTACGTAGGGAAACCGAGATCTGAACCTATGTTTTAATAATGAATCGTTCCTTGGCATCCCTGCACATGGTTATTTCTATCTTAACTCAATTGGTGGCTAGTGGTTGAATAGTGGTACGTGCCATGATAATGTAAGCATGAACGATGCCTCTATGGTATGACGTTTTCTTCAAAGAATTGAACATCAACCTTCACTTCATAGGATCTACAGAAGGAAATTAGTTTCAATGGAATAAGATACAAGCTAAGTGTTATGTAGTGAACAAGTGAATGAGTGTCCTAATGACCTTCCGATGGACCGCAAGATGGATCTTTACTAGTGTTAATAAATAAATGATCAATGAAGCAAGAAAAAATAGAATCACACACAAGATTTAACGTGGAAAAACCATTTTCGGAAGAAAAAAACACGGGAGAAAGGCAAACTTTGTTAATTAATTGATGGAGTTTTACAAGCTGCTTGCATACAAACAATAGCAATAAAATTATCTTCTACTTTCATGCAGCCAAAGAAGGAGAGAGGGAGAGTAAAATAGGGATCTACACTATCCTTTAGATGAGGTGGCTGAAAATATCTAAATGTGAGAGTAAAACTAGGATCTAGATGAGATCCTTTAGATGGCTGAAAATATCTCAATGTGAGAGTAAAACTAGGATCTAGATGAGATCCTTTAAGTGGCTGAAAATATCTCAACGTGAGAGTAAAACTAGGATCTAGATGAGATCCTTTAGGTGACATCAGCTGGACCAATTCTAATGAGAATTTCGGATCACAAATTAACAATCTCCACCTTGAGACGAATTCTCTTCTTGAAGTAAAAATGAACTATAAAAACGAACTCCTTCAACAAATAAATATTTGCCTTGCTCCAATAGTCCCTAAAGATTATACTGTAACACCAACCAATCTTGAACAAAGCTCAAACTTAGTAATTGGAACTGGCTTTGTCATCATGTCAGCGGGATTGTCATGAGTACTTATCTTGCAAACTTTAACACCACCTTTAGCAATAACATCTCGAATGTAGTGATACCTAACATCTATATGTTTAGTTCTCTCATGAAACATTTGATCTTTTGTAAGGCATATAGCACTCTGGCTATCAGAAAATATAGTAATGCAAGATGTATCTCCACAAAGCTCAAAATATAAACCTCTCAACCAAGTAGCTTCTTTATATGCTTCAGAAATAGCCATATACTCGGCCTCGGTAGTAGATAATGCTACGGTAGTTTGCAATGTTGCTTTCCAACTCACAACACAACCACCAATGGTGAAAACATAACATGTTAATGATCTCCTTTTATCCAAATCACCAGCAAAGTCAAAATCCACATAACTAACAAGTTCATCTTTAGATTTACCAAACTGCAAACAAGCATTTGCAGCGCCATGAAGATATATGAAAATCCATTGAATTGCTTTCCAATGCTCTCTTCCAGGGTTGGCCATGAATCTGCTGACAACACTCAAAGCATGTGATAAATCAGGACGCGAACAAACCATGACATACATAAGTGAACCAACTGCACTAGAATAGGAAACTCTAGACATGTACTCAATATCCTCATCTGATTGTGGACACAAGGCTGATGACAATTTGAAATGTGCAGCAAGAGGAGTACTTACAGGCTTGGCATCAAGCATATTAAAACGGCGAAGCACTTTTCTAACATACCCACTTTGACTTAGGTATAATTTTCCAGAAGTTCTATCTCTTGTTATCTCCATGCCAAGAATCTTCTTAGCATCCCCCAAATCTTTTATTTCAAACTCTCTACTCAACTGCCTTTTCAAATTTTCAATTTCTGCCTTGTCTGGAATCTGACTGTAACATTTTGCAACTAATCTTGCTTTGTACCATGTCTCATCGTTTGGCGAAACACCTTCTTTTCTCTTGAAAACCCATTTGCAATGAATAGGTTTCTTCTCTTTAGGCAATTTGATTAAGTCCCAAGTGTCATTTCTTTCAAGTGACTTCATCTCATCATGCATAACAGCCATCCACTTATCAGAATCACTAGAGATAACAGCCTCAGAATATGAAGAAGGCTCGGCAATACCTTCTATTTCTTCTGCTACAGCGCATGCATAAGCAACAACATTTGCTTCCTCAATAAACCTTCTTACTGGTTTTGGATTCCTTCTAGGTCTGCTTGTTGCAATAGATTGCTGCGGTGGTTGCATAACTGCTGGAGGATCCTCAACAATTGGTGCTTCATCCTGTCCCTAAATTTCTGCGTTTGATGTAGCATCTGAATCAATAATATGATCCACCTGGACATTTGATTTCTGATTACTCTCAACAAGATCATTAGTAGATCGAATATCATGTAACATAGCAAATTCATTAAACGAAACATTTATGCTAATTACAACCTTACTTGTTTTAGGATTCCATAATTTATAGCCTTTAACACCAGACTTATAACCAAGAAAAATGCACTTAATAGCTCTTGGATCTAGCTTTCTATTATCAACATGAGCATAAGCAATGCATCCAAAAAACTTTCAATTCAGAATAATTTGCTGGAGAACCAGACCATACCTCAATCGGAGTTTTCTTACCAATAGCAATAGAGGGAGAGCGGTTAATGAGATAACAGGATGTTGAAGCAGCTTCAGGCCAAAAACGCCTAACCAATTCTGCATTTGACAACATGCAGCAAGCCTTAGAAAAGATAGTCATGTTCATGTGCTCAGCAACCCCGTTTTGCTGAGGAGTGTGAGGTATGGTGTAGTGCCTAACAATGCCTTCAGCTTTGCAAAATGAATTAAATTCATCTGAACAAAACTCCATCCCATTATCAGTCTGAAGCTTCTTTACCTTCCTTTCAGTTTGTCTTTCAACCATAGTCTTCCACTCTTTGAAAACTGAAAAAGCTTCAGATTTATGTTTCAAAAAATAAGGCCAAACTCTTCTGGAATAATCATCAATAATTGTCATCATGTAACAAGCACCGCCCATGGATGCTTTCCTAGACGGTCCCTATAAATCTGAATGCACATAATCTAGAATGCCTTCTGTTTTATGAACTGAAGTGTTGAACTTCACTCTCTTATGCTTGCCAAAAATGCAATGCTCACAGAACTTCAGCTTGCCTGTGTTGTGCCCATCAAGAAGTCCTCTCTTGTTCAACTCTGACAGACCTAATTCACTCATATGTCCAAGACGCATATGCTAAAGATTAGCAGTATCACAATCAGAAATATTATTTGAGATAACAGGGGGTAGCATTACCTGAAACAATAGTTCCTTGAAGATAATAAAGGCCATTTGTTTGCCTAAGATTTCCCTTCATTACAATAAGAGAACCATTTTTGACTTTCAGGATACCACCTCCACCTGAATATTTGTACCCTTTGTCATCAAGAGCACTTAAAGAAATCAGATTTCTCTTCATGTTGGGAATGAACCGAACATCTGTTAAAGTTCTGATTGCGCCATCAAACATCTTGATCAGAATATGACTAACTCATGCTACTTTACATGCCGAATCATCACCCATCAAAACTGAGCCAGCATCATTTGTGGGTTCTAAGGTTGTAAACCAATCTCTATTAGGACATATATGGAAAGTGCAAGCAGTGTCAAGTATCCATTCATCCTTAATCTCAGCACATCCAGCAAACACGGTAAAAACAAGCACCTCATTGTCAGAACTATCATTACAAGCATAATTGGCGTTAACTTCATCTTCTTTGTTATCCTTTGGTTTGTATGTGCAATTTCTCTTTTCCTTGTTCTGCAGCTTATAACATTTGGATATTTCATATCCATCCCTCTTACAATATTTGCAAGACTTGTATTTGCCTTTAGATTTAGATCGACCTTTATAGGCATTTGAACCTTTACCTCGAAATCCATTATTTAAATTTTTCTCCTTTGTCCTGCCACGAACGGACAAGCTTTCGGCTTGAGAGCTTAATCCATTTGAAGACAGTAATTGTTTCATTTTCTCCTTGGCGTGCAAGGCTTCATAATCATCATTTAGAGTGAGAGTATCATGACTATATAATATGGTATCTCTAAAATTTGAGTAAGAACTGGGCAGAGAGCATAAAAGGATTAAACCCAAATCTTCATCATCATATTTGACTTCCATTGCAGTCAAGTCAGAAACAATCTCTTTAAAATCAGAAATATGGTCTAGCAAATTACCTTCCTCTTGCAATTTGTGTAGGAACAACTTTTGTTTGAGATGCATCTTACTTGTGAGATCCTTGGTCATGCAAATTGACTCCAGTTTCAGTCAAAGAGAAGCAGCTGTCTTCTCATTCAAAACTTCTTGCAAAATATTATTGTGTAGATGAAGCTGAATTTGTGACAAAGCCTTCCGATCCTTTCTCTTCTCGTCATCGGTCCATAGTTCAAATCTCTTGTTTCCGAATCCATCCAATGCATCATCATAATCAGCTTGTGCGAGCAACGCCCGCATCTTCACTTGCCATAATGAGAATCGAGTGTTCCGATCCAATAGCGGAAGATCATACTTTAACGACGCCATGCTGAACGAACCAGCGCTCTGATACCACTTGTTAATAAATAAATGATCAATGAAGCAAGCAAAAAATAGAATCACACACAAGATTTAACGTGGAAAAACCCTTTTTGGGAAAAAATTACGGAAGAAAGGCAAACTTTATTAATTAATTGATGGAGTTTTACAAGCTGCTTGCATACAAATCATAGCAATACAAATTTATATTATACTTTCATGTAGCCAAATAAGGAGAGAAAGAGAAAATTAAGGATCTCCTTTATCCTTTAAATGAGGCTGCTGAAAATATCTAAATGTGAGAGTAAAACTAGGATCTAGATGAGATCCTTTAGATGGCTGAAAATATCTCAAATGTGAGAGTAAAACTAGGATCTAGATGAGATCCTTTAGATGGCTGAAAATATCTCAATGTGAGAGTAAAACTAGGATCTAGATGAGATTCTTTAGGTGGCTGAAAATATCTCAACGTGAGAGTAAAACTAGGATCTAGATGAGATCCTTTAGGTGACATCAGCTGGACAAATTCTAATGAGAATTTCGGATGAGAATTTCGGATCACAAATTAACAACTAGTAGGGTTATTTCCTATATTATAGAGCTTGTAGCTTTTTAAGTAGACGAATGGTGGAGTTAAGGCCCTTAAAGCTTATTTTACTCAAGTTGTACTGCCAAATTATTAGGAATAGGCCTAAGATTAACAATATTGTCTATAGAATTAATTCTAGGCTATTGCTATTTCCAATTAATGGTTTTCACACGAATTGGATCGACGTCGTCATGTCCTTCATCACCATCTCTGTTAACTTTACCTCCATCTTCACCTCCATTTTCACCTTCCTTGGCATGCTCTTATATGTCGCCAATCTCAACCATTGGACTCTGAATTGAGGGTGCTATGGGATCCTCAATATTTTGTGTAGGTGGAGCATCGTCCTCATCATTATTAGCGGAAACAGGTGCATGTCCAACGTTGCAGTCGGCATCCAACATATTATTAGCCTTAAGGTCCTTATCGTTAAGAAATGTTCTTACCTCCCTATCCACTTCAAGGACTTCTTGCAGTTGTTCAAGGTAGCCACTAAAGTCTCACTGATTGGCCTAAGTCGTTCATTTTAAAAATGTGAAGAAGATGCTTAGAGCTAGAACAATTAACAAAAGAAAATAAATTAGGGAAAGACAATCGAAAGACATACGTCCAGCTGACCATCGTTATGCAAATCCAAAAGGACAAAGAACAAAATAAGTATGTGAGGGAAGTATTTCCTTTGTAGTTTTTGAAGTTGCAGTGATATCATACTTTCTCACTTCTAGTTCTAGTATAGCCATATAAGTGGCAAGAAAAGACATTGAAAACACTATGTAGGAGTTCATAACTATCAGGATAGAGATGATCAGAGCCAGTCTCACAAAATGTAGAAGGCAAATTCTTTTGGAATTTGAAAAAATACTGAATTTACCTAGAATGTTATGAAAAAAATAAAAACCCTTGATTTTGTTGAGTTTCTCCCTTAAATATAAAAAAGCATAAAATATCTCTCCATGAAATGACATTGCGCCTTCAAGGTACCCATACTTCCATTGTAGGGTGCTCCGAAGGAACCTTCTAGTGCCACTGCTGGATTCCTTTAGTGTACCCCATGGTGGCATTACGGGGTGCTTTCAGGTTACCCCGCAGTGCTACTGCGGGATGGTTAAAAATATGAAGAAAAAAAAATGTAATAAGGGTATTTTCGTTCTTCTTTTTTTTGTGAAAAATGGGACAACTCAACACTTATCCATGTTTAAATAGAATTTACTGATGTAGAACACTCTAAATAAACTTATCGAACAATGGGGGTCATCATGCCAACACATACATCTATATGTTGCAGATAGGCGAAGTGACCATTCGGAGGCTTGTAGGAACCCAACGTATCCTCAAAGAAAGTGCCATATTTCTCAAAAATCCTCTTAGGTAGTCCTTCTTTGATCTTTGAAGTGATTTAATCAATGAGATCATCTAATATTTTACCATCGAGAGTATCTGGGCAACGTCATTTTCAAGAGCTCCTGTACGCTCGTAAGGAACCTTTGGAAGAAGCAGTTCAACCTACAGATCTACGGACAAAGGTATACTTGTTCTTAAGTATTCTTAGGAGGAGTTGTAAACGAGTTAATTTAGCATCAAATTTGGTGTATATAATAGTTGATGGGAAAGCAGCTAGGGTAGAGAGAAGCTTAGGGCAACTCCAATGGTCTGAAATAAGGGTTGAATATTAAGGAAAACCTCTTCAGTCGTCGTGTAAAGACTCAATATTAAGCCTAATCTTCAGGATCCGGTTCAGGATCCTGAAGGCCATCCAGGCGCCTAGTTATTAGGCTTAGGCGCCTGGTTCTGGCGCCTAATAACTAGGTGCCAGAACACCCCCTTCCACCATCTCCCCCCACCAATCGTGCTCTCCTTTTAACCGCTCCTCTACCTTTTTCTCTCTTCAAATGGCTATAAACGGTCAAATTTTTGAACTAACAACGGCTGTAAACCATCGTATAGAAATTTAAACGGCATTAATGGAAACAAGTGTAATACAAAGAAGCTGAAATACAAAGATGCTGAAATACAAAGCTAATACACTTCAATGCAAACACACATAATAAAACAAAGATGCTGAAATACAAAGCTAAAACACTTCAATGCAAACAGACATAATAAAACAAAGATGCTGAAATACAAATCGAAACAAGCGTAATAAAACATAGCCTCTAAAATATAATCTATTGGTTGCCATAAGCGCTCCAGATATGATCCATGAGATCTTGTTGAAGCCGATTATGCAGTGCCGAATTCCGGTATAGTTCATGTTGATCCACATGAAACATATCGAATTGTCCTTCAATTTCATCAACGGAAGGTCGGTAAATTTGTGGGGGTTGTCTGGAGCCTTCGTACTCGTAATCTGGTAGCACCATGTCGCGTTCATCTTCGATTATCATGTTATGAAGAATTATGCAACAGAACATAATTTTTTCCATTTTCGACCTTTTTTGTAACCTACATGGACTATTAACCATTTTGAATCTTGATTGAAGAACTCCGAATGCTCTCTCCACATCTTTTCGCTGACTCTCTTGCATAGAAGCGAATCTTTTCTGTTTTGGGGTAAGCGGGTTTGCAAAGGTCTTTACAATCGTGCTCCATTTCGGATAAATTCCATCCCCCAAATAGTACCTGTGATCGTATGTGTTATGTCCAATCGTAAATGATACAGGGACGGATTTACCCTGCGCCAAATCACTGAACAAATGTGATCTTTCAAGAACATTTAAGTCGTTAAGGGAACCAGGCATACCAAAAAAAGCATGCCATATCCAAAGATCCTGAGACGCAACTGCTTCTAAGATGATGGTTGGCTTTTTTCTTTACCGTTGTACGCTCCATGATGAGCTTTAGGACAGTTCTTCCACTCCTAGTGCATGCAATCTAGGCTCCCTAACATCCCAGGCCACCCTCTACTTTCATGCATTTCACGCAACCTAGTTACGTCAGCCTCGTTTGGAGAACGAAGATATTCATTCCCATATATGTCGACCGCTGATTGGCAAAACTCATCTAGGTTTTCTAGAGCAGTACTCTCTGCAATACGATAAGCGTCATCCAGTGCGTCAGCTGGTGTGCCATGTGCCAACATTTTCAAAGCCGCAGTCATCTTTTGATGTCCAGTCAGACCTTGTTTTTTGGCAGCATCCTGCTTATAAACAAAGTACTTATTAGTCGCCTGAATACTTTTAAGGATTCTTAAGAATAATGGCCGACTCATTCTAAAGCGTCTGTGAAAAATTGTAGGACCATAAGTCGGATTAGAAACGAAATAATCGTTCATCAGTGTTTTATGAAATGCTGCATGATCCCGGTGGAAGTATCTTTGTCCCATTGTTGAACCACCGTGTTGTCCACTAGATGAACCGTAAGTTTCACGATAGATCTCCATAAGTTCCCCTTCTTCTTGTTGGTGTGCTTTTGCGTAGGCTTCATCCTCAGAATCACTATCGCACAACATAATTGCTTTTAGCAGATGGGCAGACATTTTTATTGATTGGGTATTTATTTTAGAATTGTTAAGTTAAACCATGATATGCACGTCCTTATATGGTAGGAAAAGTTATGTTTGATAAGGCAGCCATGTTAGGCCTTTATTTTTTTAAAATAAAGCAGGCATTGTAGCCATGTTTGAGAAAGCAGCCCATGTAGCCATGTTTGATAAAGCACGCACTGTAGCCATGTTTGATAAAGCAGGCACTGTAGCCATGTTTAGTAAATCATAAACAGTATCTTAACTTTTGATATGAATGCATGTGAATCTCTACCAAATGTGTCCATGTACTATGTATCAGTGTGTATTATTGTAAAAGATTGTTGTAGGCAATGTCTCAGTGTGTAGTCAATGCCTCAGTGTGTAGTCAATGTCTCAGTGTGTAGTCAATGTCTCAATGTAAAATCAGCATCTCAATGTCTCAGTATGCATCCAGTGTCTCAGTGTGTAGGCATTTAATAGTTAAAAAAGGTGGGTCGTCCACATATGTCTTAGCCTGCTTTGTGACCAGGCTACCCAAAGCAAAGATCATGTTGACACACCTCTGGGTAAATGCTGTCTCATATGGAATCTCTGGATAACATCGCTCTATGGCACTGGAAGCATCGTCAGAAGACACAAGGCAGTTTGGTCAAAATCACAACATCAGTATAAACTGGCCCGAAACCCCTATCAAATGACCTTATTTGGATCTATTCACCTCATTTACTCGTAGCCCTTTGAATTAGCTTCAGTTTGAGCTTTGGTTTGGCTCAATTGGACTTACGGTTTGAAAGTTACGCCCATTTCCGTGAACGGGTGTAAGCTGGCATATGACCGCGATCCGATCTGCCCTTGCCTACGCGATCCGATCTGACCTTGCCTACGCGATCCGATCGGCCCTTGCCTACGCGATCCGATCCGACCTTGCCTACGCGATCCGACCTATGACCGCGATCCGACCTATGACCGCGATCCGACCCATGACCACGATCCGACCTATGACCGCGATCTGACCCATGATCGCGATCCGACCCATGACCGCGATCCGACCTTCGGACCTGTTCACACGCAGCTTGTTTTGACCTATTCTCAAGGCTACTGGCTCTCCTATTTTTCTGAATCGCCTGCCACATACCCCATCACGAACCAGTCCTCCCAGGAGCTTTCCTACAGCTATAAATACACCTTCAGAGGGCATTTTCAAGGGACTTTTGACATCTCAACATCCGTGGCTGCCATAGACAACACTTCTCCATGAATAACCACCATCTACCTCAATAAATTCAATGGATTCAGAGAGAATTATTCATTGAATTCAAGTGATTGAAAGACAATATTCATTGTAATTGTAATCCATGAGTGAAATGAGAAAATATGAAGTGGACGTAGGCTCGTTAATGCTGAACCACAATAAAAATCTCGTTGTCTCACTTTTTCTATATTTTTCAGTTATTTCTTCATATCCTATGCTCAAAATACGACGATTTAGGTGTTAGGACCATTTTTTGGTCTAACATTTTGGTGCTTTCACCAAGAAATGAATTCTCAGCCTATCGGATTGTTATTCTACTATTTGGATTTGAAAGTTCGAAGAAAATAGTCCGCGTTTCTACCATTTTTGAAGATTTCAGTTGTTTCAGTAAAATCAGAATTTTGTGGCTCCGAAGAAAGCAAAGGAAAAGCTAACTTCCTGACCGAATGAAGAACGGATAGATAACATGCAGGAGCAGGTGGACAGCTCGCGGATCGTGACTCGCCTAGGGCGAACTGATCCCTCTGTGAGGATCACGAACCGATCTGGAGATGGAAGGTTGGAGGATCCCGATCGCCAAGTTGGACCACGACCCGATGAAGTTCAGCGAACCGCGACCCGTAGGAGCTCAACCACGAACCGACCGAGCCCCAAGAGCTATCACGAACCACCCGGAGGGACCTTCACGACTCGACCTGGTGCACGATCCGCGACCCGATCCGAAGACGTTGATTAATTGACGATCCGAGCCACGAACCAGACGACAGTAGCGAACCGCGACCCAGAAAAGTGGTGATGAACAAGGGTCGCGACCCGACCCAAAAACGTGACATTTTTTGGAAAAAATACAATTTTCGGATCATTTCAGAAATTTCTCCATGTTCCAAAATCGAAAAAATCGCCACCGGGACTGCGGGGCCCCGGACCCCCGCCGGCGCTGCGCCCGGACCCGCTAACGGCCTCGCCTTCGGCTCGGAGCACGGCCTCGCCTTCGGCTCGAAGCATGGCTCATCTTCAGCTCAACATATATGTTGGCTAACAGCATTCATCAAAGTTTGTCAATGAAGAATAAACGGATTGTCAAAGAATTTGACAACAGAATGGCGACGACTGGAATTCCTCCAGAAGCCATGATCTCTATCTACCAGTGTTATTGAATGTGAGGAGTTGTTGAAAAGATTCGACACGCTGGCTATGGCAGTATACAAAATAATGATGGTCTCATAACATCCCTCTCTTCTAGAGTTCCGATGGTGTATTGATTTGGCCAATGCAACTGATGTTTTTCATGAACGGGTAGTGATCACCTAGTTTATGTGACTTAAACCTGTCCTACAGGCGAAATCCCAGATGACATTGACATAGAACAATCCAGACACTATTCTGCATATGACTCAGAAGATCCCAATGACCAAAATTCTCAATGGTGGGATACCCGATGGCAAATAAGGATCCTAGCACTACAAAGTTACCCTCCACCTGAATGGCATGGTGTAAGACATGTGTCCTGCAATTCACTCCCTGAAAGGCTTAGCCAACATTTGCAATGCCTATTTGTCGTCAACCGCATCGAGGAAGACTGATTTCCATAGAATAAAGGGTAGATCAATGTACTTTGGTGCCCAAAGTTAGGTACTAATTGAACCACCGTAGGCCATGATTGGGCATATGGATCCTTGCCCGGATGATAGCAACTTGACTACTCACCAGCCACCGCATGACCTTGGTCAAGAGATGAGAGCTTGGGATCAACAAAAATATGAATCAACCATCAGCTCTCCACTTCATACAACAGTTGTGATAGGATATACGAACATTACTTGAAGCCTCACAAGCTATGCTATCATGTTCAAGCTCATCTGATCAAGATTCAGATAGACCAGCTCCAACAGAATTCAGAGCCTACATTGCACCTTAGTGCCTGTTGCTAAATATGCCAACCGAAGATGGAGCGGGAATGGTCTATGGTGACCAAGTTATTGGCGAAGACAACTATTCAGCTAGATGGACCATGCTACGCAACAAAGATGGCGTGAAACCCAAAGATGCTTCCCCTCTAGATGAAAGGGAGTGTGAAGGAGGTATCAATATTGCAAATAATGGGAGAATCACGAAAGGAATTGCCCAAGGATCTGTCTGAAGATCTAGATCCCAGCAAGGATCATCATTCGGGATGCAGAAGGGTGACATCTAATGATGAAACTACACGTGTTCTGATTGGTGACGTCGACCTGACTAAGGTCTTGAAATCGGATCTCATTTAGACCTCTTCCGAACGAAGGAACTGACATGCTTTCTACAGGCGAACCTGGATATGTTCGCTTGGACCTATGCTAATATTCACAGGATTTTACCATAGTTTATGAGCCATTTGTTGAGAATAAACCTGAAGTGTGTTCTTTCTAAGCAAACAAGACGTATGCTCGATCCAGTGAAAGCATCTACCATGAAAGAGGAAGTCGGAATTTTGAGAGGCAATGGTTTTATATGATGTGCCACATATCCCGCTTGGATATCAAATCCCGTCCTTGTCAAGAACGCTAATGGAAAATGGCGCACATGCATTGATTTCTTAGATTTGAACAAAGTTCGCCCAAAAGGAAGCTTCCCGTCAATCAGAATTGACCAGCTTGTGGATTCAGTGACTAGACATGAATGTATCCCTCTCATGGACATGTGCGCAACTTACAATCAAATTCTTATGCATGTGCCTGATCATGAATAAACATGTTTTATCATTGACCTCGAACTGTACTGTTATATGGAATTGGCATTCGGACCAAAGGATGCCGAGGCAACTTACCAGTGCTTACTGAATTATATGGTCCACAACCAAAGTGCAAGGCCCATGGAAGTCCATGTAGGTGATAGTCTTATGGAGTCCGAGCGGTCAACCTACCACGTTTCGAATCTGATAGAGCTGTTCAATATCTAGAATGAACCTAAAGGCCTCATAGTTAGCCATGAACAACAAAGAATTAAAGGCGTCTGAAGCTTGGCATGAAAGTTGGCACCACTTGTGTGTAAGGAGGATAAGGTCTGGAAACTAGTCAATAATGTGAGCAAGAAAGTAGTCGTGGTATACCCAAAGATTGAAAAGCTCGTCTACGGCTTGCTGATTGCTCTAAGAAAGCTCCCCCATTACTTCCAAGTTCATCCGATGGTATGCACCCTCACTAACTGCTACGACAAGTCCTGCAACGACCTGAGGCATCTGGAAAATTGCTTGATCGGGACATAGAGCTAAACCAGTTTGATCTCAACTCCCTCCTAAAGAAGTCCATACGAGGGCAAGAATTAACCAACTACATCGCTGAATGTACCACTCCCGAAGAGGATGTGGCAGATGTAGAAGATGCACCTGGAAGATGTAATCAGACGGTGCAAAGAATGATTGACTATCCGACACCGGTGTCTTATTAATAACCCCTAAAGGGCGGTCAATTTACTATGCCTTGTGTTGTATATAACGGTGTTGTATACACAATTATATGATTTTTGTTTGATGATAACAAACAAATATATATTATTATTAATGTGTTTGTTAATGTATTGTTTCATATATTTATCACATACAGAAATATAATATTTATATTTAAATAAAATACGACTGTACACAAATTCAAATATTAACACAGTATTTTATTTAAATAGAATATTATATTTCAATTTCAATCAGTACATCTTTTATAACTCCTCTATTTGACATACTTCATTTCATATGAAAATATCCTCATTACAACTTTGTCACATATACAGACACTTTCATTAATTGACACTGTTATTTTCATTGTCTTCTGTCTTCCATCTTCCGTCTTCACAACACTCTTTCAGTCAGTCCAGTCTTCATACCTGTTATATACAGAAACACACACACACAGTATATGGAACAGAAATAATATTCTAAATTCTAGCAAATATAAATTTTAATTTTTAAAATTTTATTTGCCTCAGATTTCTGGTGTGTTTCTCATCATTTTTCATGACTTGATCTGATTTATATAACCATCAATCTGTGTCTAGACAGCTTGTGATATTCACAGTGATACACTGTAAATACCACAGGGCAGACAGTATGTATATACGGTGCAGGGACAGAAAAATATTCTGGATGGCTGCATATACACACGTGCATATATACACACGTGTGCACTGCCTCGCCAATCCAGTGTGCAATTGAGGAGGAGCCACGTGGACCATCTCAACTCAGTGCAGCATGGTCAACACAAGTCAACAAAGTCAAATCAGAATAGTCAAGAATAAACAGTGCATGCTCATGTACAAGGCAGCCAAAATTGTTTCTGAAATGATTTTAAATAAATGGTTTTTTTTAATCATTGAATCATGAATCATCTTGTGTGAGCAACATCTTAACAAGTCTGATTTGAAATTGTTTCTGATGTGCTGCTCTGATACTGTCTTCAAATAACTGCCTGCTTTAATATGACTGCTGCTCTGATAATTGTGCCAAATTTGTTTGGGCTTTGTCTTTGAAATTTCTTAAATCCGAGATATCTAGGGTGTGAATAAATTCCTCATAAATAGAGACACCAAGTGGTATCAGAAGCGCCTTATATTTGTCTCACCCATCTGTACTGAGATTCAAATTTTCACCTTATACAAATAAATGTGCTAAATTTGTCTGGCTGGGTTTGTGTTTAAATTTCTTTAGCCTGAGATGTCCATGATAGTCCATCAGGGTGTAATTAAATTCCTCGATAAAGGAGACTACAATTGGTATCAGCCTTTTTCACTCATCTGTTTTTTGAATTATCACCCTGTATAGATTCAATTTTTTTTATAAATCTGTTTAATTTCCTCTTGTAATTGATTTTCAATTTTAAAATTATTTATTGATTATTCATTCAGAAATTGAAATCAATATCCGAATTGAACTGTATTTATAATTCATCAAAACATATTATCAAATTTTGAAATTGTGATGAATTGTGACTGCAGTATATTTCAAAACAAGAGGAGTTTTATTTAAATTTTCATGATGGTTGAATATTTATTATAATATCTTTGAACTGGCAATTATTTCACGACAATCTCCTTTATCAATCACCCGTCTGCCATCCATCATGATTTTATATTAATGTGGAGACTTTATTTTTTTTGAAAAATCATCTTGTTTTAAAACAGTGAAAATTATTTATGATATAAATGGGACTATATTATTATTCAGAATTAGTGGTAATTGAAAATTTTCTATAATCCCGGTACAGTCGAGCTTATTTCATAATATAATTAATTTAGAAATTTATTTCACAGTCCATTTCTGTACCTACCACATTTCTGTCATTCATATTGGTTTCATATACCGAGGAGTTTTTTCCTTTATAAAGCTGAAAATGATAAAAATATAATTAATATATAAGAGTGTCTCTAACCTCATTTAAAAATCCAAGCTCTGGTTATGCATGGTTATGAGACGTCTTATAATTTAAGCTGCAACTGATCCCATTTAAAAATCCAAGCTCTGGTTATGTGTGGCCAGTGTGCTCTTAAATAAATTAATTTAAAAAAAAATTGAAATAAAGTGCTAAAAATATAAATAAATTTGAAATTCTCCTCTGAGTATAAAAACCGGCCTATCAATCCATCTTCTAGTCTGTGAAATGTGTTAAAATTTTATGATGTATTATGATTTGTTGATTGATAGCTATTGGGATTTGAGATTATACTATTTTGTCACTTAAGTTGAATTTATAATTATAGTCCAAAACCATCACTGTTTTTGTTCTTCATTTTTTTAACTTTTATTGGAAAATAATTGGAAATCATATTTTTGTAACTCTCTCCATTATATATAAATGTCATCGTAAATCCGTCATTCTAAATTGTGAAATATGCCACTAGTTCTCTGTTTATTATGATTTTTGTTTGACTGATTGAGATTTATGATGACTGTTCTTCCTCTTAAGCTGAAATTATATTTTCTAGTCATTTTTCATCTATATTTTAATGTCTGTATCCTTTTGATGATAACAAAAGGGGGAGAATGGGTTGAGATTTTGATTTATGAGTGAATAGCTTATAAATATTTTTCAATTTTGATTTATGAGTGAATAGTTTATAAATATTTTCAATTTTGAAATTTCATTCAATTTTCGTGTTTATTTCACTCATGCAAGTTATAGGGGGAGCTGACAAATAGGGGGAGTTCAATATTCACTGTCAAACACATTTATTGTGCTCAAAATCTTTTATTTGTTTGTCATCATCAAAAGGGGGAGATTGTTGTATATAACGGTGTTGTATACACAATTATATGATTTTTGTTTGATGATAACAAACAAATATATATATTATTATTAATGTGTTTGTTAATGTATTGTTTCACATACTTATCACATACAGAAATATAATATTTATATTTAAATAAAATACGACTGTACACAAATTCAAATATTAACACAGTATTTTATTTAAATAGAATATTATATTTCAATTTCAAACAGTACATCTTTTATAACTCCTCTATTTGACATACTTCATTTCATATGAAAATATCCTCATTACAACTTTGTCACATATACAGACACTTTCATTAATTGACACTGTTATTTTCATTGCCTTCTGTCTTCCATCTTCCGTCTTCACAGCACTCTTTCAGTCAGTCCAGTCTTCATACCTGTTATATACAGAAACACACACACAGTATATGGAACAGAAATGATATTCTAAATTCTAGCAAATATAAATTTTAATTTTTAAAATTTTATTTGCCTCAGATTTCTGGTGTGTTTCTCATCATTTTTCATGACTTGATCTGATTTATATAACCATCAATCTGTGTCTAGACAGCTTGTGATATTCACAGTGATACACTGTAAATACCACAGGGCAGACGGTATGTATATACGGTGCAGGGACAGAAAAATATTCTGGATGGCTGCATATACACACGCGCATATATACACACGTGTGCACTGCCTCGCCAATCCAGTGTGCAACTGAGGAGGAGCCACGTGGACCATCTCGACTCAGTGCAGCATGGTCAACACAAGTCAACAAAGTCAAACCAGAATAGTCAAGAATAAACAGTGCATGCTCATGTACAAGGCAGCCCAAGTGTCGAGCCAAGAAATTCAAAAATGGAAGACAAGTAGCATGTAATAGTGTGCAATGTATATACAAATGTGTCGAGCCAGATTGACAAGCCATAAATGGACAGTTCATATATAAGCAAGTGACAAACTTCATGCTACAAGCGTGCAGATTACACAAATGGTATGGCTACTCAAATGTTCAAGTGTGTAGCAGGCAGAAGCATATGTTTCAAGAATGACATTTCAGCAATACATGGACATGGATACAAAACAAGTGCAGTCAACATGAAATTCAGTTCCGCAAACAAGTTAAAATGGCAGCAGCTAGGTGTATATGCGCTCATGCTCTGGCTCAGCAAATTCAGGTAAATATGGCATGAGCAAAAATGGGAAGTTCTTCATTGATTCAAGAAAATCAGCATGGTCGAATACAAATAAGGAGTGCAACAGCAAACATGAGAGACACTTACTTGGCATAGTTCAAATCAGTGTATGATTCAACAAAGCAAGGCAGAATGATTCAAATTTCAGGTTAAAGAAATCTGTGCATAAATGGTTGCAGTTTTGACAAAGCAGAAAAGTATGTGCAAATCAATCCAGGCAAAAATTCATTTCAGAAATCTTTTATTTCTTTCCAAAACTTATATGGCAATCAATTTCAAAGTTTCCAGTTTTGAATTACAACATGGTATGATTCACAAAGGAAAAGAAATCAATACTGTTTTTTTTCTTTTCAGAAAATACAGGTTGACTTAAATGACAAGTGAACAATCAAATTTCACTTTTATTTCTGAAATGAAATTTCTCAATCAAGAAAAAAATGGTTTATGGCAAGAGCAATTAGTGTTGATCGTTTGGAAAAGAAACAATTCTTTTTGTTTCCTGATATAGCAGAAAAGTTTTTTTTGACAAGTTTCAAAAACATGCATGAATCTTTTTGGACAAGGAATAATATTTGGCAAGTGTTTAATGAAATTTTGTTTTTTTTGCCAAGATTGAATTTTTAGTCAAGAATTGTTTCCAGAAAAGAAATTCATTTCTTTTATTTTCCTGAAATCAAAGAATGATTTATGGCAAGGCTTCTAACAGTTGCAGGAAATCACAAACTTTTATAGACAAATCTCGCAATCACTTTTTTGGCAAGAACAATCAATTCCAGAACTCATTCAATTCATTCAGAAATCTCGGCATGAAATCAATCCCAGTAAATTCAGTCATCCATTTGTGGAAACAGTTTTTTTTTAAGAGACAGAATTTATTTCCAGGTATTAACAAGCAATCAAAGATTTTTAAAACCATCAACACAATTTACAGAGAAATTTGAAACCGTCATATCAAAAGAGGAAACTCAAAAAATCAGCCGAGTCATCTAAACGAAATCAGAGATAATTCTAAGGATTTCTAAATCCTATTTAACACCTTCTTCATCACTGGCAGATCATCATCGAAATCGAAACCACAAACAAGAATTTTAAGCAGAGAATAGCAAGTCAGAAAGTTCACCGTTTTATCGTTTTCGATCGAAGGTGAATTCCAAATTGATCAACAAACATCAGAAGCCATCAATGAATTGACGTTCATCAGAGAACAAGATTTCTAATTCATACATCAAGCAATCGATTCAATTTGGGTGAAATCCAGGAAACCCTAGCAAAATTCTTCTTCTCGGCCGCCATTTTTTTGCTCAGAGGAAACAAAGTATACGGGTGCACTCAAATGAAAGTGGGCCGGCCGGTTTTTTGAAGACAAGAGAATAAAGGGGATGACCCCTTTTTAATTATTTAACTCCCAAAGTTTTTTTAGTTTTCCTTCTATTTTTTGTCGTTTTAAATTGTGTTTTAAAATCGATCAAACAGTTACTAAGTCTATTAAAATCTAGGTAAATCAGTCAGGGTGTTGACTGTCAGTTTCAGAGTCTGTAAAATCTGGTTACGAGTTACAGGGTTTGTAATTCGGGAAATCTGATCGAGTGAAAATCAATCAGTCTAGGGTTTTGAGCGTAGGGTTAGAATAGGAGCAGGGTTTGCGAGTGCACATGGTCTTGTATGCGTGATCTGTTCTATCACCTAGTAGAAACCTTAGAAATGCAGCAGTAGGCAGGGTTTTGCCGAAGCTGGGTATATCTGTGTGTGATTTACTTTCTGCATTTCTGTTTCTGTTATATTCTGTGATCTGTTTATTATTATATATCCTGTCAGTTTTTCATTTCAGTTAAAAAACTGTGAAAAACCCTATTCACCCCCCTCTAGGGTTATTCTAGATCCAACACCTTGCGGTTGAAATTCTCCGCTACTAACAACGGCTCCGAAGATGACACCCTGATTATAGAATTGAAACTCGCTAAGGAGTTGGGAATAGTGGCATTGAGCATATTTTTTGACTTTCACATTGTTGTTCGCCAGGCTCGAAAGGAATTCCAGACGAAGGAACCACCACTCGCAGCTTACCTAGAACCGGAAGAAGGGTTGTTGGATGTATTAGAACATTACAACATATCTCATGTCCTACGAGCAGAAAATCAGAAGGCGGATAATCTGACCAAGTTAGAAGGGTCCGACAATCTAGAAAAGATAGAGATGATCCCCATCAAGACACTATGAAATACAACCATTGATCAGATGGAAGTTGATCCAACGTTGGAGACCGAACCCGGAAGAGAGTCATGGTTAACTCCATGATAAACTTCCTACAACACAGAATGCATCTAACAAGGTAAAGTGAAAGGCATGCAATCATTCTTTATGCCTCGAGATATGACATGCAATTCGACATTGCCTATTTTTCTTGGAAGGTTGTCCCAAAACAAACACCAACGAGTGCAATTGCCGAATTCACCTCCCTGAGTGATTCGACCAAATCACCAATCAGCCACCCATTAGATGGGAGATGTACATGAATGAAACTTCTGGTAAACGGCGTTCTAAAGTTAGAAAATGAAGACTTATACTTCCATTCTTTCATCGATTATCTGCTAAGTGACTCGCTCCCCTAAGGCTGGGGGCAACTACAGATTTGAGCATAAATTGCTCGAGATTACATCATCTAATTCAGAGCTGATACATCAAGAATTTGCCTGGCGAATTGACCTAGTCTTGCCTGAAAGTTGGCGAGTTGAAGATCTAGAACGCTGACGCATGAATGCTGGTTGATTGTCGGTGCACCAACCCTTGTCCCTGATATGGGATCGAGGGTATATCAACAAATTTATGTGATATGATTATCCCACCAGCAGTAATATCCTATTTCCTAGCATGGAAAGTGCAAAAATTTCTATAAGCATGAATCCATTGTTCTCATGCTAATTTACAACCTAACACCAATGCAAAGATGTGCTACCATTAGCAATCCAGTCATGACTTCCTGACACTCTATCCTTACCCTCAGCACCGGGGCAAAAAGGCGATTCTAAGGAGATGCAAACTCATCACATGCTTATAGTACCTACCTAACCGCCTTTGACATCTTAAGACCCCGATCAATCGAGACTGCCGCCCCACGATGGTTTTGAAAGATATCCTTCATCACCTGAAAGGTCGTAGCAGCCCTTCACTGACAGAGCTAGGGCGAAGCAAAATGGACCTGCAATGAACATGCAACGCTATTTTTGCTCTGAATGATGCTCTTTCCTTTAACAGGACTTTTCTTTAGCTATGACTCTTATATTTGCATGCTTTATCAAATATTGATGTAATTAACTCAGATGAATTAACATGTGGATGGTGTAGGTACCCCGGATTTGATACCGATCAGATTTCTAACACTCGCATATGGAATTATGGAACAGAACCATAACGAGCTCGATTGAACTGCTCGTCTACAAAGCCACGCCCTCCATCTAAAGAAAGTCGTATAGCTCAAGGTGGATCCGGAGTGACCATCCAATCCTTGGCTCACACGTGGCAGGCCAAAAAACAATCGTACATAAATCATTGAATCGCAAAGTCGTAGTCCGACTCCAGATGAACGCGGTGTGACGCCAACGTGGCTCGATCCTATGCTCGACGCCACCAGATTAAATAAATTCAGATAAAGGAGGCAACACTGCCTCTTGATATGCTCAATTTTCAATCATGCAATTTACTTTCACATGCTTTCTGAGTTATTGACATAACTAACTCGTGCGATATGAATAACGCAGGTACCCGAAGTTTGGTGCCAACCATTCCTCCCACAAACTATTCGGAGGAACGCAAAGCCTTGGCAAACATTTTCTAACTGTTTGTCTGAACGATTTTTATCCTCAGAGCTTGGATTAAAATATAAACCTAGGATGAGTGTAATGGGTGTGTATAACTGAAGACCGCTCAATCCGTGACTCTGACTCTCAAGATTCGAGAGAGAGTATAAAAGACGCGAAGATGACGTCCGCAAGGCGTGAAGGTGCACCATGATAAGAGACGCCTTGACGAAACTCTAACCTTGGCGACCG